>JAODUP010000557.1:27500-274561 GCA_025642065.1 Paralvinella palmiformis
GTAATAGCATCAAAGTATGTAATTGCATGCGTATTTATCTGGATCCGATGTATTTATTTCTCATTGGCATGTACGTCTTCCCCCCCCTTCTACTGGTGTTAGATTTAGATTTCTAGCTTTTGCTTCATGATTTCTGTCACGAAAAAGGCATAACACACGAAAGAGTTAGATATCTCACATGCGCACAAGGAAGTATTAATGAACAATATAACGTAAGTATATACGTGGTTATTTTCAAGCATGTGTTTGACTTTATAAATAACAGAAATATTTTTCAAGACATTTTTACAAACAACATTAATATGATTAGACCATGACAATTTTTCATCTACCAATACTCCTAGGAATTTAATAATTCTAATCCAGCAATCCTAAGTTTACAATGATCCTTATAAGGCTTGTTATGGTAATACGTGTACGTACGTAGATCTGAGATTTTTTCCTTGATTCATGACATGAAACAGTGTAACCATTCTTTCAGGTCAATGAGTGTAACGGTATAGGGTCAGAATGACACAAAAAGTGTTTGTTACGCATCATCTTGACAACCGGGGCTGTTTCGTAACGGGACCGTCCCGTTTCGCAATCGCTGTGGTTTTAAGAATGCATCTCCGTTTAGTAAACACGTGGCAACGAAATGTGCGCTGTTATTTCTAAATTATCTAGCAAAATGATGTGTTAATGTCGTTCAAAATTAAATTGAATATAAATTATATAGACCTCTATATATAGATATATGAACAAATACATTCTGAAAACAGTGAATTATTTGAAGCTGTTGAAACGGTCCTCGATCTTCCCGTTTCGAAACCGGACGGGCAGTTTAGAAACGGGACGCGGACCAATTCAAGGACATCAAAATATGAGGTTTTCAGACGTTATTTGTTCATATTTTATATACATATATAAATGCCTACAAACACACGCGAAAATAATAAATTCATATTTTACAAAATGGTGCACGATCAAATTTATCATAATCTGATCATGCCGATTATTGTCCTAAAAGAAAAGTTTCAGGTCAATGATACCGATGCTTTCCTGAATCAAGTAGTTGCGAAACGGGCCGCCTATCTTATAATCACAAGCATTGCAGTGCGGTTGCGAAACGAGAAGGTCCCGTTTTAAAACGGGCAGCGTTGCGAAAAGGGAAGGTACACAAGCGCTTTAATTGTGATACTTAAATATTCCACATAGATATAACCCATTG
The DNA here is from genome assembly GCA_025642065.1 of Paralvinella palmiformis. Lineage (NCBI taxonomy): Eukaryota > Metazoa > Annelida > Polychaeta > Terebellida > Alvinellidae > Paralvinella > Paralvinella palmiformis. The sequence goes on from JAODUP010000557.1 coordinate 28,711, forward strand.
TATTGGGGGAAATATATTATTTGCATTGTCTCTGGTAATAAAACACAAACATTAAACGATTATACTCATTACTTATTTACTTATTAGTGGTAAGAAAAGTGAGAATTATTGCCTAACACATTCTCTTACTGGTTAAACAGTGAAAGAATGACCGAAATAACTCACCAGATGGCGGGATAGGTACTGTTTCCGGTGTTGATTCCCGACGTTGGTTGAGTTTAAGGTTTTGTGTTAAATTTCAAAAATAACTGCTGAAGTGAAGTTCTTCTTAATGATATTATGTTAGATATTGATAACCCATTAACCTGATATATATTGGGTAAAGGTTGTTAATTTATAGTTATAGCATGCCACTTCTTCGGCATGTCATCTCCGTCACACTGTATGTACTAAGTACACACGCTTGACACTGCACAAATCCTTTCGTCATTTTTGTGCTTTTATGCAAAAGACGAAAAGTCTGTTTTTACGTCTGCTAGATGTAGGTGATTTTGCAGGTTGAAGGTTTGTATAATGCATAATTATATAGTAAACTATTAATAAATTATTGATTTTGTCATCATTCGATTTATAATTATAGATGTCAAGTCTCAAGATGCTTAGATCTAGATGATATCATAACACTTGATTCTTAGTCTTGGTTAAGTAAAAGTCCGTTTTTTACGGCTGACAGATATAGGTGATTTTGCACAGTGAAGGTTTGGTTAATACATGATTGTATAGTAAACTATTAATATACCAGAGTACAGAATAAAAGGCTATTGCCTGTCGGGTATTCCGGTCTTCACTACTTTTGTAGTTTCTTGTTATATAATCTATGGCGTCATGTACATATTGACTTTCCAGTGATTGTGAAGTCTAGATTTAAAAGAATTTAGGGTAGGGGCTGTGACAACATGATCTGATAATTAGTTCTAGTCCTGAACCACTTGCTGGCTGAATGGTTTTTTTTCTTTTTTCAAGTCGACAGCACCCTATGAATAACCTCTGACTATGACCTCTGGTTCATTCATTGAGTGCTCTGTTGAAGAATGCTCTTGGGTCAAGTCTGTCTATCCCATTCATGATCTTGTACACCTGCATCATGTCCCCTCGTTGTCTTCTAAACAAAAGTGATGGGAGCCTCAGGACAACTAGCCGCTGTTCATAGGACAGATGCTTCAGGTGTGGGACTAACTTTGTTACTCGACGCTGAACCCTTTCCACTGCCAATTTATCCATCTGATAGTGTGGATGCCAAATAATGTTTCCATATTCCAGGTGTGGTCTGACAAGTGCCTTGTACAGCCTTGGCAGAGTGACTTCATCTGGACATGAGAATGTCTTGATGAGACACAGCATCCTACTAGACTTGTTAACAGCAAATGATATGTGCTGATGGAATTTCAGCTCCTCATCAACATAGACACTGAGCTCCTTTTCTACTTTAGTGGAATGCAACTCAATATCTCCCATCTTTTAGGCTAGACATCTGTTATAATCGAATGCCTTGCGGAAATCGAGGTACACTGTGTCAATTGGGTCACCAGAGTCAAGCATTTCAGTCCACAGTTCTAAGACTGTGAGTAGTTGAATCATACCTCCCCGGGACAAAGCCATGTTGGGCATCACAGAATAATTGATTTTCCATATGATGTACTACTACTTGGTGATCATGTATTATTGACTCCCTAAAAGCTAACCCTGTGGTGCTAGTTTGGCACAGCCTCTAATATATATATCAGATACGCACACCGACAGTGTCACCCCAAGTGAGCATTTAACCAATTACAATGGTCTGGATACTGTGGGCTCCGCCCCCAACACCGTGACACCACCACATATCATACCTGTAACATATATAGGGATATTGCTATTTAGGAATTAATTAATTTTATCATCTCACCAGGAATGCCAATCTGGAACCCAAACCTGCCCCCCCTCTCCTAAAACTGACTACTATAGCCTGTCCTCAGACCTAACTTTTTCAATAACCATTTGAGACTGGCTGGAACTAATTAAAAACCCTCATTTCAAGGCTCCTACCGGACAGTGGAATATAAACATCTTTGATGACTACAAAGTACACACTTATATGGGGATACACCCAAGACCATATATGAGCCACCACTTGATATAATCAAATATCTGTTTAGCTAAAAGCTCCTTGTTGTTAGGCTTGAGCTATTGTTTTACCACATTAACACTTATATGTGGTGTTACCAATATACCGGAACAAAATTGATCCAGAACTTTGGTTCCACCTATATATATACATATATACACAGTCTAACCTGCTCTTAAAGTCACCTGTGGGGACTCACTGAAAGTGGAGTTTAAAGACTGGTGGAGCTTCCAGACAGGTTGGACTCCAGGCACTTATTAAAAGATGGAACTTCCAGTGACTAAACAACACATAGTATATATAGATATGCTATTTATTTATATTTATGTGTGTATATCTAATTGTTAAAATATACATGCACAAAGATCTAATTAGTTCGTTGGTTTTGTCAGTGTCAGTCTTACGACGAATACATCAGCTATGACTGGGTGCATTTCCACTATATTCCTCCAATACTTATGCTTGATGAATTTTTGTATTTGGTCTTTCACTCACTTATTCTCTTTGTCCTCAGTGGGACATAAGGCCACAACAATGTTTTGCCACAAGGTCCTATCTTTAGCTGAAGCCTGAGCCTCACCCCATGACAACTCTTTCAGCTTGGCCTTTACTGTCTTTGGCCATCCTCGTTTCCTTTTTCCAGGTGGTGTCCATCTCAGTGCCACTTTGGGAATGCTGTCTTTGTGCATTCTCAGGACATGCCCTAGCCATTCTCAGTCATCGGTGTTTGATTTTCAGGACAGCACTGTTGCAACCCGTTTTCTTATAGGGTTCCACGTTGGAAATTTTATTTGGCCAGAACATACAGCAGATCTTTCTCAAACATCCATTGTGGAATGCATTGATCTTTGCCATGTCCCCTTTAACCACTTGCCAGCACTCTGAGCCATACAGAAGGATGGACTTCACATTACTGTTGTAGTCTTATCTTTGTTTTGGTGGTGTATTGGTTAGACTTCCAAATGTTCTGCAGTTTGGCGAAAGCACAGCAGGCTTTACCGAGTCTTGCCTTGATGTCTTTTTGGCCTCCATGTTCTTTGCTGATGAGACTACCCAGGTAGGTAAAGTCCTGTACAAACTCAAGTGGTTCACCATTTACAGTAACAGGTGCAGTTGGTGTTGTGTTGATGCTCATCACTTGTGTCTTGGATGTATTGATGGTAAGCACAGTTTGCTTTACATATCTCTCTAATCTATCAGTTTTTTCCTGCAGATGGTCAAGCTTTACTGATAGAAATGCAAGGTCATCAGCAAAGTTGAGGTCTTTAACTGGGAAAAGAGAATCCACTAGATACCCCTGGGTTTATCTGATGTAGTTTTCTGCATGACCCAGTCGATGATGACCAAGAAGAGGATGGGTGAGAGGGTGCTTCCCTGTCTAACACCCGATTTCACTGGGAACCACTCAGAGGATGTATTACTGAGGATGACACTGCATTCAAAGTGGTTGTAGAATGTCTCTATCAATGAAACAATCTTTAAAGATACACCTTAGGATCTTCCACAGAGTGTCATGGTGGCTATTATCAAAGGCCTTTTTGAAATCAATGAAGTTGATATACAGTGGGCAGTTCCATTCTAGAGTCTGCTCTATGATGTTTCTCAATGTAAATATCTGGTCAGTGCACCCTCTTCTCTTCCGGAATCCCGCTTGTTCTTATCGATAGCTGTTTTCGATTCTTCCAAGAAGGATTCTACAGAAGACTTTGCTGGGGATTGACAAGAGTGTGATTCCTCGCCAATTGTCACAGACTTGGAGGTTGCCTTTCTTAGGGATCTTTATAATGAGTCCTTTGTCCCAGTCACTTGGGATAGTCATTTTGTCCTAAATGGTGTCTAACAAATTAGTCAGGACTCTTGTAGCTGTACTGAGGTCAGCCTTCAACATTTCAGCATGAATGGAGTCTATGCCTGGGGCTTTTCCACTCTTCATAGCTTTGATCGCATTTCTAACTTCCGCTTTTGTTCGGGGACTGGTGTTGATGTTGAGGTCATCTGGCACTGGTGGGGGGGTCAGCGGGTTCATCTGGCTGAGGGTGGTTCAGAACTTCACAGAAATATTCAACCCATCTATCAGCTTGTTCATGTTCAGTTGTAATAGTGCTGCCATCTTTCACAGGGGCAGAGTGGGTAGTGTAATTACCAGAGACGTTTGGTGATCTTGTAGACACTAGACAGTGCTCATTTTACCTCTTGCTGCAAGGACTCAGCTTCTGCTGCTAGTCCTTCTACATAGGACCTCGTCATTCCTGGCACTCTTCTTCACTTCTTTGCCTTTGTATGCTTTTTGGTATTTAGCATCTTCATTTTGAGTTGTTTCCGCTCCTCAATCTTTTTCCATGTTTCTGGTGTTAGCCATTCCTTGTGGTTCTTCTCGTGGCCCAAGACTTTGGTAGCTACTGTGACATAGGTCTTCTTGCTGGTATCCCATTTGTTGGTAGCGTTGTGGTCAGTCTCCTCTGAAGCGGTTCCTCAGCTCCAACACGAACTGCTGTTTGGTGACTGGGCATGTGAGTCTTGTGACATCTAGTTGTCTGCAGTGCTGACTCTCTGGTACCACTTTGTGGAGCTTCAACTATGACGCATGCAGTTACCAAATAGTGATCACTATAAATGTCAGCTCCACGGCAAACTCACACATCTTGAAGGGACCTACGCCATTTTCCATTTATGATAATGTGGTCGATTTGATTGCTTGTCCTACCATCAGGTGATTTCCAGGTAAGCTTGTGGATGTCCCGGTGTGCAAAGATGGTGCATCCAATTACATAGATGTTGTTCAAGCAGAAGTCAACAAGCTGTTCACCATTGTCATTCATCACGCCACAACCATGTTTGCCCATGGCTCTTTCGCAGTTGGGTTTTTTGGGCCCAACTTTGGCATTCATGTCTCCGATGATCAGAAACATATCGTGTTGTGGCACTTTGGCGACTGCTTTTTACAGCTGTTGGTACCAGTCTTCCTTGTCCTCTTTGTCCGATTCATTGGTTGGGGCATAACACAGTTGAAGCGTGCTTTCATTATCCTATCACTGATCGGTTCCCAGCAAGGTGTTGGCCTTCTGCTTGGAGATTACAAGGGCTACACCATGGATGTGTGTGTCTCTATGTCCTGAGTATAGTATAGTTGAACCATCATGGATCACCTGTCACCCGGACCTAGTCCATCGGCACTTGCTAACCCCTAGGATGTCCAGTCTATCTTTTCCTCTCGCGGATGACTTGTGCTAACTTTGAGGTCTTGTTCATTGTACGGACATTCCGTGTCCCTATGCTGATGTTAGTTTTAGGCCCGAGCAGACTATCTGTTGCACACCTGACTTCCTGGTGTAGGCTTTCAGCAGGTGTGGTCATACTGCCAGGCTGGCTCAAGTCTGCTTGTGGTTTCCGTAACAATATTTTATGGGGTGGGGTTGTTAGCTCCATGGCCAGCCCCCAACCTGCAGGATCAGGTGCTGGGTTTCATCTGGTCCCTCCCCTGAGACCTGTCCGGCTTGGTTAAACCTGCCAGGGGCTTAGGCCCCCGCCGGTTTAGCTCCCAGAATCCTTGAGACACGCAAGCCTCCTCACCACCAACAAGGTACCAGCACAGAGAGGAGTCTTTGCTCATATCAAATGCCTCTCCAACAGTGCAAGAACTGGAGTTTTTATCATACATCTCCAGAGCCTTCACTTTTTTATCTAAAGTTAAGATTTTGCAGGATTTGCGAAACATCTTGCAATTCACGCAGAAGGTCATCGTTTCTTAATATCACAATGTATAATATGTCAGGAATAGCATGCAAGTTGGCATATCAAAAGTATAATGTGATTAATTAGAAAATTTGCTGACAATTTATATCCAAATTATTTTGTAGAGATTGCAATTACAGTTTAGCAGTTTTCTATTTTTCACAGATTTTCTAGGTTTGTCTGTTTGGCGTTATGTGAGCCATTGTTGGACAGGGAGCTAATTACATCATTACTTTAATTGTCTTAAATGTCAGTTTACTCATCAAGAATCAATTGTCTTTACATAACATAGTTAAGACACCGTCAGCGCAAGACTTCATGCACACTGTAGGAGGCATAATCATTGGGGAAGAGCCATTATTGGTCAATATGTTGGTAGTGGTCATCCAATGACAATCAGTGCCGGTATTATCGCACCTGGTGGTTACTTGACAGGTAATATTGTAGACCCAGGACCGTTTTCGGCAGCTGCTAATGAGTAGCATCTTATGAAAATACTTATGAAAATGAATTCGCTACCTGCAGTGTTACGGAAAAACGTTCAACATTCAACAATGTTTTATAATTTTTTTAGTATTTTAGCACATACCAAACTGAACGTACACTGGAATTAACAGTACATGTCATTATATTAACGGTTGCCCAGGGCAAGTCAAAATTCAGTTTGCACAAGTCAAAATTACCCCTCACTTGTCCAGCCCGGCAAGTGGCCGATTTCTTATCATTTAACAATAAAATGAACACTCATCCTGTAGCCCACAGTGACCGCAATACATCAAGGTCACGATATTTGTTTACTTTTCAACTTGGCAGCCTGTCAGCTTAGTTAATCTGGTCTATCAGTACATTTAGGAACATGAGCACTGCTAGCTAACTACTATACTGATGTTACATTTAACAGCCAATCATGGAGTGAGATTAGGCAACATTGTGGCACTTTTGTCTTATGGCTGTAGCTTGAAAAAAGCACCACATGCCACGGAACTACTTAATTTGATAGTGGCTCAGTGACAGTAAGATGAAGCATAGGGAATTAAGCTTGGGACTATCTGGCTTTACAGCCACCAATAAGTACAAACTACTGCCAACAAGCTAGAATGCAAACAGAGCAAAGTAAGAAAGATTATGAAAGCTCTAAACAAGTTCGTTCATTTATTCCATCTTGACGAATAGAATTTTCAGGCCTTGTAGACTAAGACAATGGTGTATTATGTACAGTTTGCATAGGTCATAATATATTATCAAACTTCAATAAAAACATAAATTTGTCTTATATGCTATACATGTATAAATACTTGTTAATTTATAAAACAATTTGCAAAAGAAAACGGTGCAAAACTTTGGGTCAGGGCAAGTGGATTTCGGGGCTCACTTGCTCGACATGCAAGTACCAAAAAAATTTAATGAACTGGCATGAGGTATCGAATCAGTTCATAACATTTTCATTGTATTTTGCAATGACTGAAGTATATTGAGTGCACTTTTTGATGTTCTTGTATTGGTTTTTTGTCATTCATGCGCAGAATATGTTTGGGTAATTTGTGCTCGCCTCTGTAGTTTCCCTACCTCAACAATTTTCCTGCGTTCCTGCAAAATGTCAGACAGTTTCAAAAGTTTTTCCTTATCACTGTACAAAGTTTTATATGCTAATGTCTATAATTTAGTGCAATACGTACATCGTGCAGTTCTTTCTGCACAACCATCATGGTCATATTTATCTACCTTTTAAGTATACAGGTTACAACCTTTTCTGAAAAGATCACACCACTACAAAATGTCAATTACCAGGAGTATTCTCTGGAGAGATTAACAATAAATGCCATGTTCTGAATATATCACTCTTATTAATTGGTCAGTAGTTTGATACGCTCTCACTAATAAAAAGCATTCTACTGCAAAAAATTGTCATGCATGCTTACTGTCATCACCAGCACAGTGTAGTGAATATTTTTACATTTTATAAATTTCTGAGTTATCTGGTTATATTTTGTTATTTAACTAGAAATACCTTGAGGGTGGTCACTGCCAGGGTGTTTTATGTCCTCAGGGGGTCTTTAACATCTCCCTTTATTTTTAATAATTCAGTGAAGACGGCAGCACCATTTAATGTGTTCAGCCACCCACGATGTTGTGAACCGAGAAATTAATCTCTGGAAAAGTTTTGACCTCTTGCTGGGATCCAACCTGTGACTGCTTGGCCACTGGAGCTCATAATGAAAATGGCAGTGCCATTTAATGTGTTCATCCATTTTGCAGGATCAAACCTGTGATCCTTGGTCATTAGGCTAAGCTCTCCCTTAGCTCAAAATATGATGCACATAATTGCTAGACAACTGAAGGTATCTTTGTTTATATATCAGAACAAAGTCCCCCAGCAAATATACCGTATTTCATCTCAAAAAGTCAATGTCCATACAGATTTGAGTAAGTCCACATAAATAAATCCCTTTAGTGTTTACATGAATGTTTATTGTCATATAATTCACACATTTTGTTTCAGTGCCTACCACCATCTAAAGACATGGATAAATTATTCCACCCAACACTTCTGACCCAATACATGTTTACGAATTTCACCCCTAAGTAGATGTCTCCTGTTGTTATATTGTACTTAGCAAGAGAGGTTAATGTACTTCTGTCTTGCTGTAATGAAGAGAAATATGCAGTTTGATTGATGATAAAGTTCCTGTTTTATACATTGCAGGCACCTGACTAGTAAAGCAGAGGATAATCTGAGAGGCCAGATTCTCCTTGGGCATTAATTGTATAAAATCACTTAGCAGTCATTACAGTGAACATCAGTCATGGATAATTCACCACATTTCCCATCTTACACTCAAGGGCTCTTGAATCAGGTACTTGGTTTATGTAACAGCATGCATTGGATTACTAACAGTGATGTTATTGAAGAAATCAGTCTTCAGTGGATTTAATAAGAGATGAATATTTAAAGAAATAATGACTTAATTTAAGTACTCCATTCTCTGCACTTCTAAAACAGATCTTTATTTACAGTTAGATAAATATGGCATTACGTTTTCCATCCCCCCCCCCCAATAAATTTGTTTGTTTTAATCTGTTCTATTTTATTTCAGCCTGGAGGTACTCAAGCCACTCTGTTTTCACCATTAGTTTCTAGTGGTTACATGCCTCCCACACCTAATAATCAAGTACCCAGTGCAGCTTCCACAAATGTTGGCTCTGTGATGCCTCCTCCATCCAATTCTAGTATGTTTCAGCACTCGGCTGGACCGATGACACCACTGAATCCAGCTACCCCAGCCTCTGAAGGTTCAGGGATAACACCTATACTACAGTAAGTTGTTGGAGTAATTTCTCTGCTACCTGTGTGTAGGATACTATGGTTTGGGCCATTCTTCGGTATGAAAACTTCAATTTTTGTTCAGGATTTTTCACATTAGAGGTTGCCATTCATATTATTAACTAACGATGTTTTGCAGATGCTGGTTTTTATGTTCCGCTGATAGGGCAGTGTAATGCAAAATGTGTTATCCCTGGTGCATTTAAAAAAACTTTTCTGGTAACTTATAGCTGTTTAAGCCAAATACAAGTCTGCTTTGTTGTTCTTTATCACAATAACTTATGTTTATTAAACTATCTTAGCTGTTAGTTAAGTCTGAATATGTTGACATATATTGTTATCATTTTATGGTCAGTTATTAATGTAGTCAAAATTTAGTTGCCAGACACTTAATGATTTGGCATTTCACTCTTTAGGACAAATGTAAAATGTGTTCACAGTAAAAAGAAAATTTCATTCCTTTCTATTTTAAATAGTTTTGTAATTGTACTGTGGCAGCCATTTCATTTTAGTATATGCTACATTATTGTGGTGGCCACTGATATATCTATAGGCTTGTTTACAATCATATAATCATTTAACTAGAAACTAAGCAGATCACAAGAAGTCGATGTTGATTACATATGAAAGCAACTTATCACAGATTTTATGCCAGTTACATACTGGCATAGTAAATTACAGTTGATAAGCAAACCTATATGCATAGACAACATATAAATAAGTATATAGTAAATGGCAAGTTATTCTCTTCATCCACACATACACAGTAATTTGGTGTTTTATTGAAGCATTTGATTCAATAGATCTTCACTTTTTGTAACTATAACCATGCAGCTATCTGTGTTTTCCTGTGCAAAGCATGACGAGCAACTGTGAAATAAGAAGTGTTAACATCACAAACGGATCACTTTTTGTGGCATTATTTTGAATATTTGTATTTACTATTTGATTTGGTCCTATCATATAATTAAAATAATAGAAATTTGATTTTAGACAAATGTATAGAGTAAATATGGTAGTTGGTTTAATACATTTTGGAAAAATATTAACAAAAGTATCATAGTATTCGCCAAATCACCTTACACCTAAAGATGTGTAAGTCTGAAAAAAAGTACTTATAGTTAAGCCATACTGAGACTGATTTTGTTCACATAAACTAACCTGACCCAAAATGATATGTTTTTCTTATAAAGAGTGAAGCATGCAGTTTCCTCTTTTGTGGTTTTCTACCTTTTTAAGTATTTCATGGTTATTTCTGTTGTTGGTGTAAATTGAGTGTAGAATATGAGATTTGTGGGGGGAGGGTGATGTGGAAATGTGAGGACTGTGTGGAAATTGTGCGCTTGTTCATTCTTCTGTTTAATCAATATCAACGTGAACAACTATGATTGTTCAGGGCCAATGGGAAGACAGCTTCAGCTACATTGGTCCCCCAATTTCTTTATATGTAATATACTTGTAAAATTGCATTATGTATATGTTATTTGATATTGAAATTGGAAATAAATACTACTACTACGCAGTCATTTCGCCACTCCACCGGTCATGAAAATTCTACATGAACTCTATATTTGTGTTTTTGAACATGTTTAAATAAATAGTTCCAATCATCCTTATGACAATCCAAAGATGGACCTTACTGTCAGTGAATTGGCATTATTCCTTACTGCTTGTTTGGATTTATTGTACGAATATGGCAAGGTTCCCACATGTTCTACAAATCCTGGAAAATAACATTTTCATTTTCCAGGTCCTGGAAATATCCTTAAATATTACAAAATCTTGAAATGTCCTTGAAAAAATATTGCCTGTGAAAAACATCCACTTAGAACAATAAGCCCATGAATATATATTATGCCTGTAGAAGAAAATTTCAATTGCAGAAGAAAAAGAGTACCAGTACAGAGTCTTGATATCCTGTGTTAGTTAAAATCTAAATAAAAGTGGGTGAATCAGACAGCTAAAGGGGGTGAGGAGGATGTATCATAAATAATGTTAATAATTGATCATACATATGATATGCTTTTTTTTCTCTTGATTTATTACCTTTAAAACTTCCATACTTCTTGTTTAGGAAAAAATATCTGATGCAGAACGTGGTGATTTTATGATGACCTGTTTTTTGTTGTATCTTCCAGGAATATTGTGTGTACAGTGAATTTATGTTGTAAGTTAGACCTGAAAAAAATTGCTCTTCATGCTAGAAATGCTGAATATAATCCAAAACGATTTGCTGCAGTTATTATGAGAATCCGTGATCCCCGCACAACAGCTTTGATCTTTAGTTCTGGGAAGATGGTTTGCACTGGAGCCAAGAGGTAAGAGATATGGATAATGATACCTTAATGAGAAGATAAATCTGTTTAATAAAAGTTATTTGTTCCTTCAGAATAAGAATGATATATAGAGATGTACAGGTCAAATGACATAATATAGTCTATGCCAACGTAACTCGTATAAATAGCAAAATTCATTAGGAAACTTCAGTATACAGTGGTTTTTCTAGTTCTGTTGATTAGCTTGAAGATATTTTTGTTGAAACTCCACATTATAAACTACAGCGTTATTTATAAATGTTATGAATGCAAATTGTATCTGCCCGTTTGGCACTTGAACAAAATAGATGCTAAAGTGTTTGAAGCTGTCTGATGGTGAAATTTGAATTTTTTCAGTGAAGAACAAGCAAAGTTAGCAGCTCGAAAATATGCCAGAATAGTTCAGAAGCTGGGATTTCCTGTGAGTTTTTTTCCATGATTGATATGTAGTATAATTCCTGGGACCTTATTTTTCTGATCAAAACCTGTGTCTATAATGTTGTTGTTGTTGATTTTGTCAGTGGTAAGAACTGGGGATGTAAATATTTTTTTTGACAATTAAAAAACATACTTATCAGAACTGCCCTATATACTATAGATTCTGATATAATTTAGTGGGGGTTTTTTGTTGAGAAATGTTACATTTTGTTAGAACTAGTCAAAGCTGTTCTTAAACTGGATTTACAACAATCAATCAAGCCCATCTTGATCTTCAAACAAATATTGTGACAACAATTAAGATCAGTTTGATTCAAATATAACCCAATTATCATTCACCTCACATAAATAATAACTGCTGAAGTTGGGGCTCCCAACTTGTGATTTCTCAGTAAATTGCACATGTCTATGTTGCCAGGTTGGAGGGTGGGATTCATTCATTGTATATGATAGTCCACTGAGCTAGTAAATTTTCTCCGCAGGCTAGTAAAATTTATATATTTGTTGGGCTAGTTTGTTTATTGAGCATGACTTTTACTAACTGTGGGGCTTGTGAAGTAAAGAAAAAACTATTTCTGGCTCTGCATCATTGTCTTTGGACTCATAACATGCTTTAAGTCTAGTATGGTTCACCCACTTGTATTTTAAACTCATTTGGTAAACGTGTCACTTATATTATTCCAATCAGAGGAAAATCGTATTCGGATATTAGTAGAAAAGACTTTAAAACTAATTATGGTTTCATGATTTTATCCACAAGCCATTGTTCATCACTCATTTGGGTGATAGTGGGGAGAGATATACTATTCTTTCAAGAATATAAAAATATCTTCATGGGGTTGTTAATTTTTTCTGCATTGTTCCTAAAACATTCTACCCATTGTATAAAATCTAAATCCTGTGCAGTATACAATTTTTAACAGGAACAAAACACCTTGCTTCTGAAATATTAGTCTGTGTGTGTGTGTGTGTGTGCACTAATCAATTATATACTAGCAAATTGACAGGTTTGTTTAAATCAGTTATAGCCAATGATGACATTCCAACTGATTGATAAGTAGAATACTATTATCTCACAAATTGGAGTTAGGTTTATTTTTGTCTGCTGTGCTCTGGAGTGATGAGTTCAGATTCGTGTTTATTTTGATGGCAAGATAATGTTTGCAGTAGAATTTCTATATCTGGCGAATCTTCATTGAAAGCTTGATATCAGATAATGATAAAACACAAAAAAAGATATACCTTCTATAAACTGGTATTCACATTTAGTTTATCTGTTTTGTATGTGTTAATTTAAAGAATGAAATTGGATTTATTTTCATTTTAAATATGAAATCTGCTAGTAACACCATGAAATAAGCTGAGATAAGATATATGCAGAATTGTATATCTAAGTCATTGCCAGTAATTCAGAAGGTAATTAGCAAAAAATAATTCTAGACCCTGGCACATTAGTTATTATTAGAATTACCATATATTTTATTTAAACCGTTCTTCAAATCTTATTGCTAATGATTGTTGCAATAGTTATTATGAGCTATTAAATTATAAGTATTATTAATTCCAACATCTTTATCTCCAGGCAAAGTTTATGGACTTCAAAATCCAAAATATGGTGGGCAGTTGTGATGTAAAATTTCCTATACGCTTAGAAGGTTTGGTTTTAACTCATGGACAATTCACAAGGTTAGTTTGTAAGATTTAATGGAAATCACATTAAACATTTTATGATATATCATTGCTGTAGTTGTAATGGAGATAATAAATTCTATTTGTTATTTTACCCACTTTATTTATCAAATTGTTACCTTACATATCTATTTTGTAGCTATATAATTTCATGTAATGTATTTAACTTTCCAGTTATGAGCCAGAGTTATTTCCAGGACTTATATACAGGATGGTAAAGCCTAGAATAGTATTATTAATATTTGTCTCCGGTAAAGTAGTATTAACAGGTAAGCTGATGACCTGTAATTATCTTCAAAAAGCAGTTTAATTCAGTATAATTATTGTTTGATTTATTACTGTCCAGTGTAGATGTATCTGTTTATACAGGTATGCTTACACATGCTTTAATTAAATAGATGTGAATTAATTAGCTAAACATTGTTTATGTAGTTCATATTTTGTTTCTTAAATAATTCAAGTAGTCCTTTCGTCATTGTCCACTTGCACATAATTTGCTCTATTTTCTATTTCAGGTGCTAAAGTAAGACAGGAAATTTATGATGCATTTGAAAACATATATCCTATACTTAAAGGTTTCAAGAAACAGTAATGACATTTTCTAGCCACTGTACATATGTATCATTGTGTGTATGTGTGGAAACTACATTCATAAATTCCAAAGCATTTAAGTATCAGTTAAAATATTGTGTGCTAGTGCTAAAGCTGTAAATGTTTAATTTTGTCCTTTTTGTAATAGAGAGACTATTATTATGTGATATTTTGTAAAATGATCTGATGTCATGAGTTCAGTGGTAAAGCTGGCATAGTCATAGGGATAAAGGTGTTAGTAAGTTTATTTAAAAATTAATAGTGTTTTCTTTAAATTAAAAAGGTGGCAATTCCATCATGGTAGCATTCTGGCATGAAATGCTGGTTTATGTGTAGGTTGTTATATGTAATGTGCTTATTAAACTATTTCTAGTTGGTATTTTTCTCTCGGTCTGCCTTCTAGACAGATATTTATCTTCAAATTCAAAGATAACATAGTAAATTAGGCGATAGTTACAACAAAGAAGTTAAAGTTATATATCAGCTTGTGTTAGATTGTTCATTTATGCCACAAAAAAATTGTTTTGGTTTATAGTTTATAGTTACTATTATAGATAATGTGATTTAATTATCTTGGATCATCTTTAACTGACTTTGTGAACAGGAATATCATCTCATCACCTAGTTATTTCATTTGTATAGCATTTCCCCTCAAATTCACCAAGGTCTCATTGTGCGCAAACGACTAATGAACTCTGATCATTCTGGTTGAATACCGCTCTATCAGTGAAACATAGGTTTAGAAACCTTTCTACGAGTTATACATTCAACAGCACTGTTTCATGATAAGATCTGGATGTGGCAAGAATTATGGTAATAAAGCCGATCATAATGATCACATATTGCACATATGGTTTCACTTTAACTATCACCAGTTTATGTTTCTGCATTGTAAACATTTACACCGAGTCACAACGTTTCATGGTTTGTATTTTATGGGATGTTTGTCTTTTTTTTTTTTAAATTGTAATGAATAAGGTCATTTGTATTACACTCTAACTAGTGTTATTTTGTATTGTAATGCCATCTATGCACATCAGTCAATCAGAAGTTTTTATTTATCATTGTCTTCACCGTGTCAATTCATCTCATGCTGGACTACATCACCAAATAAATTTATTTATCTATTCGTTTGTCTTTCCTTATTTCTTAGCCTCTTTATATTGATGTATCATTAAATGTTACGCATTTGCGCACTCTTTGTTTGTTATCAGTGACATATAACGTTACACATTTGTCATCAATTTTGTCAGTTAAAGACTGGTAGCTCTAAACGTCCTGTATCTTTCATCGTTTACAGATTTTTATTTACAGCTTTTATTTTATTTTTGTATTGATCCAGTTTGTCTTGTGGAGTGAAATATCATTTGACGTATTATCCTGTAATGTTGTATGTGTGATTCAGTTTAGGGTAGTGTTTGTCAGTTTATAGACATTCTTGATGGTTCACTTTGTGATACAATATAGCGGTCATCTCAACGTCAAATTACAGCTTGTTTGGATGTAAGAAGGGCCTTCTAACTGATTACGTACACGTTATTTAAATAAATATATACTATTTTACTAGGGACTCTCAGGAAGCAAGTACACGTTTGTACAATCGGAAGTGAAGGCTTGCATCATCGAGTGGTAGGATTCGTGAAGGTGGTTTCAAAAAACCATATCTTCTTGGAATGACCACATTCTCACCAAACTCGTTAGTACTGTCAAAATGTAATCAATATTTTTTTCTTCTGGCGAATGATCTTTATGGCCCTTCTCATATTTCTTGATGGCATCTCGGGTGTTAATCGTTAGAACATCACATTCCTTGGTGAGAATGTTCCCTTTAAGTTATATTCTAGTATTCCTCGCTAACTGAATCTATCCATTCAAAATCAAGTTGATAAAGAACACCATTTATTGTGTATGATGATAAAATGAGAAATAACATACACAGAAGATGTGACATTAGATGCTTAGAATATGCTATTATTGGACTCCATCGGTTCAAAGACAACGATACTTGTCCTCCTTCCGCTCCCCCCATACAAATAAATATAGACCTACACCTACTGGTCGTAAGAATACCATAGTAAAGTAATAGCGAGATTATACGTCTAAACCATTCTTAAGGACAATACATAATCCTGGATGATTTAGAAATAACGGAGCCAGTTGATATTAAAACCAATTATGGGTACACTTCTGATAATGTGTACGCTGTTCGTGTTATTTATTACTTGGTTCGATACTGCTGGGTCTAGAGTTCACTCAAAATAAACATATAAAAACTATGATATGAACAACAAAATTGTTTTTAAACATCGAAGGAAAATACTGATCTGTTTTCTACCAATAACTTGCCTTCCGATTTGTATATTATATTAAATTAGTGTGTACCTGCATACACGCATGTGTCTACAGTTGTCAGCGAGGTAAAATAAGATGACAATAGGTTTTAGCGATGTAATAAAATTTTACTGATTACAATACTTTAGTCATAATAATCATATATTAAATTTATCCTCTGATTCCCTCTTCAGTTTACTGATAAAGCATGGCGTTTCCGGGATTGTTTAATAGCTTATACTGGCTTATGATGAACGCTTTATATTCTTTAGCTCTCCCGGAATCACAATCAACTACTTCAGAAAGACCATTGGTTCGTCCAGCGTGTAAAGATGTCCATTCTCCGTTTAGTACAACGTTACGAATGATTCCTTGGAATTGGTGGGCGGTGTAGTCTTGATGTGTGAAAACAAACGAGATGTTCAAATTAGCGCTCGTACATTGTTTAAAACATAGAAACATATAGTCATTTAATCAAACTTCTCTCTCTATATATATATATTATTAATCTGGTTTGTCTAACCTGGCCTTCCGCCGAAATATGCCTTTTTATTTAATATCGTGACATTTGTCAATCCAGGTATAATATTCTCTTCCACAGGTTTCACATCGTCAATAGATAAAGTCCACTTTCTAACTCCTGGTCCTTTGAAAACTGTTTTTAGATAAATGCATAATACGTTTGTGTGCCAGATTACGTAGATCATGGTATATCGTACCTACGCGAATAAGGGCCTCTGCTTGAATAACGGCATGCTTGAACAAGGGCCGGGGGTATGGCTTGCTTTAAAACAATAAGCGCCGGGTGTGTCATATATTTCCATGGATTATGTGAATCATCAAGTTTTACTTGTTATCTTTCTTGTGTTATTATCGCTCGCGTCCACTGCCGACATAAACGCTCCAGAAACGAATTGTCTGAATGGTCCATCCCAGTAGTTCACACATGCGGTACCAATAATATTTCATGTTCTTAATTCACTTAATAAATTACAACATTTTATTGTTTGTTTTGTTGTTCGGGGAGAATCCCCAGGCTGTCGCTTATTCGGCACAGCCTCTATGGTGGAGTGGTTGAGAAAACGCCTCCCCCACCACTCACAGGAGAGCAGTACGGAAAGATGGAGCCGAAATACCCTGAGGGTGGTCACTGCCAGAGTGTTTCACGTCCTCAATGAGTTTTAAACATCCCCCTTTATTTTTAATAATTCAATGGAAATAAATAACCGCCGGGGCCCTTATTCTCGTGGGTACGGTATATTATATTTCCTGAATACATTCCAATATCTTTCTCTCTCACACATACATATATAGACAATCTTTATGACTGACTGATTTGACGATTGTGCCTAATTAATAATATATATATTGTTTGTTTCTCAGTTGCCATGAAACATGCTTATTGTATGATGTGTTACCGTGTATGTAATGCCACTTTCCATCAATTATGTTATACGGTTCTGGGTATGTCTTCGATAAAGGTAGCTCATGATAAAATAGAGTACTGTTACTTTTCAACAACAAACTCAACTGAAAAAATGTAAAATTAATTAATTTCGTTGAGAATATTAGCAGGTTACATATAAATATTAGGAGTGGTTGAGGTATTTTCTTAATATAATGATACATATATCAATACAGAAACAGGGCCGTATTAACATATGGACGGGCCCCTATGCTTATAGGTACCCCCCGCCAAAACACTGCAATCGTGTATATATATATATGTGTGTGTGTGTGTGTGTGTGTGAATACATAAACATGCGTAACGCTACGATGCAGAGAGCAAAGTCCCTTTAACAGTTTGGAGCTCTATGGTGCTGGTTACAGTGTCTCAGCCAAAACAATTGACGGGGTCCTAATCCCTGTAGGGCCCCTAGGCTTCAGCTTAGTCAACCTTATGGATAATACGGCCCCGTGTAGGAACAATAACGAATTAAGGATCTTACTGATCTGTGATCGAACTCTAAAGCGACATATTGGGGCTGTAAAGTCTGAAAGGCGTAGTACTTGAAGTCACTCGGATTACCAAATGAGAACAGAGCACCGGCATTATAAAACACACTTGGAAATAGCTCAAATGCTATCTCAAAATATTCATCATCCGTAACTGTGTACCTGCCAGCTGTGAGGAAGACACGGTTGATATATATATATATATATATATATATACATGTTATATAAAACGTAATAAAGGTTACAATAGCTGAGAAATAGATGGGACGTCTAATTTGTTTATTTATATTTTAAGGTGTTCAAGACTTTATCAAGTCAAATTGTGTACCATCAACCATATTTATATTTTGTCACTACCCTGATCCTGATATTATTACCATCATATAAAATCAATCATTCTAATTACTTACGTAGTTCGAGGTATGTAGATTGCATCGATTCGAATGTGTCATAATCATCTGCCATTAACAAAAGACATTCAGTGGCCTCAGTCTATGAAATAAACATGATTATAAAATAATATTAATTGATTATAGATAACTTAATTGATAGATCATGTTTATCATGTTAATGATGATCATGGTGATAATATTAATAGGTAGGATTACTAGTAATGGTGATGATCATGGTAGTTATAATGATAATCGTGGTAGTTATAATGATAATCGTGGTAGTTATAATGATGATCATAGTAGTTATAATGATGACCGTGGTAGTTATAATGATGACCGTGGTAGTTATAATGATGATCATGGTAGTTATAATGATAATCGTGGTAGTTATAATGATAATCGTGGTAGTTATAATGATGACCTGGTAGTTATAATGATGACCGTGGTAGTTATAATGATGACCGTGGTAGTTATAATGATGATCGTGGTAGTTATAATGATAATCGTGGTAGTTATAATGATAATCGTGGTAGTTATAATGATAATCGTGGTAGTTATAATGATGATCATGGTAGTTATAATGATATCATGGTAGTTATAATGATGATCGTGGTAGTTATAATGATATCGTGGTAGTTATAATGATGATCGTGGTAGTTATAATGATATCGTGGTAGTTATAATGATGATCGTGGTAGTTATAATGATGATCGTGGTAGTTATAATGATGATCGTGGTAGTTATAATGATGACCGTGGTAGTTATAATGATATCATGGTAGTTATAATGATATAATGGTAGTTATAATGATACCATGGTAGTTATAATGATACCAAGGTAGTTATAATGATATAATGGTAGTTATAATGATGATCATGGTAGTTATAATGATATAATGGTAGTTATAATGATATCATGGTAGTTATAATGATATCATGGTGGTTATAATGATGATCATGGTAGCTATAATGATGATCATGGTAGTTATAATGATATCATGGTAGTTATAATGATGATCATGGTAGTTATAATGATGATCATGGTAGTTATAATGATATCATGGTAGTAATAATGATGATCGTGGTAGTTATAATGATAGCATTGTAGTGGTAGCAATAGCTGTAGTGGTAGTGTGACCTAGTTATAACGTGAAGGACGAGCAATAAATAACATCAGTAATGAGAACAACAGCAGCAGCAGCAACAACAACAACAAAATGAAAGTTTTTTGATGAAATGTACTGTTACACACACACACACACACACACAATATATATATATATATATATATATATATATATATGCATGTGACACTGATTTGCAATACATGCTGAACATTGTTTAATATGCAATATATATATAATATATATATATATATATATATATATATATATATGGTCTTATTCATTGATACGTTGTTCCAGATTATTTTAGATCGTCACCAAAAACAAAGCCCGTGCATGATGTTAGTGCCAAATAAACCTAAATTCCATCAAAACAAGGTTTCTAATCAGTACCTAAATAATTTTCCTGAACCATACTTACAGCAGGATAAAGAAGTGGCCACAAACAGAGAAGAATTGCGAAAAACATCTTAATCCAACACCAACTCGGAGGAAGCTTTTTTCAAGTAGCTTGTAGCTCGTCGCATCAACGTAGTAAATGATGACGTTGGTGATTGGCTGATGTTAATATACGGAAATGATGGACACTATTGTTGATATGTGTCAGTAACAATGATCAGACAACGGCGGATCCTTTTGTTGTTATTTATACGTAAATATTATGAGATATTGGAATTTAGTTCAGGTCGACATAATATTGATTTTCGCTTGTCCAGCCACAAAAAAAAATCACATTCAAAAGAGAAAATAGAAACGTATTAAATATTAGGTATGTTTATTAACGTATTAATTATTAGGTATGTATATTACCGCAACACTAATGATAGCACAGAGTAACTGGATATACATCTTATAAAGTGTTAAATAAAACAGTAAAGGAGAATGGAAAATACGAGATAGCGTTTAAGCTATTTCCAAATATGTTGTACAATTCTGACAGCCAATTTCTCATTGTGTAGTCAGATCTACTTCATTTACTTAAGCCACAAAATGCATTTGGACAAAGATTTTTTAAATTAATATTGGTATTGATATCCAATTAGCCCCCCCCCCCATTGAAATTATTGGTATTGCTTTGGACATTCTGGTATTTTACTATTTTGTTCAGTTGAGTTTATTGGTCGTGAAGTGGAATTCCAGTGTCAACACTTACATGTGGGTTGTTTCAATCTTCAATAAATGTTTCGGGAAATCGTGCTATTTGCATAGAGCGAAGTCCTTCGGTCATGTGTGAGAATGACCAAAAGGCTTACTCACTCACGTCTTAAATATAATATATTGTGCGTACCTATGCTTATATATATGCTTATACTCCAAACATTCGTTTTAAGTTTATACAAAAAACGTATACCTTCGTTGCCTACACTTACTTTTAAAAGTGAGTGGGTGTGTCAGCGAGTGAGTAAATGAATGAGTGAGTGATTTGTTCAGTGGTTTGATAAATAATAAATATCTGTTAAATCTCTTATAGGGTTTTTACAGATATATTATTTGGGGTATTATTATATTACATATTATGTGTATAGCTCCTTTGAATGGCTCCTGCTAATAAGGGCGCTTTATTAAATATGCATTATTATTATTATTCAGCCTCGTAGTTGTCCACATCTGTGATATATGGCCGAGGGTGATATTTTAGGGATACATCCCACATACATATTTACAGTTCTGTTTCGAACCCTTGCAGTGCAGGGGAGCACTCTAGCCGCTACGTTACCCCCAAAAGAGGCCCACCGCAGATCCGCCTCAGTTTGGTGTCAACAAAATTCTGAACAAAATGAAACCAATTTATGGCAATTAAAGCAGTAAAATATCCGAGCAGTGTCTATTTTGTAGCGTTCCATATAATAACACATACAGGATGGCCACCGAAATTAGCTCTTTATAGACAATAAAGAGCTAGCAGACCGATCAGGAACATTTTGTCTTGTTTAAAATACACGTTGTTAGAACTATGTGTCGACTTCGTATAGAATTGTGCGTGGACAGTTAACTAGTCTGTTATAAATTGAAAAACAAAACGAATGTATATAAGCCTATATTGTAGCATACACGTAGGCACGATAATAATACATTTCGTGAATGTGGGATTCTTTTATTTGCCGGGTGTCACATCACATTTCGCTATATATATATATATATATATATATATATATATATATACACCAATATATGTTTATTACGTCAAGCCATGTAGTATTACAGGACATATTCTAACGGATACGATCAATTAATGGACTTGAATAGAGCTGGACCCAAATAACCCCCCGATATACCAGCTATATAGGTTATCAATATAACAAATTAACCATTCATTCCAGTCGTAATATATTATTACACACTGATACAGAGTATTTGAAATACATTCTAACATAATGCTTATATATATATATATATATATATATATATATCATACGTTGATGGCCCTGAAACTTGCTGTTACAAGGATTGCTCAGATTTAAGATATTTCATACCTTACAGGTCCTATACACATATTATCAACTTAACAGTGTTTGGTTAATGTCGGAAAGTTACCACACAAACATTGAATTTAAAGCAAGACTAACAACATTATTCAACATTAAAAAATTGTTTTAACAATCAGTTAACAGTGAACTTAACACACGTGTGACCTACATCACATCAGAGACAAATTTTAAGATAAGCGTGTCTAATTGTGATAGTGTAACTGATTAAAACCAACATCATCTACAGGTCATTCACATTAACACATTGAATTATAAATAACAATATTAATTAACAATTAAGACATTAACATTTTAATTATTAAATAATCTGTAATTAAGAGTGAGTTACAACTCAGAAGAAAGAGAACCTTCAGTTAAATGTATTGATATGACACATGTACAGGGTATATATATAACATAAAATAGAACAAAATATGGCAGACCAGACAAGTTTTTATTTTAGTTATTATACCTTCTTAGCACATGGAAAATTACTGCAACTACTACTACTACTACTACTACTACTATGTTTATAAGTAGATTAATCTAGAACTATTTTATTATGATGCCCAGTTCCGGATTATCCTGAACATCTTGACCTTTGAACCAGGAACAACCTGTCGTCTATGTGCCTGCCATTCAACTATATAACTGAGCTATATCAAATAATAGTAAGTTTGAGGTTATCATAAACATACATATAACATATCCTAGTGTACTCTACATCAATCAGTCAATACAATATAACAGACAATTTTTATTTAGTAATAATTATATAATGATTGACATTGTATTTTTTTAAATCTTTCTAAAACTGACTCTAGCAAAGCGCATCGTTATGGTGGTATGTCGTCAAAGATAGTGCCATCATACGACACGCATGACTAATAAAATTATTCAACCATCCAGATGTTTTAATGATTTTAAATTAGTTGAATTTATTTTCAATTTTTAATAAAAAGAACAAACATGACAAAAATAATTACGATGCTGTCGGTGTCCTTCCATGTTTAGTGAGTTCTTTAGGATTGTTCTTATAATTCAGATGACTCACTTGAAAGATAAACCCGATATTGTCATATCGTTATTATCACGATTCAGATATATGTATGTGACCCTTGTGGGTCATTAATCAGCCGAAATGTATCACTGAGATTAACTGAAAAATGTCTAAGCTAGTAACATTGATGCTGGTCAAGTGAAGGGAAGCGATTCGAAGTTTATTTTCAATTTACAACAAATATTTGTACAATAATAATATTATTATATAAAATATATGAAAGGCTTTCATAAGGTCAGCAAAAAAAGGAAATTGAAAGACCAATGCAGCCTGTCAAATACTTAATTTTGATCGTTTGTTGCATGGTAGCCGAGCTGAATAAAAATCGTTTTTAATTGAAATACATATATGCTAATTAAAATGAGCCTATAACAATATCTGGAAGGATTATTAATTATCAATTAAGTAATAACAATTGAAGTTTTACTAATATAAAATCTATTAATTCTATTTTTATTAAGCAGGTAACAGACATTATTAAATTGTAATATTCATTAAATAAATGTCACATTACAGACAATTTAGACAACAAATCAATTGAACTAGAGCCGTTATCGTAATACAGCGACGAATTTTATCGTATTTAGGCTATCAGCTTATCAGGAAACCCACGACGTAATCTTAAAGTACTCTATAAATATAAAAATAGAATATTAACATTACACATACATGTATACTGTCTCACCTTCTGGACACAAGTTAGTGTCCGTTATAGGAAATAGCACACACACACACACATTATCCAATCAATCGCCTTACACAGGGGCCGTGTATTACCTGATACGTTATGTACCAAAGAGAGTTTGATTCAAGGTCCGCGTACCTTGTAACAAGGTTATTGATCGTGTATCCATTAGATATAACTCACGATGTGTAACTTGACACAGTTTAGTTAAAATTATTCATAGCGTATTAACACACACACAACATATTTAAGGAAGCACATGTATGGAAATATAAATCTTTACGCAAACATTTATAGCAAAGACCAAAGTCTCAGTCTCTCTCTCTCTGTGCTTACATTAAACCAAACCGATAGTGAAGTGTTTAACCACAACACCGTGACAGAGATCTGTGTGGTGTTATTGTGTCAAGTAGGTCACCATGTTTGTTCTTCTTGTCAATTAAGGCCAGACTCACTAAGACGAGCTAATGTAGACGTTATCGAACTGGATGACTCCCTATAGCAGCCGTTAAGGGAAACCCAAACATGATAATCGAGTAAATTGTGTCACAATGAAGGCAACGAACGACAGAGGATGCTGTCCTAAATACTGGTCGCTGGAGGACGTGAACTTCTCTATTAGCTAAAAGTTACATAAACATGTAAACAGAAATGAGAAGTTTGGTTAAGGAACGGCCACAACATCTATAGTAAGTATATAGCCAGATCGTGATAACTGAACGGGTTTAGTGCTATACTATAGACAGTATTAAAGTGACTGATACTCTTTCTGCCTGTTTGTCTGTCGCTCTCTCTCTCTCCTCTCTCTCTGTGTGTGTGTGTGTGTGTGTCACACATACGTACACACGCGCGCGTGAATAAATGTGTATTTAATAGACTTATCGACCACAAATAGAAACAGGCAAACAAACAAATTGAACAACACACACACACACACAACACATACCGACCAATGTTCACCATTTAGAGTTGTATTGCACACATTTTTTTAATTATAATATGTATCAGAGATAATCAATCAGTATATTACGTTCTTAATCACAACCACTCGATGTCTTAGTTAAGGTATATGCGAGCCAGGCAGCTGGATGTAACCAGTTTGTGTAACGTTTACATATAATGTGTCCAAGGTTTATGTGGTAATGACGTATTACAACAACCTGATGTCGCTATGGTTATCACTGTACGTATTTCCTTAATTAAATATGATTTATACAGTTTATCTTAATTTAACATATCTTTACTGTCTCAGACTATTTATTGACTAGGTACCTGTCATTATCATCATCATCATCATCGTTCCAGTCATCACGATAACTTGTATTCACCGTAAATTATTCAACTAACTGATTAAAATATATTGATGATGTAAAATTGTATGAATGTGTCACACAACCTATAAAACACAAACGGTGTACACAACCTATAAAGCACAAATAGTGTACACAACCTATAAAATACAAACGGTGTACAGAACCTATAAAGCACAAATAGTGTACACAACCTATAAAATACAAACAGTTCGCACAACCTATAAAACACAAACGGTATATACAACACATAAAAAAAACACAACCTATAAAACACAAACAGTTCACACAACCTATAAAACACAAACGGTGTACATAACATATAAAACACAAATGGTGTACACAACCCATAAAATACGAAATAATTTACAGATCTTAGGTATCTATTCTCTTAGATGGTTCTAATCTAGATAACAACACATCGACATATGTCATACAGTAACATCATAGAAGGTTTACTGGATAGAGTTGTGGTAAAACTGGAGCTTCTTTATGGATAATAGATTTCGGGCTAGAGTTCAGATCCCGGCTTAGCTATATGTCTCAGGGGTGTTTCATCAATCATGTCACCTTATTACTGCCTAACACTACTTGACCCATTTACTCTACCGTGTCCAGAAATATGGCCGCAAGACCACATTTCTCTAGTAACAATACTCACTACCTGTAGGTAAAAGACACCTGCTTGGATCCGGCACGTCCCGTACAATTGTCGCTTCAAACGAGGCGACATTTACCAGGACTGTACGTATTGATTCCCCTATTTCTTCTATTATGTTACCTCTCAGTAAACATAATATCCTACATCCAGGTAAAATGGCCTTCACGGAGCTTCTCTACGGCAAGTTAACGGGCATCTTATAGACAGGAGGAAGCTGCACCTGTTTCGATGTACGAAGCTCATGGGAAACGACCACACCTACAGACAAAGCTCGGCGTACGACAGGGTAGCTATGGATGACCCACATCCCATAGACAGAAGGCTCGAAGACGTCCTGATGACGCCATGTCAGAACTCTTCTACGGACTCGAGAAGCGAATCCGGATATAACAGCGCGGCGAGTAGCGGAAGTCTCTCTGACCAGGTCGGCCACGTGGTCGACGTTACCGTGGCAGCATTGGAATTGATAAATGGCTCGCCGAGTGGGGGCGCTCCCGACGAATCCGAGGCGCCGATGTTTTACTATTCGACGCATGCCTACGATGGCGAGAACGCGAAGCCGCCGGTAGCGTGCTTCCTCACCGGAAGCCGCGGTTGCGATGACGCTGGCACCAGCCCGGTCCGTCTGACGTCATTAGTATCGCGGTTAAGTAGCGAGCTGGCATCCGACCCGACCCAGTCTGGAGACGGGAATAGGCGACGCGTTGGCCTCGAAAGGCGGCCTAAAGTCGGGCAACATGTAAACGACGACAACGATCAGGATAATGACACCGGGCTGGTTGATGTGGCAGACAAGGGACATCATGACGAACATAGCTCGGCCATAAAACGGTCAATAAACACGATCGAGACAAATGGAAAGCGTTCGTCTCGTGTTGGGATTAGGACGGTTAATGACAAGCGGAATAGAGCTGGTCGTAAGGAAGGAGAAATGGCCAAATATGACACGGATAGTAACATGAAGCGTGGCCAGAACGTCTCCAAGGAGAACATTACCCGTCCACCTCCTCACGTACTGCCACCGTGTAAGGTTTGTGGTATACAGGCAACAGGCTTTCATTACGGAGTTAACACTTGTGAGGCTTGTAAGGTAGGCTAGTATAACGCAGCTATCGACCTTAGTATCAGCATTTTAAATGACATATCTCTCTCTCTCTCTCTCTATGTGTGTGTGTGTGTGTGTGACACCAATGGTATATATGCATATGTTTTAACACTCACTTTCAAGACAGTATCAACTTCTTCAGGGGTTCTTCAGAAGGAGCATAATCAGAAAAGACCCGTATATATGTGCCAACAATCCGGCTAAATGCCTCATAAGTCCCGGAAAGCGAAAAACGTGTCCTCTTTGTAGATATAAGAAGTGTATAGAAGCCGGAATGTCTGTTGACGGTATATATGACTATTTTACCGTTTAAACCTAAACTTGTTTAAAGTCTTAATAGAATGTTCCGTATGAAACTTTCAAATGTTAATCTTTAAACGTTCATCTGATTGATACTAGCAATATCATATGGCATGTGTTAGTGTATAGTATAAAGCTTCTGCGCTGTTCTAAAATTATTCACCCACTCTTTAAAAGTTTAGTAAGTGAGCACCATTGAATTACAGCTTCTGAAAATGATCTATTTCTACTTCTTTACCTTTGTCGTGTTCCCAATAGGGATTAAGATAGGTCGCTATACCTACGCCAAGCGGACTCAGGACATACTGGAACTGAAACAAGTTAGTTCTATCGCAGAGGAGGACCACGGATCAGATCAAGACGAACTGGAAACTGGATCAGAAACGACAGCTGATTCGGAAGATGAACAAAATCGACCCACAGTCCAATTTATTGAGACCGTGCTCAAGGCAAATGATTTAAAGGATCCGGAGTCGCCACATATCATGGCACTGATTGAACGAATTCAGAAACAAGTGAAGGTTAACCATCATTCATTTGGTCGAAGTATGCTATAATATCGAAACACTGTGGGGGGGGGTGGGTGGATGGTTGGGTGTATGTCTTACATGTATGTAAGATATGTATCATAATCATAATCTGTAATTGTAAGGTAATTTTTCTAATCTTCTCTATTGGCTTTCTAATGTCATTGTCTGGTAAGGTTAAAGCTGGTAACTAGTGAGTCCTCATCTAGCTAGACATTGGGAATATCTATTTCAGGATCAGCATGCTAGAGGACAGTTGCCAACCAGGGTGCCAATGGATCAGTTCTTTAGCGTCCTCAGTTCAACGGGAGTGCAGCTGGATAACAGAATACAAGTTCTTCAACAATGGGTTATCCTTCTGAATGACGGTCTGAAATATCTGGTCAACTTCGCCAAAATGATCCCCGGTTTTCGTGACTTAAAGCTATCCGACCAGATGGCTTTGATAAAACGTCAGTGTCCCAGAAAACTGTAAAGAAAATGGGCAATACTCATTTCGGGAAATATTTATCAAATTATAACGCTGACAATTTATATCAGGCTGATATTTGTCATAATAGCCTTCTTTGATTAACTTCCAAAGCATTGTAGCATTTAGATAATTTTACTCGGCTACTTGTAATAAGTGATGTTGATATAACTACTTGTAGATTCAATCTGCGAGGTGTGGATCATCGGCCGTTACATGGCTTTCCACAAAGATCTCGACTACTTCATAACAGTCAATGGTATGGCTATCGATGTCATCAAAACTTTGGGAGAAGATTTTGGGTCATCTATTATGAGGGTCACGCGAAGGTTAAGAAGCTTGTCTCTGACTAAGGAAGAAATCATTATTGTGAAGGCTTTGGTGATTTTCTTCACGGGTAAAATATAAATAAGTGTTAATTCGGTGTTGAATAGGAGTGAATGTTTGATTATCATCCCATGACTTCTTGGGATTTACTGAACACCCACACACACAGAGCTAAATATAAGTTCATCATTCTTCAATTACTGTTTCAGATCGATGTGATCTCCATGATCGTGAAAAGGTCACAGACATCCGGTACCAACTAATTGATGCTTTATTATATTTACTAAATCAAAGAGATGCTAACATGGCTCTGAGCATTGGCAGGCTGTCCGCAGTTTTAACTGAACTCCGACAAACCACCGAAATGTATCAGGAATACACAAAGAAACTGTTAATCGTCTCAAACAAGACCGGTGTCATGAATTTTCCACCATTGCTTCTGGAAGTGATGTCCTTTCCAGATATTACATAAATGGAAGTTGTCAGCAATTACAGAACCGTTTCATACCACCAAATTCACGTTCACTTCAGGCAGCCTATACATGACACAAGTTGTGACATTAGTGACTTCTTTGCCTTGTTAATTCAGGTAGAGAGAGACAGGTAACATATTTGCCTTAACAGACAGGTTTGTGTAAAATGGTTAGTTGGGAACGAATAGTCCCAAATAAAATGTAACTACAATGCAATGTTTTTATGGCAGAAATCTGACGATATCACTTAATTAAGTAGATCACATAATCGCGTGTGCATTGTATTATACAATATATAAATATCTTTTATTTATGTAGCAGATACAGTAGTCTGTACTGTTTCATTACTGTTGCAAGATAAACAAGCTGGCACTTGAAAATCACCACAAAGCCATATCATAACTTAGTTATGGAACAGGATCACATATATTCATAGTGCGTTCACAGTATGGAGAAGCAGGGTACAAGTATAATTTCATGCACACACACACGTACACACATTAGATAACTAAACTACTACTAGATTTAGTTCTCTCAAATTCTTACTGTTTACATTCTCATCTTGCTATTAAAGCTTCATTACAAATAATGTTAGGAGTGCCAGTATTAACACAAACCTCTTGATGTAAATATATTTTTATATTAGATAAAGATATATAACATTTTAAAAAAATTGGAAATAATAATGTGTTATGGGTTTATTTAATTGTTATCACAATAATAATAGTTTAGCACAATTTATCATTATCTGTCTCTGCAGTTGTATCAGCAGAAAGATTATATGACAGCTGTAACAAATTATGTTGTATGTGATTTACTTCTTATATTGATAAGATTTCAATTTCCTTGGTTGTTTCCAGACTAAATGTACCTTTGACTCAAAGGTCTATCTCTACTAATTTTTGCCATGTGCAACATGATCTAATCCGTAATTATGTTGATATTAAAATATAATTGAGTTGTGTGACATAAGATGAACGAATTAAGAATAAAAAATTAAATCTATGTTGTAACTGATAATGAATCATGTGAATTCTTTTTTGGGGGGAAATAGAACAAACATCTAGATACAGTTTGATACATAAACGTGTACTGATGCATTGATACATAATTCATGCTTTTCTATTTTTATTTGACAATTAATTGAAGCTGGGTAATGAGAAGTAAGATAAATTAAGTTATCAATCACAATGAAAATGATCATAAAACTGATAATATTGAGACTCGGATATAATATATGTGGTATCCACATGAAAATATTATGTGACAGCAACAAATTGCTATAATATGGGTTCGCAGAGCATGTAATGCATATTAAATGTATGCTTTTGTCTCTAATGAGGTATTTATTGCCCTCAGTTGTGTCTGTTCTAAAAAAATTATTTTCATCTTTATCTAAAACACACTTTTGACAATAGTTTATGTACATTATGTTTTCGGTCAAACATGTACAAACAAAACAAAGTTTAGCACTGGATTAACATAAAAAATAAATGGATAAACAATGAGAAAATTTGTTTTGGGAAAGAGGCATTAATTTAGATGACAACATTAATAAACCATAATATCAAATAGGAGTATAACAATAATATTATTTTTCAATTCGTTTATTTCAACATTCATAATAGATTATTTTAATGAAAGCAAACACATATAGAATGTTGAAAAGGAGGATCCCCCCTTAATAATAACATTAAAAAGATTCATGACTAATTTAAAAATAAAAAGATGTGGAATAGTCTATATATACATAATTATTGTAGCAATAACATATTAGTTTGTATATTGTATCATTTATGTTGTATCTGAACAGTAAATAAAATAACAAACATGTCCCTCAGGATAAGTATCAGTCATAATCTTAATTATGTGCTTAAAAATACTAATATTTTTCAAGACATTTTTACAAATAGCATTAATACGATTAGACCATGACAATTTTTCATCTACCAGTACTCCTAGGAATTTAGTAACTTGTACTCTACTAACTTCTAATACATGAATCTTGAGTTTACAATAATTCTGATAAGGCTTGTTATGGAAACACATGCAATTTGTTTTATTGGTATTCAGAGATAATTTGTCTACTTTAAACCATTGATTCATTTGCTTTAATTCATCGTTGATTGTTGTTAATAATAATAAGAAGTACAGAGAGACTGAGGATGACATGGAAACTGATGATAGAGAAGGGTATGAGAGAGTGTGGGCTGAATAAGGTAGATTCACAAGATTTTGTAAAATGGAGAACATTGGTCTGGGAACACCATGACCAACCCACTGGTCAGATGGGATAATGGATGTAAAACGAATTATGTTGATGCAGTATAATACTCCTGATGTAAGAATCTGCAACTGACTTGTGGAAGTATTCACATATTCTATTTATACATTTGCCAAAGATGTTTTGCTTTGTCAAAACAAATCCAATAAACCATGGTCTGTATCTGGCCATGTACACAAATAATTGTCTTAGAGAATTTAAAAATGTTATTTTGGGCTTGACATTGATTGTCAAAAATCTATTAATTATTACTTTGTTTATATATCTGAAGAATTTATGTGTAGATGAGCTAAATATAATTGTCTATGTGACTATATATATATATATATATATATATATATAAAACATTAACTTGCAGTTAAGAGCTTACTTAAGCCAACAAAAGATAAGCAATGAAACAAATAATTTAATATACGGCGTAATACGCCGTATATTATAATACGGATGTCTTTCTGAGCTGAGCATAGAAATGATTAAAAACAGACCCTGACACTCTGTTGTTTTCTAAAACCTTCATACTAAAATCAAATGCATGATTTTCCTGTTGCTAATAATTCATTGTAACAACATTTTTTTAAACATCACCGACTCCAATACACGAGAACAATACTTTGTGAAGCTTATAGAAAAGAGATATAGGATGTACTTCATCCAATCCCATCGTTTTGAAAGAGAGTATGCCATCCAAATACCCACTCATGTACTTTTCTATCACAAATACTAGACCCTTCTATGCTTTCACCATTATCTAAAGACGAGAATCTATTACAGTCTATTGCAGTCTCTGTGCCAAACAAGTGACAGCCTGAGGATACTCCCCGAACTACAAGCAAGTCTGTTTCACCAACGAAGGTTCATTCTTATATTGTGGTGCCACCTGACGACTAGAGTTGAAATATTGCTGAAGGTGAAGGTTGATTCATTTTTGCATTCATTACAGCAAAAACGTAAACATAAGTGAACCGGCCTGTTGTGTTTTGACATTCTAATTCGTTGCTGTAGTAGTGCAGATAAAAATGGATGGAAAGTTAAAAAAGCTAACATTTATAGAAGACACATCCACGTTAAATTATCCGCGATAATGATTTGATAATGGTATATTGTAACGTGATGAATTGTAAGATTTTCGCTTACAATCTGGATTACCATAGTCACTGTGACAGTAGACTAGATCTAGTAGTGTGTTGTGCATTACATTAGATAGAAGCCTACTCACGTTAGCTTATAGTAGATTGAGAAACATTTGTTCGACCTCTGTCACCACGAAATTATGGTTATGGAGTACAGAAAAAAATCGATCCGTAACAGTAAACAACAACACGGGATCTACAGTTTTACGTTAAACATGTCATGACCATACCACACCGTTATCGTGTATTGTTAGCCTATTTATTAGAAAAAAATAATCGTTTGTTTTTCTATCTACGAGTCTAATTCTATCAGCTACCATGGAAGTGGTTAGGAAATTCGTTTATTTATTATGTCTTATCGGATGTGCAATGGGCACTTGTTTTGCTAGATTAGCAAAGAGGACGCCAGTAACTGACATCCCATTGGGTACAAACAATGCAGGTATGATATTGCTTACATAGTTTTAGAAATGTTTTTATATTATTATAACTTTTATAGAAACTGTAAATATGAGCAGACCTATTGTTAATAAACGAAAGTTATGGAGATTAAGCAATTTATCATATCATATAACATGATTTTATTTATTTCACAAATCAGGCAGCTATAAATATGTTATATATTATGTGTTCTTTCACTCAGAATGGATATATATCATGGGAGGAAGTAAAGCTGGATCTCCAAAAGAAGATTTACCAACACCTGGGCCTCGATCTCGTGCAGCTGGTTGGGGAGATAGAAATGGCAACTTTTGGATGTTTGGTGGCTTAGGCTTTGATTCTAGTAATATGACAACTGCTCATATAACAAATGATCTTTGGATGTTCAACCTAACATCACTGAAATGGGATGCCTTTGGAGAGTCAGATGGGGGTCCTGGAACTGTTCAAAATAAGCCTGCTGCAAGACGTGGTGCAGTGGCATGTGGTGTGCATGACATCATCATTGCATTATATGGTGGTGAAGGTCTTGATGGAAGAATGCTTGATGACACCTGGATCTATGATATTGGAAAGAAATCCTGGTTGCCACTTTACTCTACAGGTAGCAGCATACAACATCACCCTCCAGGACGTGTGAGTCCAGTTGTTTGGTGCCTTCATGACAGTATTGTCATATATGGGGGTGAATATAATGAAAAGCTCCTGGATGATATGTGGCAGTTCTCTTTAACAGACCTCACCTGGACAAAATTGCTTAACTCTTCTTCATCACTTATGAATCCAGGAGGACGAATTGGTGCAACAACCTGGATCATAGAAAATAAACTCTGGATGTTTGGTGGAGCAACCACTCCTAAAACCAATGATTTCCAGTTAAGTTCAGATTTATGGGAGTTTTCTCTGGATACCAGGCAATGGCATGTCCTATCCAAAGGTGATATGAAAGCTGATCAAGTTAATTATGATCAGTTTCTGAAGGATGTACCTGAACCAAGAAAATTCTCTCAAGGATGGCATAGCAGCAAGAGTTCTTCACTTTTTATATATGGAGGAGAAGGTCATACAAAACTTTCAGCATTTTCTGAGGAGTCCCAGTTGTATGATAACTTGTGGCAGTATGATATCCAGCAAGCAAAATGGGATAAAATACCATTCTTCTCTGGAGAAACGACAACTAAACACAGCACATCTGGTGTACCCAGCAGAAGTCGAGGTAACAGTTGGGTGGGCCAACAGGGCGAGTTCTACACATTTGGTGGGCTGGCTTATGATTCCAAAGGAAACGTGATACAGATGAATGATGTCTGGATTTTAGTTCCACCAAACACCCCAGTTCCAAGTCACTTTATCAATGTATCATACAGGACGATTCATTATTCACAAAACACAGGGAAGAATGAACAGAAGCCTGGATTTATTTTTCTAATGGTTCTTTTGACATTTGGTGGAGGGGTGATGGTTGTTGGTGCTGTTTTCTTTCTGAAGAAGATGTCTGACTATCCAAGACATCATCCAAGTAACAGGTTTAAAGTGAGATATACAAAGCTTGATAAAAATGCAGATCTAGAAGATGAAGCTGAGCAATTTCTGTTGCAGGACCCTGATGAAGTAAGAGCATCATTCACCATTGTTGAGTGATATATTTCTGCTCAAAGAAAGGGAGCAAACTAAAAGAGAAACTCATTTTATGAAATCTAGTCATTTTAAAAACAGAACATTCTCAAAGGGATTATTTATTTATTGTTAAGCTATAAAATGAATATCAGTTATTATTTGTTTGATTTGCAATATATCATATTGCCAATTTCCATTTCATGTTTACCATATATACTTGCGTATTAGTTGACCCGACAGATAAGTTGAGGTCAGTTTTTGACTCTGTAATTCTTTCCTCAGGCATATGCTCACTGTATAAGTCGAGATCGACTTCTGAAGTATTGGCTTGCCAGTTTTTAAAGAATATCTGTCTAATATTGATTAAAATCTCTCCAAAATCGGAATCCATCTTGTTAGAAATATTACACTTTAAGTGAATACACTCCCATGTGGTTTTAATTAATTGTTTCACTGCTCTTCTGGAGGTACTGGTAGGTAACAGCACATGACTATCAAGTATTATTACATAAAGACTGGCATGTTTGGGAAATCAGAATAATAATTTGGTGAACATTAATGGTTATTTATTGAATAATAATGGGTTAGTAGGCAGTGATGTGATGATTTTGTTCCAACTCTGGCTCTTATTGGGTTGAATCCTATAGTGTTATGTGTCAGGGATGGCCAAAACATCTTTCCAACAGCCATTAGGAAATATGATGCCCGGATAAGTCGAGATGTTTCTGAGAACTCCCTTTTCCCTCAAAAAATGTACTTAACTGTGAGTATATATGTTAGTCAATGTAGTTACATATCTACCCTCCAATTTTATATCAAAAACTTGTTACCAAAAAAGCGAATTATGTTTATCATGAACACTTTTGAAGCCTTTTTTAACATTATTGAACTGTGATTTTATACATGTGTGATGTAGCACAAGGAAACAATGCAGATTATAGTAACAATGGGTTTATATTGCCCAAATATATATTTTAACTATAAGTTGTGCAACTAATCTGCAGAATTATTTCTAGATTCTGTATCATTTCTGAATCACTTATTTGGAGTGAAGACTACAATGAATGATGTGAGTCAGAAAATTATTTAATTAGAAAAGCATGGCATCTTTCAAGAGTAGTTTTACAAAATAAGTGTAACACAGAATAGTCATTATCAGTGCTTCGTTTGTTTAAATGGACATTTTATTGATTGCTGATCATATTACATGTATTGTTTACAGTAATAAAATGTTACTTTTGATGTTTTGTAACTTTGTTTATTTAAGCATAACAATTTTTATGTTCTATGGAAGGCTTGAAATCTTTTTTCTGTACTACTTAATGGATGTGATATAAATGAAAATGTCTTTAGATATCTACAATGATTTATGTATGTTACTTTTTAGGTTGTTTGTGAAGTGTTTGTTATCAGTGTTGTTTGTGTCTAGGACAGTCATACTGAATCTCTTATTGTCATTATTTGTATGTGATTATTCCATATTAAATGACCTGTTTGAAGTGAAAGGCTCAATTGTGTCTGTATGTGTGAAGACTGTTGATTATATATTATGATTACATCATCAGTTCAGTGAATTATCAAGAGACTGCAATATTTCAGTGTTTTTAAGATCAATTTTAAAAATCAAACAATTTATTAAATTTTGTTGTCTTCAACATCAAATCACAGCAGACAAGAAAACTAATAAAATAAACTATTTATAACAAGTTTTCTTAATCTTGAATTTGCAAACACTTTGCCACAACTTATACAGTCAACAATGCATTGAACATTATGTTTCTTCACATTAAGTGCCACTTTGAAGGAACATTTCAAATTCTTGTTCTGGGTTGATGATCGAGTGACTGATTAGTTGAGCGTCAAATGCCACTTGTACACACTTCACTCAAATGAACCGAGTTCAAACAATAGCTGGTAAAAGTTTAGCAATTCTTTATTACTAAATTATGTGTATGAGTTGGAATTATTTCCAAACAATCATTTTATATGTGGAAAGCATGCCACATCTAATCACGACGTGAAACATTATTTATAATATTGAATATGAAACACTGTTGCCTTGATCCATAAATAAATTGGCTGCTATGATTACTTCTCTGTATGGAAGATTGGTATTTATAAACCTTCAAATTTATGCAAGAACTGATCATTTCTTGAAGCACCTAAAATTGGTTATTTTTGTTTCCACAACAACATAATGAATGCATCACCCAAATAAAAACCTTTAATTACTCATCATATAGCACAAAACTGAACCAAGAGCCATCTTGAGTTATCACGCTGGTGTTAGCCCTCGGGTAGATGAACATAAACAATTCCTTCTCTCTAACAGACTGCGTCATATTATCTAGAGCACTGATCTGATAAAGGTTTTTTCAGAAGGGTCAACAGTGTATGCATTCTAGAGATGTTCTTTTCATTAGTTGCCAGTCTGGTAATCAATACATGGACTGATTGACAGCACAGAAAATCCTCTGACAATGAAGGCAACAGATCACACATACACTTACTCAATACTGCAACAGTTTCAGGCTGTAAATAACAATCAATGCATATAAATTAATATAACAAACACACACACAATCTAAGAAGTAAGAATGTTCATATTATAACTGGTCTTCTGCTTGTGGATATCTCCATAATGCATATTAATGGTAAGTTATTTTAACTGTTTCTTTTAGAAACGTTGTATCTGTCTTTGTACAAAAAGGTAACCAATTTGTCCATTTTAATTCTGTTAAACACATTTTTACCATTTACAATCAATCCAGTTTTAACAAATCCAAGTAAAGCAATTCTTATTATGATAAGTGAACGAGTGCTTTATTATATCTACATTATTGTTATCATTACTATTACAGGCCAAATAATCCAAATATTATGAAACATCCCAAAGCTTACTAATCAGTTGATGAAATCTCGCATCACAGGGAGTCAATTATGAAAAATCTCAGTAAATATTTTATCACCAGATTGAATTAATTTCTGGCACATTTCAATCTATTTTTAAAGTTTAAATACAATTAAATTTCAGAAAATGGAACAGATATACAATTCAAATTCTGAAATGTAACTGACCTCAAGCCTGGTATGTACAAGATAAAATAAAATCTACTTACATTTAGACATTCACTATTAAGAAGCTGATTAGCATTGGATGCTAATAATGATATGTTTAGAAGCCCTCTCTCAATAATGGTTTTCACAAAGGATATATATGTCTGAAATAACATTAGAATAACACCTACATTATATTTTTCTTATAAACAGAATATAAGTTCACACATCTTACGCTGTATACATTACCAATTATTACAACATAATAGTTTTCTTTTAACAGTTACCATCTAATCTGGCCATGGAAAATCGAACAAATTGGAGATTCAAATACAGTGTTGATTCTAGGAATGTTAGGAAGTGGGCACTGGGGTCCATGGCTGTTGATGAAGTGGCCCCCAAGTGACCCGGGTGCAGGGTTGGGCGTCGATGCACTCCTGTACTTGTTGTACTCGAGTACACAATTTTAAGTACTCAGATGTATGCAAGTACTCATAACAGGAAGTACTCAGTACTTGTACTTGAGTACATTCATAAAGTACTCGTACATTCAGAGTACTTTCACCTTAAACAGAATATTGTTTTCATTTTATTTCCATTTGTCTTTACAGCCATTTTGCTCCCAAAATGAATTTAGAATTATGTCCAGAAAAATTGGTCAGTTATAATTTTAAACCAGAATCCCTGTGAATTTGAACATAAAGTATGACTGTTATGCCATGTATTAACATAAATGTGAACTTCAATAAAACCACTACTGTGATTATGCACATGTTTGTGACATAATTATTATGCAATTTCTGTCTACCGCATATACTCGTGTATAGACCGCACTTTTGATACCACAAAATTGCCGCCAAAAGCGAGTGCATATTATACACAGGTCAGACTAAAAGGGAAGGTAATATTTGGCAAAATGAATATATGAACAAAAAAACAAATTAATTAGTTGTGTTTTTGCTGTTGTCTTTTGAAGCCAAATTTAATGGTGATAACCACAATGATTATTTAATCCGATGCTTTAATTAGTGATGTGACCACATGGGCTGCGATATGAAAACGGCTACATTATGACTAATATGGACACCTCCAAAAACTATTAGAGGCATGTTATTTTGGGAATGTATATAATTGGTCTATCTAAGACGTGTCATTACTATCGAACTGTGTAATTGAATGGAACAGTAAATGAGGCCATACAATAATGACCATAGAATCCACATCAAAGGAAAACGATTACAGCAAACAATGTCTTGATTACTTCCAAAGCTGGCACATTGGAACTACTAATAAACTACTTCAAACAGCATTACAGAAACGAATGCACAGCAGCAGGCAACCTGAAGCAGCTATCATTACCTATCGTCACATGGTGGGTGAAAATGGCCTGGGATTAAATCGACCCCAGCAATTATTTAGATGGCACAGAAGATGATGTATTGTGTGCTGAACATTATGACAAATCCGACACCGACGAAGGTGGACAGCTACAACAGATGTTCAGAGGAGAGAGTGATAATGATAAATTTTTGAATAAATATTGCTGATTTTAGTAAGTCTTATACGCAGATTCAACTCTAGGGGGATTTATTGGTCCTAAAACCTGGTGCATCTTATACACGAGTGTGGCCTATACATGAGTATGTACAGTACCTGAATGCTAGTGACTGCCACATCAATACCTCATTTTACTTTGTCTGTGCAATATAATGGATGAGCGCTGATAGAGTTCAGTAGAAAAATCAGATGGTGTGTCTGATTATATACCTATTGATTTTGATTGGACAAGTCGACAGACTACTAGCATAATCTCATATCTCCAAATGATTTAAATACTCCAACATTGATGTTCATCAGATGCAATAGGACCTGAATTAACTGTTTACATTTGATGCAATTTTATGGACAATATTATTATTATAGTTATATGTATGTTTGGTGCCTTGGACATAAGCATGACATTTCACTTAATTATTTCTAAATAGCTGGCATTTTATTCTTTTCATTTAACCATGTTCAATATGTTAGCATTAATAGTGTTTTATACATCTTCTGATGGACTTTAACTGCATAACATTTAGCAGATATGTTGCTGTTTAATTATGATTAGTGATGTTTTCTATAAAAATCTTATATTTTATAAACATGAACGCACAGTATTATGTTGAAGAAAGCATGCATAAAGTGTAACCTGGTTTTCCTGTTCTAATTTCTGTAGGTGTCTGGAACACAACACCTGAGAAAACTCCAAACAGTTCTTTACATCCAAAATCTGCCAAAACATACAAAATGAATCCTGTACTTCTGGCGTCATCATATCTGGCTGTTGTAACACTGAAAACATTTAAGCAAAATATTCAATAAAATATTAACGAAGTTATTAATGTCACGATAATAGATATTTTAATTCCAAAAAATTATTCAGGCTCATCATATCACATAAAATACAGAATAGTGACTAATTAACCATGCTATATTATGACATGGAAGCTTAAAACAAGAGAGAACTGACTGAATCACAAATATATAACAAATAGTAGTAGCAGTAATAATTTTATTTGATGATGATGGTTCCTCAAATGTAACACTCACCTAGTAAAAATGCCAGATCTACTGACAGTTTGGCCACCATTTTAAACACAAGAGTCACCACTTGATTCTATAACAAAACATTACAGAGTAAGTAAACAGCCTTGAGACACTGATTTACAATACTGTCTATAACAACACCGAACACAAAAACAAACCAATTATAACATTTTGGCTGGTGAAAGAAAGTCAAAAACACTGTGTATACACATAAAAATATGTTCAATTTGTGGATGATCATCACATTTTCTTAACATTTTAATTAAACATTTTGGGAATCAATTGTACATCCCATGAACACATACTGTAAAGTTATGTATGCACAGTGATACATGGATTCACAGTTAAATATATACATACATCTGGTTTGTCAAAAACTGATTTCAGATTGCTCAGTAGGTCACAGATATGTGAAGCTGTCACACAACCAGGCTCTTGTATTACACACCTCACACACTCCTGACAATTATAAAAAAACTGGTTATGAGTAATTGACATACAATGATAGGGCACATGATAATCATACACATTTAAATTGAACTACTGTAATCTTCCATGTATAATGCACACTCATGTGTAACTCACACCCCTTGTTGACCAGAGAATGTCAGAGAAAACTTAGTTTTGGTATATAACGCACAGGGGAAACTGGGAAAATCTGCAGCTGGACTTGCACACCATTTTTTCATTAATTAAGTACTAAGCCTCCGTGTATGACGGCCTTATACAGATTTTGCTTCTATGGTCTGCAAAATGACTGAAAACTTTTAATCACAACCTTTGATTTACATTCGTAATTGATTTGATGTTATAATTAATAAACAAACTTGCCTCAATTGTGAGCAATGATTTCTATGGTTTCGATAATCAATGAAATATGATGCACTTGTAAGTCAAGTTTTACGATATTTTATTTATCTTCACACCATGGTGATTAAAGATAATAATTAGACACTAAGAAATTAAGTGATTTATTATAATAATGTGGTCGGCACAAAAATTATAATAAAAAGAATGAAAGTCGATTTTATTTCCTGGCGGCGGGTTTCAGCTGTGATCGGCGGCTTAGTAAAACAAGTATTAAAAAAACAATGACTTTAGCATTAAAATATATCAGCCTGTCAAAGAAAAATTCTTTAAAAAAAATTGACATAACAGCACCCCCCAAAAAATAACGGAAAACAGTGAAAAAAAGGTGCACGTTATACACAGAAGATTCTGGTAAACACCAGCATGGTAACTAATCTCTTCTCAAACTGTGTTCAATGATAGCAAAGTATTCTTACTTTTAATGATATCAGCAGCTCAGTGGGACTGGTTAGGATGCTGACAGCTGGGAACAGTTCCAATTCATCTGATATGGTTTCTGTCAATGAACATTTTGCACATATAACTTTAGTTGGAGACGTCTCTGGTGTACTGTGAGTAAATATCGCACCATCAATATCTCCAACCATAGCAGAGTCCTCGTAAAATGAAACATTAAGTTTCTTTCCACCAGATCCACCTTTGGTTAGTATACTTGAAGTTGATGAAGAATTGTCTGTTTTATTAAATGAATCAATGTCTGAAGCTAATAGCTTGGTGCTGCCATCTGGTGATTCAGTTTCTGTCGTCAGGTTACCATCTGAACAGACAGGAACAGAATCAGAATTGGTGAAAGTCTCTTTCTCTGTTCCTTCCTTTAATGGAGAACACTGTCCCACTGTGGAATTTCTATTTACTACATCATTATCTGAAGTTTCATTCACCACACTCTGTAATGAATTATTCTGTCCAATTAACAGCTCCTTTGCCATTACACGTTCATCATCTACACATTCCTGTCTTTCTGTGAGAGGACTGGAGTTTAACGATGATTCACTGTCTGGTAACAATCCAGTTTGACTAGACAAACATTGATTACCATGCGAACTATCACCTGTTGCCAGTTTAGAAAGTCGAGCACTCAAAATTTTGATGCTAGCATCCGAATTAAATGAAGGCTCCTTATCAAAAGAGGAAAGATTTCTGATGCACTTCGAAACTGGATTGCTGCAGGTCAGTTGGCTGTTAGGCACTGCTTGAAACAAATAGCTCAGTGAGTTCTCAGATGACACTGGTATTTTGGATCCTGGAGCAACATGCT
This sequence comes from Paralvinella palmiformis, assembly GCA_025642065.1. Taxonomy (NCBI): domain Eukaryota; kingdom Metazoa; phylum Annelida; class Polychaeta; order Terebellida; family Alvinellidae; genus Paralvinella; species Paralvinella palmiformis. Next base: position 71,335 of record JAODUP010000557.1, read on the forward strand.
GCAGAGCTCTAATGGGACTCTCAAACATTAAACTGTTACATCGAGCACTGATCATTGGCTGATCATTGCTAATTAGTTCGCCACTTGACTGACTCAAAATAGGCACGTCAGCTGAGAGATTGTGAGGAGCTTGTACACTATTTGGGGTCTCATCGTGATTCTTCTTGGTCAAATCTCTAACTTTCCGCTCAAGATCTGATGTTACTAGTAATTCTTTCTTGAACATATCTGAAGTTATAAATGTTTATACATGAAGTACTAAATACAAGGTCAGAATAAGTTTGAAATCAACAATGCAAAGCATTATATTAAACATGAGACATAATTAAAACAGTCTTTTTTAAGTCTCTCTCTATTTCTGTCCGTCTCTGACCCCCCCCCCACCTAACACACAATAATTTTCAGTAACTTACGTGTAGTTATCTGCATGTTAAGCCAGCTGTTAACCTTATCTAGAGCTTGTCGGTAGGAGATTAGAGCTGCTATCCTCCACACCTGTGTTGGCATCTCCTCAGGTAATAACAAATACAATACATCCTGACATCTTTGACTGCAAAATCTATAACCAAAGGAAACATCAACTGTTATAATAAAGATATCCAAAAAGGGAGAAGCTTAAGAGGGCTCAACTTCTGATAATCATTAAATGGTCTATATCCTACCTTGGAGCAGATTCTAAACAAAGAACCTTAGCTTTGGTTGCTAGTTTTGAAGCTCGATTATCTACTGAGTGCTGAATTTCTTTCTGAGAACACATTTGCAAAGAACAGTTTAAAGATAAGAATAAATATAATATTTTGATGCGATATGTAATTTTTTCATGTAAGATTACTGAAATAGAAAGTTACTAAATTATGCAACAGTTTAATACATCAAATAGGGAAGCTTGCAACTGTCGATTATTTACAAACCAACCAAATTATATAAGAATATGAAAGAACTGTACATTTTAGATGTATATTCCAATGTGACAAACCTGCCTCATTTCTTACATGACGGAATAATATAACAGTGATAGAATGTTTTAATTACTTGTCCTAAGGTAGTAGACTCAGTCTGAAGTTTAACAATATCTTCTGCTATCTGCTGCACTTGTTGTCGAGCTTCAGCGAACACTTGGGGCAGGATCTGGGAGCGATAAATCTTGATGTGATTGGATGACACCCGGTCAGCCACAAATTCTACGGTTTTCTTCAGTGAGGCAGGTTGATTATGAAAGAAGTTGTCTTCTAATTGGTGCTGTCAATGATAATATAATGTTATGCTGGTGGTTTTGTAAATTATTTTATGCAAATTATATGATTAGTGATCAATTAATGGGTCTCTCTCTCTCTCTCTCTCTCTCTCTGTGTATCTCTGTTCAGACTACATTAAAATAAATGTATAATTAGTCTTTTTAAATAGTATTTGTTTAGCATGTAACTAACCTGTAGCTGTTTATCTGTAACAGTAGTAGTAGTAGTAATGCAGATATCTATGAGGGAATCAGCTGTGATAGGAGTAATCTTTCTCACAGAGCTACATCTCCCACTAACACCTACTGCAAAGTCCACCAACACAGTTTTAACCTCTCCTGCAAAGTATATAAAGATAACAGTTATGATAACTATAAATGATGTTTTTAAGGCCACTTCTGTGCACATGGTAGGCTAAATGGGTCTACGATAACTATAATAACAATATTTATATTAACAAAATCCACCAAACTTGCTTTTTAAAGCCACATTTATCATCATTTATATAATATACACCCATTAGCACTGCTTTAAAGCTATAATTCTAACTTATCAGACTCAAAGGGTGTGCTAAGTTTCTAATGCTGGGCTTTGAGACAAATCCAGAAGAAAGGTTGTCAACTTTATCATGTCATAATGAGAGTCATCAAGTTCCAAGCTGTCTGTAGACTGCTATTTTATCAATGAGTAATTGCGAAGGTTTGTAATTTTAATAAATGGTAACATTTTTACAAAAAAACCTACATTTTACTGAGATAATTAATTCCATAAAGCTTGCTAAGTTACAAAATTTCATTAAAAATAAAATGACAAAATTAACTTTGCTGTAATTACCTAGAAATGGACAGCATGAGTACAATATGTGTTGGTCCACAATGTTCAAATTATCCTAGAATATATAAGAATTATAAAACAATTAAACACACACACACACAGAGGGAGTGATGTAAAACTAGTTCAATTCATTCACCATATAAGAAAATCTTGACAGCAATTAATTAGTAAATATAACAGATCTGTTAGTAACTCACTAGAGCAAATCTTGAAATCTCTTTGCTTCTAGTTGGATATAATTCTGTGACTACGTGTCTCTCAGGAAACCATGGAAGCTACAAAGATAATAGTACCAAACTAAATTTGGATAATTCAATAAACATGTGATATTGATAACCATTTGTGACATAACAGTCTAGTACTATAGTAATATTACTAAAGTTCAGAAGATGCTCTAACATATCTTACATAAAAATATATAATATAACATGATGAAGCAATCCCCATCAAGAAGTTCCTTCAAATTTAGAATCAGCTAAATTTTCTGTATTATTGATAATTTCTGTATTATTGGTTTAGAAGTGTAATGTTTATGTATACTTAATTGATCCTTAACTAAATGTGGCTGCACATAATAAGCCCCCCTCTTGCTCTCTCTCATTATATATATATATATATATCACATTTACTGGATATCCTCACTTAAAAATTACATTGTCACTTTCTGATTCATTAAGATGCATCACAGCCGTAAGTAAGTCTTACACTACACCTAGATATCTCTGTTAGGCTTCTTACAATCAGTGTATATATATATATATATATATATATATATTTAACTGATTCGAAATTTAAATCAAATCTTATCTAATTTCATCTTGAAAACAAATACTTACTTCAAATAACCAGCCTAATACCATTAGAACTAACAAATGTGATGAGGTCCTTCTTGTTTGAAATGCTTCACTGGTTTCTCTAAAATAACAACAACAAAAAACAATATAATAATAGGCACTTATTATAGTGCCAAATATCTTAGTGTTTAGTTCAACGATGATGACACAAACAAATATTTTGTTAGCAATGAGGCATGACTTTATCAAAGAAAATATTTAAAAGATTATCACTTCTTTCTATCATATACAGGGTAACATCATTCACACAATGACATTGCTACTCTTTTCTGCAACATAGAGTTCAGTAAAGCTGTTAATACACATATAAAAGGTAAGAATCTTAAAGGATCAACATAATTATACTGTGACTGGATAGCAAATATCAATCAACACAATGTCACACAGTTTATTCTTTGATAACATTTTGGGTTTATTTATAATTTGTAATGAAGACACTTTCCTAAGCTGAATATTAAATGAAGCAAATTTGGTGCTAGATGAAATATAAACCAAGTTTATAATAGAGGCCTTCACAAGTCCATGATACAAGATTGTTATGGTGTACCTTAAAATCTGAATAACCTAAATACACAACATGCTGTAATTATATGTTTGACACAATAAACTCTTGAGTAAGATAATATCAACATGTTAATATTAATAAATATAACAGAACACAGCAAGTAATTGTACATTAAAGGGACATTTTTCAGTATGTACAATGCCAACAAACAACTACAGATACAAAATATAGGTCTATGTAAAACCTGTGTTTTAAGGCAGGGTCTGACCTGTGACAAAAATGGACTGGTGTTTAATAGATAATGAAAAAATCACAAGATAAATTTACATGTATTTTGCATTTTTATTATGGTTAACACATCTGAACAATGAATTATGATCAAATCCTATTTGTTTATCAACAACACATTTACTATACATTGTATGGTTAGTGCTTGTTCTGTTTAAAAAATTGTTTATTGTTTTTTTGCTTGGCTTTACATTTTGTGGAAATTTGGCACTGCATTGTCTGGGAAAATGATAGAATCAAGAAATTCAGCTTTTTGCTTCAAAATCACTTGGAATTCAATTTTACCAAAGTCAAACTTTTCAACTAAATCACACTGACTGCTGCAGTTTTATAAGTTCAAGTTTTCCTTTCAATGACAATATTTTCCATTCATATTTTGTCATATTTTCATTATAAACACATGTTGTGTATATTCAGTGGGATTATAATAAATTGATAACAAAATCAAATTAAATACAATGTTGTGTAAATTCAGTTGGATTGATTTATAATAAACTGTACAACAAAATTAAGATAAATCCAATATTGTGCACGATCTTCATTCATTACTGATTAAATTATCATTTATCTTCAATAGTCAGGATACCAAATTAACTATCAAAGATATGAAACTTCTAAATAAGGCTTTATCTAGAGGTCTATCATTTTACACAATATCACAATTTGTGGAACTGGAAATGAACAAGTATCATATTTTGAAGTCCCAGGATTACAATTGATATCTTAAATGTTCCCATTCTATGGCCACTTTTATGCACTTAATTTAGATATTGTGGAGCAAGTAATTTTTTTGTGAGCCTGAAAGAAGGGCTATCTAAGGTTTGCGTCAGTCACTGGGATTTTTAGATTGGTAAACTTTTGATCCTGCATCAAGACCTGGACCCAATATAACTGCATAAATATCAACATAATTAAAATAAGACATTTCTCAGAATTCCGTCACGAGTTTAAAGTACATTTGTTCAATTATCATATACAATGTGAAGTTTTCTATTTAAATATAAATAAACAAGTGGTCCTCAATTATATTTATGCTTTGATTTCAGCTTGTCATTAATTAAAAATCAACAAATAACAAGATTTATTTGTAATTTCTTTCCATGTCATTTTTTCCACACATCGACTAACTATTATTTTTGATGTCAGCAAACAGGGCATATTTGTGTGAACGATTAGTGTGATTGATCCAGGTTGTGGGTTTGAATCCAAGTCAAACCTGAGTTTGTGGGATATTTCCATAGGTAGTCACCCCTCAGCCATATATCTCAATTGTGACTTGTGCCAAGGCAAAACAACTCAATGAATCTTGGGGGGGTCATTCTGCAGCATATACCTTTGTATGATTTAGGCTTATAATAACAATGGTTATTTACAATATTTGATATTTGCAACTCAATATACATGTGCATCACATCTGAAATAAAACAAGGTTCCAAGTATTGTGCAAAAAATCTAATTAATATATAAATTTCCCACATGAATAAGATCTTAAACATGTTTATAATCTGTGCTGTCATTGATTGAAAATACAAATAGAAACAAAAAATACAATCATATCTAAATAAGTTTAGGAATGGTGATGTTATCAAGTAGTTGAACTATCTCAAAAAATATTATTAAAAAATGGTGAAGATGTAATGATTAAAATAAAGTTTATTAAGTGCAACAGTAAAGGCATTATTACCAATAACAGATGATAATTAGTTTGAGTTAAGTTATTTAACCTCAGCACTGGTTACTTCAGGGACATCTGTCTAGGAATACAAATCCCACAAACACAGGTGTGAACCAGATTCTAACCTAAAACTTGGAGCTTTGCAGTGCAATGTTCTAAACACTGCACTAACTTACTCTTAGTGCCTACATATGGTTATGGGGTGACTCCCAAGGCAAACAAACCCTAAAACACAGACTGAGCCAGATTCGAACCCATAACCTGAATGTCTGTATCACAGTGTTCTAACCACCATGTCACCTCACTGAAACATTAGTGATGAATTCAACATTTACCTGTAGATAATTAACAAAAGGGAGAAGACCTCTTGAAAGTATGCTAACTGACTGGCAAGAGGATCAATCATACTGATGTATTCTACTGTCCATGGTACTGTTAAAACAGTACGTCCTTGTTGGTAACACTCCAAGATGTAATCTTTAATATTAACAGGTTGAGATGACTGTAATGAGATGGAGAATATAATAAAGGAGAAAATATTAATTAATTTAGATTATATCATGTTGGAAATGTGGGATAGCTTAAATTTATCTCTGTGTGTGTATATATATGTGTGTGTGTGTGTGTATATATATATATATATATATATATATATATATCAATATATACATAATTGATCAAACTAATATAATACCTTATCTCTCATACTGATGTACGAAGCTTGTAAACCTTCAGGTAATACTTCAGGTGTATTATATGGCAAGAATGACACAAAACCAAGAAACTTGGCTAGTAACTTTGATGTCAGCATACAGTTCAGAAGAGTTTCCCTATCTCCCTGATAACATAAAATATTTACATGTAGTATGAACCAAACTGTCACTGTTTATATGCAATCAGAAAACCAATTCACCCCCCCCCCCCACACACACACACACAGGAACATCCACACAGATGCATACACAGACTTACAGTATCAATCATGACTTCCTCATCTTCTTCATAGGTCACATCCATTGAAATGAACTGAACTTCATTCACCTAGTTAACAAAGCATTTTGACACAACAATTGATATACAAACTGGTAAAAGAATAAAGAGAAGCTACAGAAATATTTAAGTAAAACAAATCACCACTATTTAAACAAATCTAATTTCTGTACAAATTAATGAAATACTAAATTATGATAATTCCCATAATCAGCTGAAATACAGATTCAGGAAATAAAACAAGAAATGGATAAAAGAAAAATCCAAAATGAAACTCACCTCAGTAATTTTATGTAGAAGCTGATTTGACAGAAGCTGATTAAAGAAAGGGTTACAAGCAGCAGATATGAAGTCCTTGAAAAACTCCTGACATCCAGGGAATGATGGAGATGGGCATGGTCCACCATGTAAAGCCGGTGTTACTAAACGCTCTCGCAACCTGGAATGAGTAACAGATTGAGGTCCCAATGAGACAAAATGAATATTAAAATCATGCAGCACACACACACACCAATACATTTTACTCAGTTAACAAAGTACACAAAAATACACAAATTAACACATACCGTTTCAGTTTTTTGGGATTTGTTTGTTTCAATTCAGACAACAATGCAATATTTTCATCTTCTTCATCCATTTGCCAGGAAATGTCACCTTTACACATCTAGAATAATGACAGAAAAACTAAGAATCATCACACAGTGAAACAAGAAGTGAATAATTGAACTAAACAATCACAGACAACCACATTTTTTGTAAACAAACATGTTTTAACAGAACAACAAAGTGGTCAAGCTCACCTGTATTAACTGAGACTGGAAAAGGCGTACAAAATGGATATGATTAGCTAGCTCAGTCTTATAACCAACCAAGTTCTGGATACGTTCGACCTGTACTTCTCTCATTGACCAACCAGCCACAAGATGATTGTCTTCCCATTCTCGTAGCAACTCATAAAAACCATCTCTGTTTAAAATACAGAGATAAAGTAATATGTTCATACAGGAGTGCAAGTTTTATATATTTTCAGTTTTAAAGCAGGCCATGATCAATCTTAAATGGCAGTTTTTAATGGAGTTGGCCCACGCTTAGGAAGAATAAAATGTAAGATGTTTTGTAATTCAATGCTCCCCCAAATTATCTAACTAGGAAAATTTTGAATTTGGAAAAACACATCTTTAAGAGAAAACATAGACAGGTGTTTAGATAAACAATAGCCTACAATAAAGTGTTGCAGCTTGAATTTGAACACATAAATTTTAAACACTACTTTACACAATAATATTAGATGAATGTCAAACTAAAATAACTTGTAGATATAGTAAAGTGAAAGTGAGTATACAGCCAGCTCTTGAATATCCAGCTCAATTAACTAGATCATGAAGATGTGCTCAAAGAAAAAATTGGTAATTGGAACTCTTGACCAACTCGCTTATATTTTTATACCATTAGCAGTATTTCTAATTAAGAGTTAGCTGTATTTATCCTTTCTATAATAAAAACTTCTCACAAAAAAATTTAATCCAACTTACTATAACAAATACCCCCTTAGATCAATCTAAACAAATTTACACTGAAGTTTAAAACATTTTGTATTAACAATATTCTTTTTCAATGTATTAATACATTATTCATGGAATAAAAAAAAAATTAAATGAATTTAGCAAGCATATTTTAAATTTTCTTTTACTGCTTGCATTTCCACTTAAGGAACAAAGGCAAGGACCTATTATCTTAATGATAATGAACCACAAGTAACATGAACTAATGAGAATGAAACAACTTTATATATAGTCCCAAATCTATTTTTATAAAAACCATACTAATTATTTTATACAAATAGACATGCTTAGTGTAAAATTCAGGCTAATAGAAATGTAATTCTTTATCAATATCATTAACAATCAACATGAAGTCTTATTGAAACCAGCCACAAACAATACCTTTGTTTCTTGAAGAGATGAAATGATCTTTCATTTGGGAAATTTTTCCTGTTGTCTGTGTCAGCCTGAAAGGAGACACCTCCTACAGGTGAAGGTAGTGACTTAGGTAGTGCCTGAAATGGATTTTAAATAAGTTCAAATTATTTGGTTCAGAAACACATTGAAGCAAATAAGGGAAATAGCAAATGTACCTCCCTCCCCAACCCTTCATTCTTAATCTGTCCTGATTATCTACATCCCTGTATCTTATTTAAATAGATAGTGACAGAAAGTATGAATGCGTGAGAAGAGAACAATTTTCATTCAAGTATACTTTATTTTCTTCATGCTAATAAATTCAAGTACCTTAGAAGGTACCAGGCTATATAGATGTCTCAGTTCTTCCTTAAATTCTGGTTTAAAGTCTGCAATCCTCTGGTTATTCACTAGGAGATGTAATGTTCCACGTTCAAGATGACTCAATATACTAAAAATTATAATAAGACTTTATTCTATATATTTATTTTTAAACATGTCTATTACACAAGGAAATATAAGGTATATTTAAATATCAAATGTGTACCACAGTTTATAACAGATGTTAAATAAACAAATCCAACAAGTTCACCATCTGATATCAGCCAGAAAGGTTCTAGCTGACTACACCAAACTGATGCTATAAACTGTTAAAATGGTATAATCACTGACAATTAGTATATTCACAACAGTTTTACTGATATGTCTTGTTTGGGAGTGATTGATGTGGTTTTATGGCTACTGGTATTCATAAGGTAGGTCAAATGACATCTAGAGAGGAGACATCCTTCAGACATAGGTAGGGCGAGATGTAAACACTGATGCTAAAGATCTTCAGCCACTGAAGTACTAGATGTATGTATTTATTTATTAATATTTAATAAATGCATGTGTGAATCTTTCTTAATGGCCAATATATGAAAACCACATTAATCAAAATGAGATTAATTATTTGACACTTAATACAAGTGATTTAAGCAGAAACAACAGGTTTATATATAAATGAAGAGAGGCTCGAAACACTGAATTAATTAGTATGCGTTTCTAAAATAACAACATCCGATATCACTCAGACACTTGATGTTATTGATTTGTTCTTATTAACATTAACACACGTTAGCCAAGATGCATCAATAAATTTAGCAACAGAACATCCTGATGAATGAATATACAAATTGACTGATGGGTTAGCCATTTTGTATAACCTAAGGTCCTTGTATTAAATATGGTTCATTTAAACTTAAGATAAGAGCTGTTATCAGAACACTTGTCTCAATTCATTAAGGTGTATTATATAGGTTATAATAACAACAAACAGACAAATAACAACAAAAAACATTTTATTTTTAACACATGAACAAAGTATGAGTTAAAATTATAACTACATTGTCATTAGTATTCAACAGATTGGTTCAAATCTTCTGGTTTTTAAAATACCAGAAAAATAAGAGGAATAATATAATAGATCATTGCATTAAACACAGGTTCAGGGTTCATACACTTTTTAACATCTCAAATTCCAGGACTTTCCAGGACCTTCCAATGTCAAATTCAAGGACCTTTTCAATGAATTCACGAACTCTTAATGCCCAAAAATACACCCATATTTCGGAAGAAGTGTAATGACTGAATTCCTGTATGCTTATGATTAGAAATATAGATCTATGTGTCCAAATTCCAGGACTTTCAAGGACCTCTACAAAAATTCCAGGACTTTCCAGGCCTGGAATCCAAATTTTAAAATTCCAGGACTTTCCAGGTTTTCCAGGACCTGTGAGAACCCTGAGGTTGTACACAGCTGGTCAAATGGAGTAGAATGACTGAATACTACATCTACTCCAGATAACCTGAAATCTTCTACCGACAGCTGCATGGAAAAACTGCAATGTTGTGCGATGGGAATGGGCTATTACATCATGATGACTGATAATATCAGTGGTATGGCTGGATTAAAAACTTCATTCTCTACAGTGTGTGGATATGTATTTACAGCACAAAAATAAATATTTTGGGACTGACAAATACAGACTGTGTTAGTTCATTATATTGACACCATCCAATCTCATATGTGCTCAGTTAGACAAACATAAGGTCATTTATATATAATAGGTAATTAAACAATAGACAATATTCAGACCAATTATATGAATGAGTATACAAATGTCATAATAATATTGCTATTATTATTATTAATGCATCATTTCTAACAGCATGTGTTTATCATTACCTGGTAATCCTGGATAATACCATGACGGCAAAATAGACAGCATTATGGATGTTGACAAAATACTGAATTTCATCCAAATCTGTAATTGGAAAAGAACATTTTATTGACAGATCAGAACTTTCATCATCAGTACATCTTCTGAGAAGACGACCAACCTTTATTGAAAACGTTTCCACCTTGTTCCAACTCTGTGCCATGTACTGTCAATAACTGAGCCAAAAAGTACAACTCTACTGTGATATTTGGTACAAGAAAGGCTGAAAGACAAAAAATAAATAGTCACATTCTCAGTAGACTAATAAATCTCGTTTGCGTGTGTGTGCATGCACACATATGTAATAATATACTTTCCCCACACATGAACAAATTTAAATAGTTACTACCATTAATACAAAAGGAGTAGACTTTTATCATCAGATCTAGACTTTCTTGATGAGTAACTTGAGCTTTCTCCGGGATGACAGTATCAACTGACAATTGTTGTTCTAAAGTAGGTTTAGTTGGTGTCACAAAGGACAAATCAATCACAGATATTGGCTGGCTCTCTGCAGATAAAACTCCGGCGTCACACTGGTTAATAACAGTTGGGCTGTGGATTATAGATAAAGCACATTATAAAATGCATTGGGTATACAGACCAGGAAACGTTCCAGGTCTGAATCGTACTGTCATGATTCACTAAGGTACCCACAGATGAACTCCCCAAGACTCCAATAGTTAGCTAAACTTATAACAGAATTAGTTTAGAATTATAATGTATAGAGTCCAGATAAGAATAAAGGTTAGATTAACTAAGATACTTTTTCTTGCTAATAATCCTGAGGTCATGGGATCAAATCCGTGTTGTCTGAATCTGTAGGATGCTTTAATTTGATACTCTTATTTTCAAAGGAAATTATTTTCTGTGAGTGTCAGGTGAGACCAGCAACAAGATTAAACTAAGTTATCGTTCATTCTTCATATCATCTTTAATATTTGTCAAACTTCCTAGCATCTTAACATGATTATTTGCAGAATCGGCAGAAATGAACAGATTTGTAAACTATAAATTGGACAACATTTTGAAGGAAAAAAGTTTGTTCTGTTTGTTTAACCATATACATCATTTGTGCCACATCCTATATAATCTGTAAGAAGATTAATTTAAGGTGCTTAAATATAATTTTATAATATAATTTTAACTACAAGATAAATGTGAAAAATTTATCAACATTTGATGAAAAGTGATTTGTAAGTAAAATTGTGAATCGAAGCACTTTTAAGAAAGATCTTCACAAAATAGGGTTTTGAATGTCCCCCTTTATTTTAAATAATTCAGTGGAGACAGCAGCGCCATTTAATGTAATCAACCACCCACGATGTTGTGAGCCGAGAAACTTTATTACTACAATAGTTAGAATAACATACATTAGATCAGGTTTGAAAATAATAACACAGTTTAAACAGTACCGAACCTATGACTCGCTAGTACGGTCTGCTCCAGCGCAGATGTCAGTCTTTTAATAGCAATTAAGCTAAACAGGTTTTAATAGTAGTCAGTTTGTGACGCCTGCCCATTGTAAAAACTGACCTTTGAAGACAGTGACAAGTGGGTCATATAGTTTATATAGTATTGCTTTGAAGAAAAATACAGCAATTGAAAAATAGCTATAAATAGGGCTGCTTAGATAATTAATCTAAACATTCTCACTACTGCCGTGATCTGACTTGGGTGTTCTACTCCCAAACTCCACGGCTGTAGGTGATTTGCTTTTTGTTTTTGCTTGGCAGCTTAGGGACTGGTGAGACATTACACATGTCTCAGCAAGAAACATTGCCCTCTGGATTCAGTCCGCTGAAGAAATGTCCAGAGTTTGAATTCACGGTTCGAGATTTTCTGTGTCTGTGCCTTATTATACACAGCTAAAACACACACACACACACACACACACAGACATTGATATTATTGGTATAGGCAAATGAATTATACACCATATAATATATCAATTTATACCAAATATATGTCTACCAATAAAACCCCAAAATAAACAGAATACTGTCATTATTATAAGAGAAGTTAGCTAACCTTTCCTTATTTGGTAGCATGCTTACTAACTCATCATCATCATCTTTTTGGGGATTTCTCCAAACATTATTTGTTGTTGGTATACTAAATACATTCCTAGATGTTGTAACTTTCTTTGATATGAAAGTTGGTGCTATCCTTCTAGTTGGTTTGTTCTGTATTTCACTGCAAGTAAACCCAAAATACGTATAACATGCTTGATCGTATTTTTGAGTAATATAGTACATATGAATACTTGAATAAAACAAAATGGAACATGATTACTAAAATACATAATCATAGTTCTAAGATTCATGTAGATAAAACCTGAAACAGATTAACAAAGTTGTATACATTTATATAATATCCATTATAACTCCAGTAGTTATCCAGTTACATGTGATACAGCTTTAATCAGGACACACACACACACACACACAAACAAACAAACAAACAAACAAACAAACAAACAAACAAACAAACAAACATACACGACATACACACCATGAATATTACTATTTGTATTGTGCAAGATATACAAAATATCTGTATTAATATTTAAACAAACTGATATATAAAGATGGTTTAGTCCAGCTTGTTATGAAGAGAAGATGCTTAATTGGGGAAAATCTAGGACATATGTGAGTGGAGTCTGGCAGGTTACATGAAAGAAGATTTGACAAATAATGAGGATCTATAGCAATAAATATATTTAGGAATAAATACAGATTCTCTTCATTCAATCTGGTGCAAAACTGTCAAAAACTAAAATAATAGCCTATCTTTTTCTTTTTGTGTTATTTTTCCTTGTAGATTTCCAAAACATTATTTATTGTGAAGTATAATTTTAAGGATAAACAACTATACAGACAAAATATCTAGTAACTCACCTGAAGAGCTACACATACAAATATTAGTTTGTTTGCTTCTTATTGTAAATAGATTAATGGTTACAAAAAAATATTTTACAAAGATAAACAGTAAAGGATGACCACAATAATTAGTGGGTAATGTTTAACAAAACATCAGCTCCAAGTAATTAATTCTGCCCTTTTTATAGTCACTTCTTACAATATATATATATATATATATATATATATATATATATATAGATGATATAGCAGAAGAAATCTAAACTTTTCAACTCCAAAGGATTTGGACAAGGTTATCCAGGCCACCAACTTCAAATACTTCTTCACTGTTGTAGATAATATAAGGATTTTGTTGTGGTTAAAATGCCAGTTAGGTTATTCAGTGTTGTATGGTGCTAGGATACTTTAAAATTATATTCACATAGAAAATTTAAGTTTATGAGCAAAAATCCAAAATTGTTTTTGGATTTAACTGGAAAACTCCCCAGATTTTATTCATGTGCAGGTTTGGAAATAAATCCTGTTTAAAAAATAATTCTGGTGACAAGTCCTTGCATTTTTTGGGCCACATTTCTTGCTTGTTGCCTGACATATTGAAATAATCAATAAAAAAAAGCATGATTAAAAAATTGCTTAGCAGCAATTTTAATCATGATTTAAATCAAACAACTCTGTCCACATAAACTGGAATTTCATGATATATCATAATGCCTCTGATATCGATAATAATGTTTGTACTTATGTAAAGTTTCAAAACAATTCACATTTGATATTTACATAATGTATAAAAATTATACTTACTTCATTGTGGACAGATTTTTCTGAGAAAAATCCCTGTTGGCAACTTCTCCCCAAACTCCTCGTGTCTTGGCTGATCCAGTAATGGACACTGGAGCATTCTTAAACAACAGATTATCTTTTGTCTTTGAAGAAGTGACCAAACGTGTTGGGACAATCCTTCGGGAAGGTGTGATAACCGTGACGCCTTCGGGAACACTGTTATGTCTGATAAAAGAAAACCTTCTTAATCAACTGCTAATTGAGTAATACTTTAGTATACCATCTGCAAGAAAAGCAATCAAATTTAGTATTAACAAGCATAAAATTTCTTGAGAGTATATCAAATAACATCAACTGAAATTAGGAGACTTATCCTTACCCATCCATGCTTCCCATTGGTGGAAATTCATTTTCATTGTTTAAACTAAACCCAGGATCCAGTACTTTACTTTCAGGCAACAGTTTTTGTTTTCTTTCTCCAGTTCTGTTTTTGGCAATACATTTTTTGCTCTGTTGTCCACTTGGTTGGCAACAATCCCTTTTGGGCTGAACACGACTGTTTCTCAGTCTTTCATCAATATCTGGAGACTTTAAGAAGTCACCCAAGCTAGTTTTATGTTTAGCTTTGTGCGCACTATCGGTAAATTGGATGCTTCTTTGTGACTTTCCACTTCTATCTGTTTTATTTCTGGGCTGTCTCCTTGAACCACTTCCCGCCTTTGTAGAAAACAAGTCTGTAATGTAGCAATCTTTTTCACTGGATGATTTTTCCTTAAATTCAGAACTGGCAGGAAATAATTGCTGTCTCTTGCCAGACTGCATTGATAAATCATTAGCTTGTGATGCAGAGAATGTAGTCAGTCTCCGAAGCTTGGCTGTGGTTGGTGTTTTAGCTGGGGTGGCATTTGTTGACCTGGAGTTTTGCAACAAGTGACTACTCTGATCCCGAAGATAATTTAGAAAAAATGGCACAAACTCACACCTTATGTTCTCCAAGCCACACAGTGGTAATGATATCTCATTCTGCAAATATATGACATACATGTAAAGAGTTTATATCTAAAAAATACAAAAACAAATTAACATATAAACTATAAAGTGGTCTAAACTATTGACACATATCTGCAGAAGTGTACAATTAACTATGCAGAGATGCAAGGAGATATGTGTACAGTTAACTATACAACACAGAAAACCATACATTTGATGCCTGTTTAAAATAACAAAGTGTTCATTTGTATAAATATCGGACAATTATCAATCTTCATAATTGATATCCCATTCCTGGCGTCTCTCCCATAACAAATAATATACAAATGGGAAATAAATAACATTGTCATATCATTGTCAACTGTATTCACAGATTTGTATCTGAGAAATAAAAACACAGTCATGACAACTTCAGTCAGCTGTTCAAGTCTGCAATCATTGCCTAATTAATAAATGTTCAAATGAACACCACTGAACCCACCCCTCCCTCACAATAAACAATATTCCTAAGAATCATATGTTCAACTAAAACTGTGAAATTTATTTATTGTGTGACAGCTTCAATCAAATGAAGATGATATGTCAGGGATACTTACTATTTTGATAAAAATTTGTACACAGGTATAAACTGTCAATTACAAGTTAGCAACAATCACATATCAGGTGACTGATTTTTTGTTTCATAAAATGTTATGATTATGAAACAGGTATTGACTCGTTATATATGATAAGTGGCTGAAATTATTTCTGGTCCTACCCTCACAGGAAAGCAGCACAGAAAGATGGAACCAAAATTTGGCGAGACTTGTGTGATATAAAATGTTGTTAGGAGCCAGCTGCCAGGTAACTGTTTATCTGGAATTTGTGTTATAAGCTATTCAAGTTGTAGTTACAATCAGGCATGTTTGGTGTGACATGGTTGTTTGTTAGTTATAACATCAAAGCAATTATAAATGGTTTAGAAAACCACACAGGTTGTCATTCCCGGAGGGTGTATATCACTACTGCAGCCCGGTATGCCTGAACAAGCAATTTAAGAGTGAAATGTACTAATTATAGAATTATTAGATTACAGAGGGCAATAAACCACTACCAACTGCTGGTAATCTAAAGAGACCATTGATTCTTTTGGTCATTGGGTGGGTTAATTATTCCTGAAGAAATTGTGTGGAAGTCCTACTTAAAGTGTGGTATTTCTTTAAAACTGGCAAGCCAATACTTTAGAAGTCAACCTTGACTTATACAGTGAGCATATGCTTGAGGAAAGAATTTAAAGGTCAAAACGTAACCCCGACTTATCTGCCAGGTCAATTAATATGCGAGTATATATAATAAAGCAAACTTCTCAAGAAAAGGCAAAAAATAAGAATTTCAGTCATCAATTTATCACCACTCTCCTATATTATGAACAAAATGTGTAATGTTCATAAAAGTAAACCTAAATCAGACAAATATATTCACAAACTACACATGACATCATAGATATTATGAATTATTCCAAATTACTTGACTTCCGCGAACACCAGATTATGAGGGAAGAAAAGTCATGTGCTCTGATGTCAATATGCACAAAGACCTTATTGCAGTCTTGATCCAGATCACAGATGCTCTGGATTAGCAATCTTCATGACCTTACATTCTACTGAGCTCAACCTACTAACTACTGTTCATCGATGTTTCTGTTTTGTTGTTTGGGGAGAATCCCCAGGCTGTCGCTTATTCGGCACAGCCTAAGTTAACTGATGTAGTATTGGGCTCAGTTATATGACAGCTTGGTGGACAATTTGTGCTACAAGATTACAAAACAATCTTTACTATGTGGTTTTCTTTAGCCATTTCAGGTTGTTTGGACGAACTGCATTGTAGTATTATAAAAAAATATTATGTCAGACTTCAGGAGCACTTGGGTTAAAAATGGCACCACCACAAACAATTTTTGTCAAAACACCCCCAGTACTTCCAACTGAATTTTTTAATATATGGTTGATGGTATTTATATTTTGTGTAAGTATATTTGTATTAGTCCCACAAACCAGAAATAAAAGTGGACTTTCTTTTAATGATGTAGATAATCTGATGTCACCAAATAAAGATCATTCTTGAAAGATTACTGGCTATTCAAGGGATGAGAAGAATGAAACTGACAAATGTATAAAGAAAAGAATTACAAGACAGTCCAAACTTTTGTTTAAATTGTTACACAATACTGCTATTTACTGCATTTACCCATGAAACATCTCTTTTCATGCATGTTTTCACTACTAAAAGAAAATGGGCGAATGCTTGTACTGGGAATCACTGTATATAATATTGCAAAGTAAGTGTAAAGTATCTGGTATCAGATACTAATTCTGGTAGTGATTAGTACACAAAAATTGGTGTTGGAACTAACTTTACTGATTATAAGAAACATATGGCATCTTTCCAAGAGATTTGTATCATTTGGAAGTTTATTACAGCTCAAAGATCACTGCAGTAAAACACCTCCAAGCAACCAAGTCCCAAATATGGCCAGTGCCTGTACTGTGGTCACATTTATATGGTCTCAATCATCTTTTCATACTCTGCTAATAAAGGTAAGAAGAGCCACCAGACTTCTAATTCATATTATGGCCAACAATTGTGGTGCGTAATATGAGCCCCCAGTTGAGGTCAATCAACACGCTGTCGATTATTAGTAGTCAATGACCATCCAACAAGTCACTAAGCAATGTCAACACACATTCTCCATTTGTATTATTTCAGTAATTAACATTTGGGGATAATTAGTTTTTTTCATGATACCATTGCATACACCATCAACAATTGTGATCATAGAAGTTATTGATATCTTGATTAGATAAATTGCTTGTGATAAACATTCATCTTTCTGACAGTTCTTATGATGATTACCAAAAAACTCAACACCTTTTTGTGCTCTTTGATTATCTTTTCCTGATTATAAACATAAGACAAAGAAACTTTTCTCCTTTCATTTAGTGTAAATGGCTTAAGAATTGTGGACTTCACTCACATCTGTTTGATATTCAACACACACGCTAAGATTTCAGATGTTAAATCCTTGAAAATCACATATGTGATGATCCCAGAAGAGTTTATGACTGCTGATAACAAGGTGCTTGTAATAAAAAAGACCCCTTGGATGAATGGGAAGTCTATTTGACTGCAGATTTTAAACATGCCACAGCCAAGGAAATATTATTTTACAGGACATCTCCAGGATAAAGTATACAAGATTTGAAGGTAATAAATCAAGTGCAAAAAAGAAATATATGATCAATTATTGAAATTTTTATGGTACACCCTCCTCCTCACCCCTTCTAGTAGCTGTCTGATTCATCCATATAGCACCTGGGTTCAAACCCCATCCTGGCTATATCAGAAGTGTGTTTCATCTTTCACTTTCTCTTATTACCTTTGGATGTTGCTTAGTCCATTTAGCCTACCATGTGCACAAAAGTGGCCATAAAACAGCAACATTTATATTTTTACCACAAGCTTATTATGTCTGAATAAAATTTAGCTCCAAATCTCTTTCAGAGCAAGGGTACATTTGTGTTAGGATCACAAATTATCAGTCATGAGTGACCATTATACATGTGCTTACTGTGTTCTAAATAAATTAAAACAAATCATAGCTAGCTTTTTAGATCTTACCTATCCATTGTTTGTTCACGTTAATTGTTTGAAAATTACACTTTGATTATAATCTATAAAGTCAAAAATAACATGTTATCTATCAATCTATAAAATATCCTCTATTAGTATTATGGGTGTTAAATTATGGAACCAATTAGATGCAAAAGTTTGCAATGTTAAAACAATTAATATTTTTAAGCACATAATTAAGAATATGTTCATTTCTTTATATGACTGATATTGATGCTGAGGTATGTTAGTAATTTTATTTACTGTTCAAATATAACAGATATGCTATAAATTACACAATAATATATTATTGCTCCAATAATTAATCATTTCATGATTAAACTTATATGAATTTTGTGTTATTTCATAATAAAAGATATAATTATGTCTACTGACTATCCCACAACTTTTTATTTAATTTATGTTAAGGGGGGATCCATTATATAAGCAATGCTTCAAGCAGCCTCCTTTTCAACATTCTATATGTGTTTGTTTTCATTAAAATTATCTATTATGAATGTTGAAATAAACGAATTGAATTAGGGGAGAGGTGGGGAAGTTCTGAAGCAAAGTCAAAGATGAAACATACTTCAGATATGCCCATGCAGAGATTGGAATATGGGTGGTAGTGATCTGTGGTCCAACGCACTACCAACTTGATCTTTGAGGCACCCCTTCATTGTTTCATAAAACTGACAAATCTTCATTTCAGCTTGTCCACAATTTGATATATTTACAAATGAAGACTCATATTTACAGCATATCATAATATTACTATTTCATTAATACAAAGAAAAAAACACACAATGCATAGCTAACTAAAAACAAGTCAGAGAAAAGTATACCACAATAGTGGGCTTTGCATCTGATGTAAATTAGGCTATAAAACATCAAATAATCGTCACATGATTCATAAGGCTGTACCCGGAGAAAATGATCATACTAATAGTTTATGTAAATTAGAAATACGTCACATAATCATCACATGATCTTTATCTGATGACCCATTTAGGATAGTGACACCCAAAATATAGTCTGGAAAGAGCGAATTAACAAAATGGAGGGGCGGATTAACCACTTTTGTTTCCCTTGTTATTTCTAAATTAATTGATACCACATAGAGAGCTAATAAAGATCAAACATAGTGAAAATCTAACATAAACTGAATGGGGCAAATGTTGCTAACAGTCTTTTGAAATGTTGATACCTAGTGGCAAAGTTTGAATTTTTACATGCCCACTTTCAGTCAATAATTATTTTTCAGTGGTGTATTGTATTATTGTTGCAAATTGTTTCAAAGTAAACATAAAACAATTATTCAGTTATATATTAGGATGTTGTTTCATAGCCAAGCATCGGAAATCTGTTCTCTGTCACTAAAGGTCCCAGCACTCAATGCACATGCGCCAAATGTGTGTTTTTCTGGTGCTCAGACACGAAGCCGAGCATCGAAACCACTAACCTGAAATGTTTTCTTTCAGGTTACTGGTCAGAACCGTGTATGCTGGTGGTAAAGAGCCGAGGACTGAGCACTATTTTGGCTTGTTTAGGATGCTCGGACGAGGACGGCAACCACATATCCTGCAGTAAAACATGCATGAAATTAACAACCCCCCATAAAAGGCCATGGCCTACAGTGATGGCCTGGGGTGTGTCCGGATTCGGGAGCCAGCATTAAGTGCTCAGCGCTATCGGGAGCCAGCGCATTGAGTGTTCGGACCTTTAGCAACAGCAAACAGGTTTCCGATGCTCGGCTATGCAACCACTTCTTATATATAATATTATGTTCCAGCCTAAAATTATTACGTGTAATAAATAACAAATAGGGTTTTAATGTTGTGGTCGATTATCCCCGACTGGTCGAACGTCCCCACTTCTCTCCCAGATCTATTCTTATTCTAAACAGCAACACGTCACATGACTGTAATTCTAATAAAATATCTAAATGCTGAAAACTATTCATCTATTGAAGTATATAAAACCACCAAATCAAAGAATAATATAAATAACAAAGATTTCAGTTAAAGAACCATAATGAAAAGTGACTAATAAATTACTAAATGATATATCAACTCAAACTTAGCGACGAGTGACTAGTCTGAGTAGTCATCAAACTCTCAAACTCAAACTGACCACTGCCACTGGGGCGATAAAATGAAGCCTTCACCGTAGATCTAGCTATTTTTATTCAAAGACACCTAACACACCATATTTTAAATTAAAGGAAATACACTATCACTGCTATGAATGAACTGTAACCTTGTGTTTCTGTGATTTTAACCATGATATTAACTGTTCTGTGGAAAGTTCCTTCGCAAACAACTTTTCAAGAATCGCGGCCATGATAACGTCATGTGGTGTGTCTAAAAACTGTCGATAATTGAAAACTATAGCAAGAACACTAAGCATTTAAAATTCTTCATCAGAAGTTGTTATGCACTATATATTCTCAATATAGTGTAGTTTTCAGCTCACTCTTCTCATTACACACATGATTCTCATAGCCTTAGATTGTTGCTGATATATTTCAATACCAGGAAATTTATTTTAATTTTTCGCGTTCAGATTTCGCTATGTAAACAAGATAATCACACACACACACACACACACACACACACACACACACACACACACACACACACACACACACACACACACACACACACACACACACACACACACACACACACACACACACACACACACACACACACACAGAGAGAGAGAGAGAGGGAGAGGAGAGAGGAGAGAGGAGAGAGGAGAGAGGAGAGAGGGAGAGAGGAGAGAGAGGGAGAGAGAGGGGAGAGAGAGAGAGAGGGAGAGAGAGAGGGGAGAGAGGGGAGAGAGGGAGAGAGAGAGGGAGAGGGGGAGAGGGAGGGAGAGAGGGAGGGAGAGAGAGGGAGAGAGGGAAAGGAGAGGGAGAGGGAGAGAGGGAGAGAGAGAGGGGAGAGAGAGAGGGAGAGAGAGAGAGAGAGAGAGAGAGAGAGAGAGAGAGAGAGAGAGAGAGAGAGAGAGAGGAGAGGAGAGAGAGAGAGAGAGAGAATGTGATAATACAAAGAATATATATATATATATATATATATATATATATATATATATGTGCGATATGCTGCTGGACATTTAACTCAGTCTGTGTTATACATTTAGACCACACTTTTCGTGATGTCTGAGTACAAATAAGAGTATCATAATTATTGAGGACCTAAGTGAGCTCCGGTGGCCTAGCGGTTAAGCATCCGACACTTGGTGCCAAGGGTCACAGTTTCGATCCCAGCAAAGAGGTCGAAACTTTTCCAGAGATTAATTTCTCGTCTCACAACATGGTGGGTGGATGACCACGTTAAATGGCGATGCCGTCTCCACGGAATTATTAAAAATAAAAGGGGACGTTAAGACCCCCTGAGGACGTAAACACTCTGGCAAGGACCACCCTCAGGGTATTTATGCTCCGTCTTTCTGTACTGCTCCCCTGTGAGTGGTGGGGGAGTAGTTTCTCAGCCACTGAAACATAGAGGTTGAGGTGAATAAGCGACAGCCTGGGGATTCTCCCCGAACAACAAAACAATATAGTAGACCTTAAGTGATTTGTGGTATCAATTTGAATCGCAAGGCCACATGGAAGGCCATTTGACAGTTTGCCTTTATACAGATGCAATAATAAATATTCACGTGCAAAGATCAGTTGGTTTGAAAATATCTTCTTCAGCTGACTCACACTCAATTTAATGACAAAAACATAATTGTGATTAACTGCCACCGCTTTGTCTTTATAAGTGAAGTGATAAAAATTAATAGGTTTTGTATCTATGCAAATTTAACTTCCCGCGATATTTGCTTTATTGTTATTTGTATGGAGAGAAAATCTGCTGTTCTGTATTTTGGCTGTCTCGTGATACATTGTGATTATGCCGAAGCGCACCAACCCATTTGGGGAAAATTCCCCTCTGCAGTACAAAACGCACATAGGGAAGAAAGAAATTGATCTGGGGGTAAACATGGAGAAGAACATGCAAACAGTTTATGGTGAGTAGGGTCTAGAGTCTAGACTAGACTCCAGAGAGTGAGAGATGATGATCATGATGTAGACTAGAGTCTAGATCTAGTAGATCTAGACCTACTACATGATACACCTAGACTAGTAACTCAGTACTATACTACAGTCAGTAGAGTCTAGATCTAGACGGTAAGAATCCATCGGTCCTATTGACTCCATACCCCCATACGATTTATGCGGCTGAATGACTATTGAGTTAAAACTTAAACAAACAAAAGTTTAAAGGTGATGGGAGAATTCCCCTTTAATTATTATTATATTACTAATATAGTCTAGTTTGTATAGTATACCTGTTTGGATGTGTGGGAGGAGTTTTTAGTGGAGGGATTGTTCTTAACTCGGCCAAGTGAGCGGTGATTGGACCAGGTGATCATGAGGGATCTACCGGACAACAATGCTGATGGTCATGATGGGACAATTCCCTATATATATATATATATATATATATCTTGATTTTTGTAGATTTTTGGTGTGTGGTTGTGGAGTGGAGAGTTTTGATGTGTGTATAATTTTTGTACAGATTCGAGTAGAGTTAGTAGAATAAAGTAGATTTGAGACTATCTGATTTTTGAAAGAAAGAGCTGCAGATTAGCTAACGCCGAGATCCGGGATGGGCCGAGCCAGTCGTGTCCCGGATCTCGGTACTTTTCAGGTGTGTGTGGAAATTACGGTCCAAACAGTGAAACGGGGCACCTCCATGGTCTAGCGGTAGTGTGCTGAACCACATATCACTACCACCCGTGTTCGAATCCCGGCGTGAGCATATCTGAAGGTTGTTTCGTCTTTCACTTCGTCTCATTACCTTTGGAAGTCGTTCTGCCCATTTAGCCTATCTTGTGCACAAAGGTGGCCGTAAAACATCAATCATCATCACCAAACAGTGAAACACTGATTTACCATTTTAGTTTAGAAATCAATCAAAATGAATCATTCAATGTTTCACAGTTTTGAGGAATTTGGTGTAGATTCTAAATATGTTAAAGTGAATAGTTATAATATACACATTAAATGGCTGGCAGATCTATTATTTCTCTGGCAGTGGCAGCCAGAGGATTATCATTAAAATTGTTATTGAAGGGATAGTCCACCTTCATTTCAAATTTTGAGACCTAATACAGCTATACTCACAAATATCATAAATAATGTCAAAATGTGTAAATAAACACCTACATATGAAATAATCCAGTTCAAAGTGTTGATTAATTTACTTTTAATGGCCTGTTGGGGGCTTCCATTTTAAAGCTAGACACAGACCGGAAGCTCCTAAATGCTGATGTCACTTGGGCATATCCGGTTGGCCTGAAATCTATAGACCCCATACAAAAGAATGTAAACAAGTGTGAGCAAAGAATTATTCCAGAACTAAACACCATTATCTTGTTAAAATTACGTTATGAATGTCAATTTGAGCTAGAAGGAATCTTACAAGAGGAAGATGATTCAGAATGGCACAGATACTAATGCTCAAGAGAACCATAATCCACGTCAGTATCGAGATCGCCGATGTGACGTCAAAGCATCTCAGTTTGCTCCTTCCCGCCTTTGAATCTAACTTCTGGTGCAGCTGTAATGGCGGCCCTCCAGTAATTTGGATTATTTCCCTATATCTATGATATCAAGTATATTTCGTGATTATTATTGTGGAATTTTTGGTTACTGTTCTAAGCATTATATATTTAAAATTATTTTCTGAGGATGGACTGTCTCTTTAATTCTTCAGTAACCAAAGAATTATGGTGAGATACTTGCTTAATTATCTGGATTGGAGAAATAACAGGAGAAATAACAATGATTTTTATTACTGGGTACACAGCATTGTCATTGGGTAATTAAGAACAATTTTAACTATTACTTACAAGGCATAGCAGGAGAATGGACCAGTTGCCACTTAATTTATGTAGTTTTCCCAACTGCTAGGTGCAGCACCATTTTTTCAATATATGGGGAGGTTGGCCAACGAGACTTTGAAAACTACGATTTAGATCAAGTACAGAATATATACTGTTATATTCGTGTATAAGTCAATTTTTTGGGTAGGGAAAAGGGAGTTCTCAGTTTTTTGGGGGGGATCTCACAAACATGCCGGTCTTTATATAATAATACTTGATAGTCACACGCTGTTACTATCAGTACCCCTATATGTGCTATGAAACAATGACTTAATAGCTAGGATGCGTTTTTGCGGGTTTCCCGTGATATTTTAACATATAGCGCAAAATAAAAATATCCCTGTATTGCACATGGTGCAGAATAAAACCCCATGGGGCAATATTGTACATGTTGTATGCCTTGACAGTCTCCTCGTCACTATTATATTTTGTGTGAACAGTTCCTAGGCAGTGCTAAGTCACGTGTGGAGAGATCAGTGTTGCTTCTAGGATGCGTTTTTGCCGGATTCCCCCGATATTTTAATGTATGGTGTAAATTAAAAAATCCCTGGGCACCACATGGCGCAGAATAATATCCCATGATGCAATCTTGTAAGTGTTGTGCGCATTAATGATCTGCCTATCACATTAGCTTTAATAATGCCATACCAATGGTATGGCATTATCAGCAGAAAATGGGTCATGATAAATGCTAAATATTTATCATCCAATAGTTTCCTGATCTGAAATAATGCCAAAATCTACTGCTGTAGCCATTTCAAATGTCATATTTATAAATATTTACTGAATATAAGAACCATGCTTGAAGGATGGAAGAGATTTTGTTGGGCTGTTGATCTTGGCTGGTAAACATCAATTTTGCATTATGATGGTCACGTGACTCAGATACTTCTGATTGGCCAGTTATCTTTGTTTATAGTAAATAAAAGCACATGGTTTTGTTTATATGGTGGATTTCCTTCTCCTGTATATTTGTTTGATCACTGTTTTCTTTGCATTTTATGATATAAATATGAATTTCATATATCATATTAAATGTATTCATACTTTAGTTTTGGTAACTTAATAATTGTGTTTCTACCTTGATCCTCTGTCCATCCACTACTGAGTGTGAGAGGCAGTTCTCCTCTATGAATAGCATTAAAACTTTGTTGAGGAACTCCCTTGGCCAGGATAATCTACATGATTTGATGCTTATTGCATGTGATGACCTGCTACCCAAATAATGTATTCCAGGCCTATTGATAAGTGACTGGTATCTGGTAATGGTGGCAATGTGTTGATGAAAATTAAAACATCAAAATGTTCTGTGGCTGACTTTGACTATGAGTTAGCTGTAAATATGTGGAAGGAGAAGAAAACCTGTAGGATATATAAAAACCACTCTCATCAATGACATTTTGAAGCATTTCTTGTAGTCTTGTTTTTTCATGTTACAGATATGCATATATTTAATTATGCTTACACTGTAAAACTATATGTAAAAATACTTCAAATAGGATGCAAATGTCATAATTTTCAGTTCAAATATTCCTGGAGGTATGTACTTGTACCCCTAAATGGTTTTCATGCCAAGTCCCCATGTTACATTAAAATCCCCCACATTTTCAAAACCTAAGGGGGAGCTCCCCCACATTGGCTAGATCCTAGAAGCAACACTGACTCTTGCCAACTGAACTTACGATCAAGCATGTTTGGGTAAGCTACAGATGGATCAAGTCAGGCTGTGCCAAACAAGCAACAGCCTGGGGATACTCCCCGAACTACAAGCAAGTTGGAACAAAATCATCACATCTCTGCCTGCTGGTCTTATTCAATAAATTATGATTAATGTTCACCAAACTGTTATTTGGATCTCACAAACATGCCAGTCTTTATGTAATAATACTTGATAGTCATGTGTTGTCAACTACCGGTACCTCCAGGCGATAATATAGAAATCACTGTTCACATTGCAAACCTTTGCTCACCACTTGCTGTGAAACAATTAATTAATAATGCTTGCCAGTTGAAGTTACAATCAGGTGTGTTTGATCTGACAAGTTTGTTTATTAGTTAAATATAACATCAAAGTGAAAACAGTGTGTGTGTGTGTTATTCCTTATAAAGGAATGTGTAATGTTAATAATGTGTTGCTGCCAGTGAAGAAATTGATACTGATATATTTATGATGCACTTGCTGACACCATGAGTTTGAAATGACTGAGTCAGCTTTTTCAGGAATGACAACAATGATTCAGATTTTGAGGGATTTTAAGTCAATACTTGACCTTTATTACAGGGTCAAAAACAGTCCTCGACTTATCTGCCGGGTCGACTTATTCGTGAGTCTATACAGTGGGCAGATATCTACCTTTTCCTCACCAGACTGGCCCCACATATACATGATATATGGAAAATATGAGTCTGACAAAGAAACTCCTGTCATACTTCCTATTGTTTGCACCTTATGTTGAAAAACTGATTGTTTACCTCCTCCAAGCAATAACAATATGTCCTTTTCCGCAAAATGATTCAATGAAACAGCACTTATTAGCTAAATGCTTTGGTGAATTGCAGCGGTAAAATAATCTACCAACATGGTTTTTCTGTCTTAAACTGTGAACATGCACTGTTATTGGTTTGTTCTTTGTAAAATTGCTTCTTTTTTCGTGACACAGCCTGCATACATCTGAATGTAACAGATGATTTGCTTACAGCACAATCTAAAGAATATTTCTTTGTAGATTCAACATTGACGGCTCGTTCAATAGCATGATTAAATGTTAATTCAAGACCCTCTGTTGGCTCCATGAATTTTGTCACAATACTCTTTGAACATACACCAGAGACGAGTTGATCCATTAATTGCTGATTTAAATTAATTGAAGTAAACTTTGCAAGAATGGCTGATTCAGAAGAAGAAAAACCACTTCACTTTCAATACACGATATCATGCATAAATACCAATGTTACAGTAATAGGAATCACCCATTGAATTATAATCTGTGTGATCATTGATTAAATCCATTCACATCATCATGTCAGATGGCATAAGCTATACAAAAATAAGTTTGAACTAGACAGGTCGGACCATGACAGCCATGCAAAACACGCTGAATGTTACTTAGTTTAGTGGCTTATATCTATTGGATGAAGTTTATGCCATTCCGATTAAATGCAAAATTATGATCTGGAGATCACATACCCTTAATGGACTATAAATAAAATCAAAATATAGGTGGTAAATAGCCTTCTAACCCGTAGTGTGAAATTCAGCAGCAAGATGGCGCCAGGGGTATTTGAATCGATCTAATTGATTATTGAAAAAAAAAAGGAAATTTCCTACAAAAAAATTTATCCATAAATTAATTTACCATTTCATTTTTTAATTCACGAATATTTCTTCCATGAAAATCCTACTTGAAATATAAACTACTCGGAGTAGGCATTCCAAGTAGGTACTCTGAGTACCTACTCATGGTAAAAAGTAGTAGGTAAAAATTGGAATTGATAAATTTGATTTGGAATTGGCCAAATGGGATTGATGTCTGGCATCAACTGCCAACTTTTGATAATGACCTGATTTTGTGCCATGATAATGCCCCCATAATCCCTCCCCCCTCCATTATTCAGCCACCGCTAATGCTTACGAAATATGAATACCATACATTGCCATATAAATACCCACGCTATTACTGCTACACACCAACAGTGAAATGTTTCTGGTAATCTGTGAATTGATTGATAAGCTGTCAAGGTCATTAGGTGGCGATCATGACAGTGTTGATAGTATGATCAGTGATATATTAAATGAAATGATAGTTGGGGTTAACAAAGGATCAAAAGCTACATGTAAACAACCACCACAGAGGATGCACGCTGAAATGTTCCCCCACTCTAATTCCACCCCATCACAACTTTCAGTCAGGACCCAAAGTTGGCATAAAAGTGAGGGTAGACTGTATTATAAATATGATATTTAGCAAATTTGGGTTATTTTAGGAAGAATTTCCAAGGACTTGTCTAAAGATCCCCCTCCCACCCCCCCCCCCCCAACCAAAATATCCCAGGTTTGACTAGTAACAAGGCTAAACAAACCAATCGCTCATTTATACAAAGGTTGATCACATTAAACAATGTTTATAAAGCATGGGTTGACATTAAAATAAGGTTGCAGAAATAAATTTGTCATACATTTTGAGCTGCTGCACTTTTTTACTCATGAGCCAGCTATGTGATGACTTTTGGGAATCATTGCGTGTTCTCTTGGTGCTGGCAAAGGTCAATGAGCTATGTATTTGATTAAAATAGAAGACCATTTCCTGTTTTGAATCTTTGAACAGAATTATATTGCCGACTTCATGATTAGGTTGCTAATGGCAAGTGGACAAGTATTAATGTCGAACCTTGCTTCATAAACAGATTGTTTGCTAATCTTGTCACCTAGCAATACAGATGAAGAAAACAAAATTTTTGTGTAGTTTGAGCTCTTTTTATTCACTTTAATAGTTTAATGAAGATGATCCTTGTTAAAGATGTTTTATTATCTTTATTTGTACATGATAAAGCTATCATATATTAACATCACAGTAACAATATTTTTGATATTAGGTTAACAGTAATCGTGGTGTGATGAGGGCATTTCAAAATGTCCATCTCACAGATCTTTAGCATTAACTTTAGGTAGGATGTAATATGTTATATGATAACCTGTTTAGTTGGCCATTGGTTTGGTTTTAGGCAATTAATGGAATGTTTTTTTGGTGATTTTTTAACTTTGTGTTACTTTATTTAGGAAAGTGACTTGATTGTATGTGTGTGTGTGTGTTATATGATAAAGATATATGATGGCACTGGCTCATAGACATATATACATATTTTATTGCACTTCATGAATATTTGCCAGCAACATTGTTCAATGAATAGGATGATTTGTTTGCAGAAAATATGAATTACTTTATTTGTTACAGGAAAAGATTCTACTGTTGTTCTCTCCTAATTTTCAGAATTCATTGCTTGAGTGTGATGTAGATCTTGTATGCTACATATTTTGTTACCAAAACTTGAATATTTTTGATCTCTATGTGACCAGTGCATTTTAATTTATGATAACATTTACCATTTGAAAGTAAAAATT
Source organism: Paralvinella palmiformis (assembly GCA_025642065.1). Taxonomy (NCBI): domain Eukaryota; kingdom Metazoa; phylum Annelida; class Polychaeta; order Terebellida; family Alvinellidae; genus Paralvinella; species Paralvinella palmiformis. The sequence goes on from JAODUP010000557.1 coordinate 101,297, forward strand.
TCTTGTAATTAATTGTATCAAGATGAAATTGTGTCTAGTTGATTAATAAAGGAAATAAACTAAAAAGAATAATCTTTTACCTGAAATCGAACAAAACTATTTATTTACTTAGGAGTATTCTAATCTTTCAGAGAAAACAAAATCTTTGTTATATCAGGGATCAAAGAAAACATTAGAATGCTCAGCTTGTAGTGATGATTCTGATTGGAATAGTCTGGATGACAGAGAACAGGATCTTTGCCCACTTCGTGGCCAGATGAGGCTTGATCCAGAAGGAAAGCTGTGTGATAAAGTTGAGGTGGTATCAATTGGCAAATCTCATGAACAGCCTGATGAAATGGAAATGGAATTACATTTAAATGTAAAAGGCCATAGTGAAACCTGCAGCAAACCAGAATCACCAGGAAAACAGCTACAGATTGGCATAGATGGTAAATTACATGCTGCGTCTGTAGGTTAGTAACTGCTGTGAAATAAATTAACACTTTCATTCATGAATAAAATATAACATGGACAATTATCTGGTTGATGGAATAATTAAATTTACAAAACATAATCATTTACTTCTTGATACTAAGCATTATTCTTAGTCACATGGCATCTTTTATTTCTCCAGTACCCAGTCATCCCATAAGCAGTTCTGGATTCTGTATATGTCATTCCTGTAACCGGCCAACAAACATGAATACCAGGAAGTGCCACTTCTGTGATAGGTTGACGTGTAACAGCTGTATTAACCAGTGTGTGTTGTGTAAAGGTCTCTTTTGTCATGTGTGTTCTGTTCTTAAGTAAGTTATAAACTATTTAATTTTCCCATTCCTAATATCCTTTATTATAATATACTGTATATACTTATGTATCAGGTGAGGCACTAATCCTTGAAAATATAAACTCATGCTTTGATGAGACAGATGGTGAGTAGTTTTTTGGATAGGAGTAAATTTACAATTAAAGGTCACATTAGTTAAAATCAATCTCAATCAGAGACGTTATCTTTGCCAATCTAAGACCCCCAAACAGTCCACATGGCCTTGTTTAACATGTGTTACGTGTTCTATATTGTCTTTATTAAACATATAAAAGGGTGTATTCTGTCACGTACAATTGTGCAAAGAAACAATGATTATATCTGATGTGTAATTGCTGTCAAAACCCAGCCTGAAACAACCCCCCCCCCCGAAAATTACAAAAAAGAAATGGCTATAAAGACACAAGGGTGGCACATCCCTGTATAGACTAGTATAGGCCACATATGGGAGAGCCCCATGCATCCACCGGGTTCCTGTGTACAGACAATTACCACTTTATTTTAAATGAAGTTATGCGATAGGAGGAGGGAAATATTCGCATTCAGGCACAGTGTGTTGACTTATCAATTAAACCTATACCAACACAAACAAATACACACCAATCCAACTCTTGTTGTGTGTCAGTGGCACAGGTGGCTGCTCTGGGTCTGCAATTGCTACAGCTAATTCCTCACAATTAATACGAGGGTTGGGTTTATGACAGTCATAAACCATGTTTATTATTTTACTGTGTCATAAATCTGACATCATATACTGTCATAAACCTTTTTATTCACTAAATTTTGTGATTTTAATTTTTTTAAACTTTCACTTTTGATCTATTTTGGTTCGAACTAGTTGTGGATTATCATTATATCACTGTCTACGACCTGTTACGCTAGTGGTTCAAAGCTTTAGGGCTTGATATCCCTGAGAATGTCAAAACATTTTGTCTATCAACTGGCCAAGATACTTGTAAACAAAGCTGTGGCACTATATGATGTTTAGCAATGATGACGTCACACAATAACCCCTAGTGAGTGTAGTAGACACTAGCAAACACTCATGAAAGTTAGGAAATTAAGGATTTTGGGACAATTTTAATGGAAATATGATAGTTGGTGGTTAGAATTTTTTGAGTGTGGTATATATCTGATAGGGGATAAAATAATTGTTTGTTAGGCCATTATTTTTTTAATACATTCATCTCTCTAATAGTTTCACTTTTTTTCTGGCCTTTATTAGTTTCTTTTGTCATTAATTGTCAGGGGCGCCTCCATGGTGTAGCGGTAGCATGTTGGACCACAGATCACTACCACCCAGGTTCGAATCTCGGCGTGGGTATATCTGAAGGTTGTTTCATCTTTGACTTCGCTTCATTACCTTTGGAGGTCGCTTGGCCCATTTAGCCTACCATGTGCACAAAAGTGGCCATAAAACATCAATCAACATCATTGTTATTTGTCAGTGAAAAGTAAACAATAAACATGTCACTGTCAGTACAAGCATGATTCTTACGCGGTTGTTGATTGGTTGACTAGCATTGTCACAAATTGATTCGCGTATTTTAATAAGCTTACAGTCGATATTCCAAATATCAGTTATGCGAATCTGACAAAAAAATGGAACACATTTAAACGTAAGAACATGATTCCACATGTGCAATCTGCAACAAAACCGATCATTCCATGTAGCAATTGGTATGAATCAGACTGTTGAATCCCGAAGTTTACGACTCCGGGACGTAAACTTCAGGATTCAACCATCTGATTTGAGTATCCAGGTAGGCTTTCCCAAGAAAAATATCTCAGAAGGTGAGAGAGGTGCCCGAAACACATGGATACCGCCTGCGGGGGGGGGGCAGAACTTAACAATGCCCCACTCCACCAGGCTGTTTAGTGCACGGGTCAAGGAAGAAATAATGAGCGATTTGTTGAGTGATATCCTGAAGAAAGCTAACAAAACCATTGTGCTAATACCTAGTTATAGGTAGTATTTTGTAGTATCGGTATTTTAATTTGCTGTTTCAAAAAGATATAGAAATGGGGAGGTTTGACCAGGCGGGGAGAATTGACCACAACATAAAAAAAACATTTGTTTTTTATTACACTTAATAGTTTTAAGCTGGAACATAATATATCACTGGATAATTATTTTGTGTTTACTTTGAAGCAATTTGCAACAATACACCACCAAAAACAATTATTGACTGAATGTGGTCATATAAAAATTCAAACTTTTGATGATAGGTGTCAATATTTCAAAGTCTACACTATGTATATATATGTGTGGTCGATCCTCCCCACACTGTGTGTGTTTGGCTGTGCCCAATAGGCCACAGCCAGGGGTTTCTAGCCCAAATTTCAACACGACAAGCCCTGTGCTGTGGTTGAACTTCCACTCCCACCACCCTGCTTATAAATAACCTTTACGACATGGGACCAGTGGAAAAGTACTTCTTGCTGATTGCTGTATTGTGTACACTAAGATCAAACCATTGAAGTGTAATATGGTTGAACCTCCCTACATCTCCCCTAAATTAATCGATTATATTTTAGGTTAGTAGCTACTGAGGAAAAACTCTGATTGCTAAGCTTCCACATCTTTTTATTTTTAAATTTGTCATGAATGTTTTTAATGTTATGTGAAGGAGGGATGCATTGTATGATTGTATAAGCAATGCTTCAAGCATATTCCTTTTGACCATTCTGTATGCCTTTGGTTTTGTTAAAATGATGTATTTCAAATGTCAAAATAAACAATTTGAAGAAGAAAAAAACAAGGTTAGCCACAGGCAGGAAAATAATAATAAAAAGAATAAAAGTCAATTTTATTTCCTGGTGGTGAGTATCAGCTGTGGTTGGCGGGTTTGTAAAACAAGTATTAAAAAAATAATGGCCTTATGTTATATTTACTTCAAAATGTGAAAATTCTTTTCCTGTCACCTTTAATAAGTGTAATTGGTTCATAATAATGAATATGTAGTAAATAGTAGTTTCACACATACACAAATAAATAACAATATAAAGAACATAACATGTACTTTTAATGATGACAGATGATCTATGTGAGTAGTCATTTCAATTCTGCCTCATCTTGTATTCAAGTTGGGTAGTTTTCCACAATATTTACTGATATACTGACCTTGTTTTATATACAAGATCACCTTATATGCAAGTTTATATGGTACTAATGTCCCATAATAGTAATGTATTCTGTGGTTTCTAATATGGTGTGAATTAAAATGTTTCCATTGAACCATAGCTCATTTATATTTGTTTGGAAATATTGCAAATCACGTATAGCAGTGTTTATGGGTTAGTTAGTTATTTAGCCTCAATCATAGTCAAACCTTGGACAAATGCACCATCTAGTAGACACTGGTAATACTGGAATTCAAACTACACTCTGGAGATCTGCAGCACAGTACTAGAAAAACACCTGGCAGTGTTTGGAAGAAAGCACTTCTATATACAACATTTACAGTTAGATGCCAAATGACAGCCAATAGCAATAATGTGTGCTTGAAAGAAAATATTACATTTTCATAAGAAATATTTGGGCATTAAAACTTTAGGTCCCTGAAAGTAGTGAACTGCAGAATAGACATAGATCATGATAGATTTGCTTTATTTAGTGAGCTCCGGTAGTCTAGCAGTTAAGCACCTGGCACTTGTTTCCAAGGGTCACAGATTCGATTGCAGCAAGAGGTTGAAATGTTTTCCAGTGATTAATTTCTCGGTTCACGACATCGTGGATGGGTGACCACGTTAAATGGTGCTGTTGTCTCCACTGAACTGATTATAATAAAGGGGGACGTTAGAGACCCCCTGAGGATGTACCTCCCTTGGGTATTTTGGCTCCATCTTTCTGTACTGCTCCCCTGTGAGTGGTGGGGGAGGAGATATTCTCAACTACTCCAACATAGAGGCTGTGCTGATCAAGCGACAGTCTGGGGATACTCCCCAAAATACAAGCAAGCAAGCAATGCTTCATTTATGATGAAAGGTGGCATATCTCTCCAGGCAAATGGCCAGTCTGCTGTTTCTTTTTGAAGGGAGGCAGGTGCCACTGCACACTTGTTTACATGCTTTTGTATGGGCTCTACAGACTTCAGGTCAACTGGATGCATTGAAGTGACTTCACAAAATAGTGGCGCCCACAGGCCATTAAAAGTCCATTAATCAGTACTTTGAACTGGATCATTTAATATGTGGGTAATCGTTTACACATTTTGACATTATTTATGATATTTGTGAGTATAGCTTTATTAGTCCTCAAAATTTGTTCTGAGGGTAGACCCTCTCTTTAAGGCACAATAAATTTCAATGATAAGTCTGAGAAATAATAAATTACTGCTGACATTTAGAGTTGATGTAATTATCAGTATTTTATTCAACTGAAATAAATACTTTGGTTATTTGTGTTAATTTGTGTACATAATGCTAAAGTATGAATTCAACACGAATCATTCCTACATAATTATAAAAATGTACTCTTGTTATGTGATGTCTTCTGAAGAATGTGTCAAAGATTATCACAAAGTGTTCTTTTAGGTTTTATCCAATACTGCTATTTTCCCATAAACACAAGTTTAATCATTATCAATGAAAGCTAATGTAGCATGTAGTTTTCTTGTGTAAAAATATATATTATGGAGAATAATTATTTTTAATGAAGATGATAATATTTTAATTTATGTCTTGGTTTCCTTCAGGTTTTTCTGTAGATCAGAAGAATTATGGATTGCTATATTCAATAATTTCTGTTTTGCAGCTACGATGATTTCATTGAACAACCATACTGTCTGCAGTGTTGTGGGAAGAAAGCTTAATCTGAATACAATAATATAAGCTAGTAAAGTGTTTGGAAGAATCTAAGCAACATTGTGTAAACAGTGTTATTACATTTTCCTGTGAAAATTATATTCACTTAGTGATGGTGAGATTGTTATTGTACTGATATCATGTAGTTGGCAAACATTCATGATTTACTTGTTTGTACTTAAATCTAGAAGAATTCTTCATTTAATGAACTGTGAAAATCTAACATTTCATGATATTATGAAGTAAGTTAATATGTTCAGTAATCTGTATGTTTAAACTAGTCACAATGTACCTTTTATACATTATTTGTTATCTCAGTGTAAATATATAATTGTGTATACAATTAATTATTGTGATGTAAACTAATGTCTTTATATAAGTATAATGTGCAACCTCTTACTATGGATCTGTTTATTTTTCCTATTTGTAAACTTTTCTTAATACAGTCATCTTTTGGGTAAATGCCAGTCTCAAAATAAAATTTTGGCCATATAACAGTTGCTGCATAAATTTCACATTCTTAGCATTTTTCAAGATTTAATCATTAATGATTAATTAACAGTTTTAGCTATAACCTAATGTGCTATACAGTAAAATATGTATAACATTTTTCATTGTGCTGCTGAGTTTTATATTTATTTATGTTATTAATTGATTTTTGTTGTTTGTAATAAATTAATGCATTTGTAGAATTTGTTTAATTAATAATTACAATTTTTATTTATCTTCATAAAGTTATTACATGTATATTATCCGAGCTGGAAATGTAGGATAACTTTAAAACATTTTTTTGTGAAACAATTAATAATCTCATATAAAATTCCATTGGCACACTGAAAACAAGTATTGAAAAAAAATTAGTATATGGTTTTCCATATGTTTATGTTTTTCAAATAAAAAAGATAGTTATGTTTCAGAATTTGTATAGATTTGGGTTAAATTGTTTAGCCCCGTTTTGAGTAATGTGACATTGTGTGTATGTGTTATGAAAATAGCCTATTTCTACTTGTATGATATAGTAATTATACCATGCACAAACACAAATAAAGATGTGAAGTTCTATACAGCTAAATTGTAATTTAAAACTTGTTCTTATGAAACTATGCTTATTCCTATGGATTAATTTAAATAACAATTTCTGACATTAAATGTGTTTATATTAAACATAAAATATTATTAAATGTATACGATGTGTTCTAAGTGATGTAGATCATAAGGATAACTTGCAATTGTAATCTTTAGATGAATATACTTGTTTATTGTACTTATGATTTAATATCTAAAATATATATGTGTATATCAGTCAGTGTGTGTATAATTCTCTCTCTCTCTCTCTATATATATATATATATATATAAAACCTCACTTATAGTGCGTGTGTATGTTATTTATCAAGAGTGTATTCATTATAAAAATTATTCTCTGACATTCTCCTTTTCAGCATTTTACATGTACTTGTTTCATTTTATATAATGTTGCAACTATATGATATTGAATAAATTGTTGAATATAGTTGTCTAAAAATGTTATATTGTTAATCTGAAAGTATTTCTCTCTCTCTCTCTCTCTCTATATATATATATATATATATATATATATTAGAAAATAATATACTGCCTGCTAATTTGTGGAAATTTAAAACAGACAACACTTGTTCAAAATCATAATATTAGATCTCGCACTAGTAGCAACTTTGAAGAACTAAAGCCAAATCTATAATGCTTTTCAGTTGTACATAATTTAAAAAGGGAATTAAGAAAATGTGTTATGTATTTTAATTAGTTAGCTCGTTAGAACAAATTATGCATGTAATATTTATGTAAAGAAATTTATCTTTTCATAAATTAATATCCAAAGTGTGAATTTTATTTATCTAGTATATCTAGTATTTATCAGGGGGGTATATCCTCAATACAAGTAATGTGCTTTTGGCGTTCTTTTAAATATTGTACGGTGTACCAGTTTCAATTATGAAATGCAATAAATGTATGAGGTTTAATAATTCTAGATAAATACGAACGAATTAAACCACAGAACTATAGTTCTATGATTAAACTGAAAAGCAAATGGTGTATAATGGTCAATATTATACCTATATTGTTAACTATATGATGAGTATCTTTGGATTTTTGCTTGATAATGTGAATTATAACCGCATAGAATATAATTAACAAGAATGTTCTAGTAAATATACCACTAATGAGACGAACTGAAATGGGACGAATTTATGTTGGGGCGAATTCGAGAAACGAATGATATTGACAATAATCAGATAATTACTTTTAATGTTGAGGACATTATTTGGGTTATTGTTACGTCATGTCAACAGAAGGTTGCCAAGAAATGCAACGTTACGTCAACGTCTGGTAGCCCCAGAAGTAATTCAGTCCTGGGACGTTTTACAGCTGTTATTGATTGGCATGCACGTAGGTCAAGGTAATCGCCAACCAACCAAAACAAAATACCACACACGCTAGATCTAGACTACTCGACGAGTTTCAGCATGGCTTCGGAAACTAGGAAAGCTCTTGAGGATTTAAATTTATCCCACGAAGAACTTGAACAGTTAACGGAGGCTTTCAAGAAGGAAGAATTCAGAAAACTGTTTAAAGAATATGCCGACGAAATATCCGATCCCGAAAACAGGCGTAGGTATGAAGAGGAGATTAAGCTTCTTGAGAATGAGAGAGGTTTTGATGTAAAATTCGTACATCCGAAACCGGGCTACGTCGTCAAGACAACGGTTAATGGTGAACGAAAGGCTTTTATCAATGTATGCACGAATGACAACATCGAAAAGCCATCATCTCAGCAGAAAGTTGGCCCTGATGGCAAGAAAGGTTTGGCTTGGTCAATACCACACAGTTTTTCCCCTCTGAGGGATGACGTCGACAAACATGGCAACAAGTGTGAGGTGTTCGATTTTGTCATTCATCCAGACACTTACAGAATGGCAGAAACAAATAATCGATTCAAGGCAATGATACAGGATACAGCATTTGATGGAATTGAAAGGCAGTTTGCTGTAAAACTTGATCGGAAAAATGTCAGATTTCCCAAAATGAAGTTTAAGGGAACTCCAACTGCCACAGTTATTCGAACCAAAGGCGCAGAAGGGCCAAAAGAAACGGATCCAGATGACGTTTTGAATTCACTTCCTTATCCTTATGATGATAAGACCAGTGAGGAAAAAGCAAAACTTAATGAAGAAGCCACCAAGAGACAGCCCTCAAAGATGGATGGAAAAGGTGAAAAGTGTGATAAGGATGAGGGAGATGATTATACTGTTCCAAAGTATACCATCAAACACAGATGTGAAATAGATTTTCAGGATTACAGAAATGCCCGTGATGCAAAGATCAGTACAAGACCAAATCAACTCGTCATTGAGATTGATCTACCATTCTTGAAATCTGCAGCACCTGTTGAACTTGATATATTTGAAAAGTCCATGGTGATGAAAAGTGTGAGTCCAGCCAAATACAAGCTTCAGTTGGATTTTCCATACCCAGTGGATGAGAATCAGGGATCTGCCAAATTTGATAAAAGTAAGAGAAGACTTTGCATTACATTGCCAGTTCTTCCCGTCAATGAATCTGTTTCTATTCCATTTCAAACTTGCCCTTTGGAATGTTATAGCGATGAAGATATTCATGATGGAGATTTGAAGTCAGATGTTGTTCCGAGTGAAAAACCACTGATTGAGGTGATGTCACAAGAACCAACAAATGATATTTCTGATTCTACTGTTGAGGATGTACCACCACTCGAAGATCTGTCTGATGAAGATGACAGTGCCTCTAAGCCTCTTATTGAGGTGCTGTCTTCAAAAGAAGTGAATGTAGAGCTGGCAATTTCATCAAATGAAGATGTTGCTTCAAATGAATCACAACCTCCATCTGATCCAATTGAGAAGAGAAATGAGTTAATGTACACACTGCCAAGCTTTGACTATCACCAGGATGATGAAACAGTGTCCATAATTTTGCATGCAGGCAGAGTGGATAGATCTACAGTGCAATTGTCATACCCAAGTTCTGGTGCTTTTCAAATTCAGATGTCATCCATTGGTTCAGGTGGTTTTCCAATAGACTACAGCTTCTATGCAAGGTTTCCACAATCTTGTACTATTGAGACTGAGAACTGCAGGGCAGATGTTGATGTTCACAATGTGGTTGTGATTCTTGTTAAGACCGATGCAGCCATTGGACCTTGGGACAGATTTGAAGCTGGACTGGATCCAGATAACTTGGAGGTTAGTAACTGTGCTGCATTCAATTTTCTATGCTAGCTACTAGCATGAAAATTGTCATTTCCAAGTTCATTGGTTCAGAGGCAAGAATGCCATTAGATTTAAGTTAGCATGGAAATAAATGGGTTTACCTTTTTACTTATTGAAACTGTATTTTGTGTGATATATGTTCTGATCATTAAAATTAGGAAAAGTATTTTGTGGTTGATATACAGATTTATGGGAGGCTTTTTTTCATAGCCAATTATTTAAATAAGTAAGTCATGTCATATATATATATATATATATATATATATATACTGAAATGTGAGGTTTTGTTATAATGTATACAAATCAGGGTTGGCAAGTTTATGACACAATGTAAAAAAACATGGATTAATCCAGGGTTTATGAAATCGTGTTATAAACAGGCTTATGACAGTTTATGATATGATAGCGTTATAAACTGTCAAAAGCATAAACATGTTAATATAAATACTGGCATAGCCAACAAATTTGTGACATAAATGTTCCGAGATATACCTGAAAAGCGGTTTTTAGAAAGGCTTAAATTATTAATATGTTAATATTGTAATATTAAAAATAAAATTATTATACAAAAAGTTAGGGCCTGATTATTAGACTATGGTAATCATACACTGATATTGTTTGTGGCCAAAATCAATTGGCTTGATTGGTCTGCCATTTGCTTCCAGAGCTTAGGGGGCAGTATTAATTTAATAGAACTATTCCTTATTTTAATGGCAAATAAGACACTGCCCTCTTGGGTTGGTACTGGTGTTTATCTGTGGCTGACTATGCATTGACTGACAATGGCTTCACTTAATGATCCTCCATGTGGGAAGAGCTAAACATATCTGCTACCAGTCATACTCATAGGGTCAATTCCAGAATTGGAATTGCTTTTTTTAACGGGATTGGAATTGATGGAATTGGAATTGAAGTTTGCTACAAAATATTTTAATCCACAAATTAATTTACCATTTACTTTTTTAATCCAGAAATAGTCCTTCCATGACAATCCTACTTGGAATATAAACTACTCAGACCAGTTATTCGAAGTAGGTACTCGGAGTAACTATTCAATGGTAAAAAGTAGTAGGTAAAAATAGAATTGGAATTGATCAATTTGATGTGGAATTGACCAAAACTGGAATTGACTCCATGTCTGTTTGCTACTCTGATTCCATTAATCCATCTTATAGCTTTCACATTAAATAATAGTTACTCATGGTTAGTTTCATGAGAAAACATTCAAGCTGGTATTTTTTGCCACAGGATCTTGCAAGGACTTTGTGATTTGGATTATTGATGATTGACATATCAAATGGACTGATTCAATTATACATATGTGAAAGATGTCAGAGTCTGTTATGGTTACTGAATAAAATATAACTCCAAATTATTTATGTTATTACTGAATTGGAAAAAAGAGACCAACATAAAATATTATTTTACATTCATGTTTGTAATATATAAATATACAAATTTTGATATACTGATAATCCACAACCAGTTGTAATCAAAATAGATCAAAAGTGAAGGTTTAAAGAAATCAAAATAACAAAATAAAAAGGTTTATGACAATATATGACGTAATAAAGATATTTACGACAGGTTTATGATGGATTTATGACACTCTGTGTCATAAACAGGTTTACAATTGTCATAAACCCAATCATGATACAAATAAAATGTGACAAATAGACATGATTTTATATACCAGGTATTAATTATTATGTATTCAACACAGTATACTTCCCAATGTGACAAGGAGGATATCTTTTTACACACATTGACATCATACAAATATAGAGATTCATGAGTGGTTCATATGGGCATTTTGCTAAAGAACCTGTCAAATTGCTTCTGAGTTCTTATTGAACTGAATTAGAAACAGTAACATTAATACACAAGACAACATTCACCAAGACTAATTGATGTATATTAACACATCTTACTACATTCATTCTGCTGTTACTGGTACAAGAAACACTGCTAAAAGAGCATCAAAACACTGTCATGCCTTAATTAATACAACTTTTCATATACTGCTAAAGTGTATTACAATTTGTGCAGTACTAAAGAAACCTTATGCTTTGTTGGTAGACTACATAATTCAATTAAGTAACAGTGAAAATACTTGATAATTGATATATTTTTCATTATCTCAAATATGAAGCACCATTCCCATAAGGGAATGTTTATAAAACAAATTGGAAATGTAACATATGCTGCTTGTCAATTAGTTATCATGAAAAGAAAATATAAAATGTGTGTATATAATAATGTCTATCCTGATAAATCATGTAAATTTGTCAGTTATTACATAAAAGGAAAATAATCATGAACCAACAGGTGTACGGGAGACAGCTGTACAGGTGTACTCCAGTATGTTTGAGTATACAGAGAGAGAGAGAGAGAGAGAGAGACATTGCCAAGATATTTGTAATACAGGCTTTATATATATATGTGTGTGTGTGTGTGTGTGTGTGTGTGATAATTATAGGAAATGATATCACACATCCTTTTTATCCTAATGAGATATCACTACCACAGGTCAATCACAGGGCAGTAGCTTATATAACCATTGTGCTATCCTTATTAATGTCACATGATGTGCACGACTTAAGACTCAGATAATAGAATAACAATGGATGAAATGGAAAGCATACCATGTAACAGAACTAGTTCTTATTTTTGTGTTTAATTTAATTGTAATTGTTTTACATTTATGTGGAAATAAGCAATATAAGATTAAGAAACTAATAAAATTTTGGCTGTGATCTTGTTTCTGTTATCAAGCCTAATGTTTAAGATGGAGATCTATACATTATTTTTGTAACCTGGATAACTCTAGTTTTATTGTGATCATAAATGCAATGATATAATATTATTATTATATTAATTTTTTTCTTTCCTGACAGTCAGAAGAAACATCTAGATGTTTCAGTTTTGTCGCTTCCTGCTTGCTTTTAATGATTCATTTTATAATTGTGACAGTCCTGTTTGAGTACATTTGTACTCTATGTACAGGTAATATCTGTATGTGAGCAATAATACATAGAGGTCAATCAATATTAATAACAGTCTTCACTCTGATGATATACAGAAATATTGTTTACATACATAAAGCTAAACATATCCAAGCAGAAATGGCATAGAAGTTTGCTTATTTCATGTGTTAGATAAATATTTAAGGAAAAGCAGGACGCTTAAAAAGTGTAGATGGCATTTGACAATGTTTTAATATGAGATGCAAATTGTAGCCAACAAGGCTAGTGGCTAAATTCTTACTGTGGTGTTAGTCATTAGGCTGTATGCTAACTGCCTGCATCTGTACCAGTTGGTGTATACTTGAATGAATTTGTAGGTGAATGGCTTATTACTCAATCTTTTACACAGTCTTGTCCCTGTTTGCTGTTCACTGGTGCATGACGTGTTATATGGCAGATATGCTTTGGCCTGGAGAACCAGCCAGACGATTATGTACATAACTCACAGACACTGTTAATAAATGAGCAGTTTGCTGTCTGATGTTGTTGCGAATATTCACTGCGTTTACAACTTGTTAGTGTCATCAGCTTGTGGTTGGGACAATTTGTATCATAATTAGGATTGTCACATGGCGCTCACTTGCCTGAAATCACTTTTTGCTATTTTACGAGTCGTGAGCCTGCTAACCTCACTGCTTTTTAAAATATTATTTTATTCAGTGGTAAGTGTATAGCTTTTGGTGCCTATGTGTGTGTGTGTGTGTGTGTGTATGTGAGTAATATACTTCTTAATAGTTTTTCTACATAATAATATAATGGAAAATTTAGGAGCTATTTAAAGATAATATTATTACCTTTTATTTGAATTGTGTCATCATCATTTTTCATTGAAATGTGATGTTTGAAAACTTTCGGGTTAGTCAAGATCTGGGGGTGTTTTAACCTTGCACATAGCCCAAAATATCAAGTGTATTTGTAAACAGCATTCAGTATGTTTTATTAGGAAAATATACAATTCTAAATTTTCTACTAAAGTTTCAGATATACAGCCCTAATATTAAACTAGCAATGGCCATTTTAACATGGCTAAATCATTAATAAATTTGTGCCGTCACGGACACGACATAATTGTTTTAGTATTGCCCATTCAATAAAATGTAGTATTTGAAGGGTACAGTAAACAGTTATTTATTAAGATAAAGACCCTATATACAAGTAAAACGTATCACTTCTTTACATTTTACATAGTTATTACTAATAGGATCTACTGAGAAAAGATCAATAAGAAAATTTTACTGAAAATGGATTTCAAAGTGTGTAATTACAAAATAAGTGAAACAAGTTGACCCAAATATTTTTGAATGTATTAGGCATATATTTGTTACTGTGTAGAGCATATGTTTGTTAGCTGGACTGTAAATTGTATGGATTATATATATGTGAACATATATTATGGTATTATTGTCATGGACACTACACATTCAAAACCATATGATCTTGTGCAAACACTTGTAAAGTTTACGAAAACTACATTTATATAGGTATTTTTGATTTCGGGAAAAAGATAGGCAGCTTTTATCTGGTCCCTTGTTTCATCAGATATGCGGTCCTTGTATAGTTTCCTTCTCTCTGGTTTGTACAAGGCCTGCTTTGCTTTACAGAAGATGAAGGAGGATCCCTCATTTAGCTAGGATGTTTGATGATTTGGCATTAAAAACTCTTCGATGATACAGGCTTTTCTTTTTGGTGTTTCTGGGATAGCATTTCTAGCTTCCACTGTTGGTCTGTCTTCAGCAGAATAAGACGTAAAGGGCTTTGCCGGCAGATCATTTTCTTTCACTTTGTCAATCAGTTTAACTTTCAATCGAACATTTTTTGTTCTTGCCACAGCCTGCTTCTTTTGAGATTTTCAGTCTTCTTCTTTGCATAGCTTTCTCGGTTTGCTATCGGTTTTTTGACTGCTCTGGCTTTCCTTTTTCCTGGAACAGTTTGTGTATGCTGTAAATTCTCTGTACCTCTTAATTCCTGGACTACTTTCATTTTTGTTGCATCTCTTTCTTCTTTTGCTTTCTTGCTGCTTCAAAATCTTTTTTTCTTGCCTTTCACAGTTTTAATAGTTGCTTTAACACTCTTCCTTTTTTCTTAGCTTATCCTTCTCGTGTATCTGTTTAACTTGTTCATAGTCCATTTTGTCTCTATACTTCCTTGTTCTGAAGATCCCTTTGACACTTACCTGTTTGTTAAATTGTGCAACTTCCTGATACTATTAGTATTATGAAGATTGTTCATTTTTTTATTAATTAGTAATGCAGCAGAAAGCTAGAAATTTGACAATAAGTTCCTGTAAACCAGTCCCGGTATGCTTAACTAGCTCACATAACTGAATTAGTCTATATGTTGACTGTAATTTTTAATTTGCTGATTACTATATGGGTAACATGTTCACTTTTACATTGTGCATTTATGAAACAAGATGATAACAATGAATATTTGCATAATATTATATTGTTTTAAAGGCTAAATTTGAAAGAATCTCAAAATATAATATGATGTCACAGACACTATGTACAGTTGTCACAGACACTACAATTATTAAACAATTGCTAGATCTCAGCATTTGTAATATTTCAAGAATTTCCAATTACTAGTTTAGATAAAGCAAGTTGAATAGAAGAATGATGAGACAAATAATATTTTGGAGATATGACATTTATGGGCTAGTAGGGGCAGACTTGATTACGTCACGGACACTGAAAGTGACCCATGGCCAAATAGAGGGTCTACATCTCAAAATAAATATGCCAATACCATTATTGTTATTCAAAATGTGTAACCAATTTACATAGCCATTTTTTAAATTGATATCCAGCATTATTCATCAATATATTACCAAATGAACTGAGCTATTTCAAATAAAGAGTCCAGTTTTGAAAAGTATAACAAATATGTAAATTTTGGTGAATTTTTGTCATTCCTCTGTTTCTCAAAGGATCGGCTTGAAACAAAAAGCAGTTGAATATAGAGATTTTTATATCATTTATAATTATATCAACTCTTTGGTATTATGCATTCAGTTCATCTATTGATTCATTTTACAAGTGAAAAACAATAATGTGCACACACAACCATTATCAGCAGTGACAATGATGATGTTGAGTGAGAAAATCTGCAGTTACAATTGTTTATCACAAATCCCAAACCTTATACTAGTTATAGACTAATATCAAATTAATTATTGTGAAAGACTGTTTTGTATCACAATATTTTACATAGATAACACCACATAACATACCCACGTTACTTTTGGCAGCCCGATCTTGACTGAACTGTTTATATATTTGAATATTATATCTATTCAAAATATGTACCTTTTCTGTAAGATTAACTTAAAATATATTATGTTCAGTTCAGACATGGGGTCAATTCCATTTTGTCAATTCCAATTCCATTTGGTCAACTCTTTTTGCCTAATATTTGTAGGATTGTCATGGAAGAAATATTTTGTGGATTTAATTTAATTTTGCCTGTTCTAAACATTAAACGGGGGTAAATTCCTAAATAGCAATATCTCTATATAGATTACAGGCATGCTATGTGGTTGTGTCACCGTGTTGTGGGTGGAGCCCATGGTATCCAGACCATTTTAATTGGTTAAATGCACATGTGCGGTGCCACAGTCAGTGTGCATATTTGATATATATATATATATATAAGGAACCAAAGTTCTGGATCAATTTGGTTCCAGTACATTGGTAACAACACGTGTAAGTGTTAACGTGGTAAAATTAGTGCAAGCCTAACCACAAGGCGCTTTTAGCTAAAGAGATATTTGATTATATCAAGTGGTGCATCATAATTTCGGGGCCAATTCAAAATTTCTCAATTCCAATTCAAAATTTCTCAGTTCCAATTAATTCTTTTTAAATAATCAATTCCGGAATTGAATTGATTGGTTCAGCTGAACATTGCTAACCTTTATAGTGAAACCCATCTTCTCATCATCATCATCAAGAGATCTTTAAATAGAGGAAGCCCTTCAAAGCAAGTTCTTTCTTTTTTCTCAAGGAGTACTAGCTAATACTGGACAATTAGAAGACATTAGATATGATACTTACCAGTTTCAGTATTATTAACAATCTCTGGTACATGTATTGTTTTATTTGTAGTTGTGTTTTATGGCCAGTTACTTGGCACCATTTTGTTTTACCAGCTTTTTGCAACTATTGTATGTTAGTGTTGAGTAAAGTTTTTTTAAACACCCAGCTATAACTACCAACAAACTCTGGTGTTTGATATTGTTATCACCATTGCATATGTATGGATTGCTGCTAACATATATGATATGTAATTTATTTTTAAAAAGTAGAAAAAAGAAACAAAAATAAAATGGAAAATAACATGAAAAATATCTGTAATTAAGCTGTTTTAATAGGAAAAAATTATTTGATTTAAATCGATTTTGTTTTATTCTGGCAGCAAGTAAAATTTCTTGCACATTACCCCGAAATATTGCTTTCTCCACAACTTTAGTATTATCAAAGTATAACCACACACAGTCCTGTTTTCTGCCAGATATTGTGACAAGTATCAATATATACTGATAAAATATACAATACTGTAATCTCAAAGTAGAGACCGACACAATAAAAGGTGTCAAGTGAAGCCATGCTGCTTGAATGTGGCAAATTAGGTGAATTTGGGGATTAGCTGACACATGAAGTCTTTTCTAAATAGTTAGGGGATCATTGAGTAAAATTGTTAAGTCTTTGGTGTTTAGTCAGGATGGACATATAAGATGAACATTAATGTATATTCACTATTGATAGTTGTCTCATGTTGTAGACATATCAGAAACAAAACATGACTGCAACTTAGTTGTCTTCTGGAGACAATACAACTTTATCCTGATACATTTCCTACAGAGATGGTATCCTGGTGACAAATCAATGAACCACTTTTTTGTTTCTTGGTACTCTCCTTTATTAAGTACTAGCAGAATTATTACATGTGTAATAATATATGGTTGTTCTGAGGAACAGTACCTGCAGTGTAGTGTGAGATTTAGTAACATTGAAGTCACCGGTGTGGCATTAACATTCAGTTTGAATTTAATTTTTTTTATTCAAGATAGATAGATAGTTTCTTTCACCATTTCCATTTACAATTTGTTTTCTCTAAAACGATATAAAATTTCATAAAGGCAACAATATATCAGGAAATTGAGGGACCAATATAGCCTAGGCTGTCTTCCTATTGGCCCATGAACAAATATATATAATCACAAAAATTTTAATGAACGTGATTGGTCTGTGTTTTTGCCAGTAAAGAGATTTCTGTGTACTACATACCGTAGGTTAAATATAGTGATGAGTGGATTTATCACAGTAAAGGACAACACAACAACATACTAGATTCAGCCATAAGCACTAATTCACAGTGACATCAGGACATCATTAATTTAGATATTAAAGGAGATAAAATAAATGTCTTTTTGGCCTAATTGTACTCCTAGTGCACTGTATACTGCAAAATGAAAATATTTAATAACTTCTGAGACTTTTAGCATAGATAAATATAGCATACACAAAAACAATGGTAAGTTGAGAATTACATATACTGAGAAATACAATCATAAAAATAAAAAATATTTCAGATCTTTCGTGAGAATTTTTTTCCTGTATCACTTTATTAATGCAGATATTTCAAAGTTTAATCGTTATCATTTGGTAACATGTGTTTATTACAGGTGACATACTGATCATATTAATAATTTCAACATCCAAAGTCATTAACAGAGTTTAGAGTCAAGACTATTATTGTGAAAGTTATCACTACTTGATCATTTGTGTGGTATTGTAATTAGAATGATGTCAATGATACAGTAAGGTGAATGCTATGTTAAGTGCAGGTTAAATAATCTCACTTACTTAAGGCAAGTTAATTTCCATCCAGAAAGAACCATAAGGTTATCTAATTGGCACAACAGGAATCACTTGAGGTAGTTAATGACTGGTTCTGTAGATATGTTTCATTCAATAGAGTGATTACTTTCTTGTGAAATGATTTTATTATCTCAAAAATACTGTGTTGGTACTATTTGTAATTTATGAAACTCCACAGGTTTTCTCCACAAAGATATGGTATTTATTACCACAATAAAGATCAGTACACATAATTCAATCACTTTGATGTTGTTTTATGAGGATCAAATCTTAATTGGCTTCTCTCTTTCTGTTTTCAGGAGAAACTGTTTCTAACAAAGAAAAACTTGTTAAAGCAGTTGGCTGATTTGCGTCCTGAGAATGGAAGTGATAGCGTTAATGGAGGGGTTTCTCCAGAATTTGATGTCACAGAGATGGACAGTGATAAATTGGTCATTAACTTCAAGGTTAGTTGTTCTGCTGTATATAGTGCAAATTATAACTTAAGAAGATATGTCTGCATGTACTTGATTATTGGATTAACATTATCAGTTGGAGTTTATGGTATGGTTCTGAAAGGAATCATCCCTTGGTCATATGTTCCAGCTCTAAAGGTCTTGATTAGTTTTGATTGCTTAGAAAAATCTGGCGTGTAACGTAAGTTATCATCTTGTTTATTTTTAGGACCAGTCTCGTACCAGAAGGAAGAAAAAGCTTTCAGAATCAGCTGATGACATAGAAGTGGTTCATCAACGTGAGGTGCCACCTCTCAGAGGTATAATAAAGCATCGTAGTGTATCTGAATCCAGTGACGACATCTGCTCATATACTCGCCAGAGCAGCACAGCTAGTTTTAATGGTAGTGAGAGTTCGCTGCTGGATTCTGATGAAAATTGGGATGGCACTCAGAGGAAGAAATCTGTTTCATTCAGTGAACATGTGGACCAAACTGTGTACAAGTCAAATCAGTCAGTATCCAGCATGAAGATGACGCTGAAGAACCGTCGCAAAAATCAGCGAAAACGTGAACGCAGACATACGGAGAAGGAGCAGCGCCGGCGGAGGAAGAGCAGTGGATCAGAAGGGGCTAGCAGTGATGAGACACCGCCTGGTGATACCGCGCCATCTGGATCCACTGCTAATTTGTCAGAGACAAGTAAAGTGGACAGCAAGGATCTATCAAATTCTCCCGATTATGATGCAGAGGGAGATGATGAAGGCTCGCCTACAGCGAATAAGGGAGAGTCCAGTACATGGCCTGACGTAAAGGAAAGTGACCAAAACAGAAAGGCTGAGGTGGAAAGGACCAAATCTCAGGATATATCTTCTAGTTCAGAGGTTATAGTTAGCTGTCCATTGAGTGATATTACAAATGATCTCCACAAGTCCAAGCCTACAGAAAGCAGAACCGTTAGACCACTGGATTGCAACGTGATTGATAACATATCTGTTTCAGATGCAGTCAAAAATGCCTCTTCAGATTCTGCCAATGGTGATGTTCATTTGAAGCCTAAAGTTGAAAAATTGGATACCACTGGTACTGCCATACCATCTGACTTGAATGTGGTGAATCATTTAGTGGATTCTACATTTGGTGGGGATGAGAACAATGAGGAACAGGCCAACTGTCAAGAAGACATGGATTCAGATGATGATCAGAACCAGGGATCATCCAGAAAAAAGACATCCCATCTGATAGAGGAACTAGATCCACAGGTCTCAGAAGATAGTAATGGTGCTAACAAAATAATGCAAGAGCATGGTGGCATGCCTAAGGCTGATACAATGCTGAGTTGGAAGGAGGGTACTAGGTCAGCAGAACACAGTACAAAATGTGCCTTTGACTTCAACAACAGTGTGATGTTTGATCTGGATGTTGACTAAACCAGTATTAAGTGAATTGATCTCTGTTAAAAGCCAGAAAGCTGTTGTATTTAGTTAGTTTGTTCAGCAGATTTGAATGGTCTTTTTACCATGCCTAAGCAATAATGTAACTGATAAAACTTTGTTTGATTAATCTGTTTGTAGTTTGTGTGATAGAAGTATTTGTTTCAGGAGTACTTGTTCGTATTTGACTTGCACATGAAATTAGCACAGGATGTTACAATTGTGATTTCTAAAACACATGTTATGATGGCTTGGCCTTGATGTAAACTACAGTATAAATGTTTCCGATAGTTTTTTTTTTACTAGAACAGATGACATAATAGCAGCATGGACAAGAATGTGTTTTGGCTTCATGAAGTACTTGTACAGATGTTTAATTTATTGAATTGTGAATAATTCTTTTAAAAACTTGTGATAAGACATATGTTAATGACTTTATTTTGTTCAGCAAGTTGATTGAATTAATGTACATCAAATATATATATATGATTCAATGACATTATTATTTCTGTGGATCACATTTCATTAGATCCTTATGAAGTAACACTTGAGAAGTTTCATGGAACTTGTACATACTTTTTTTCAGGAGTGGAAAGCATCTGATTATACTATATTCCTTTGTAGAAAAGTGGGGTTTTTTGCAACAAATTGTATTTATTCTGAATTCCCATCACAAAGCTGTACAAAATTTGTGAATCAGGTGATTTCTGCAACACATAAAATGTACTGTTATTTTGTTACAGAATCTTTTTGTATATTTAATACTTTCCTATACTGAAATAGTTTCAGGTGAATTGAATAAACATTTCCAAGCGATCAATTGACCATATAGGGTAGAAATACATTACA
Organism: Paralvinella palmiformis; assembly: GCA_025642065.1. Lineage (NCBI taxonomy): Eukaryota > Metazoa > Annelida > Polychaeta > Terebellida > Alvinellidae > Paralvinella > Paralvinella palmiformis. Next base: position 122,816 of record JAODUP010000557.1, read on the forward strand.
AATCTAATAAGATCATGATGTTACACATTTTTTGTCAGATTAAAAAATATTCTAGAAGCACTTAGGGTTAGTTTATTTCATGTCAATTGTTTTTTAATTTATTAATTTTAATGAGTGACAAATCAATCAAATCCTTCAGACATGGCTGCATGTGGTATCACCATACTGGTAGATACTGAATTAGATTTCCTGTTTTTGTAAACACACATACAGAAACAAACACGTGTGTGTTTGTGTAATTGCCACAACACAAAAATGTGATGATTATTCTCAGTAGCCATCTAATTAATAGAGTAATCTCAAGAACATCCTGTTAGGTTAATCACAATTTAAATAAATATGTAGTGTCCTATTTCTAAATCCCACATTTTCCAATGCATATTGTTCTGGTATCTTTTGCAAGTTAAAATAAGTCATTTTGGAATATACAAATTTACATGTGTGTTTTCTACGCAAAGAAATCCTGTATCTAGCACAGTTCCTAATTTTATGTAAAAACTGCATCTGATAGAAAACAAATGTTCCATAGCAATGTTTTCAATGAATCCCATACTAAGTTAAAATGTAAAACACTGATCCCTATTAGATAACAACATTTAGAAACTTAATCTTGATGGAGGGCTTTCTTCAAATAAATATTCGGTTTTCAGTCTGAAACGGTTCAAAATAATACAGACTCACAAATTCACAATGCTAAGAATAACAAATGATGGGAGACCATTTTCTATGCATTTTAATATCCTGTACATTATAACAGCTCAGAAATTAACAAAATAGTAATATCCTGTACATCATAACAGCCCAAAAATTAACAAAATAGTAATTCATGCTGAAAGTAAACTGACATATACAAAAATAATTAAAAATGTATCTTAATTGCTGACACCGTCAGTGATCAATCTAGGATATTCCATTGTATCATTAACTAATAGATTGAGATCACACACACACTAGAATATGTATAAACGTAGTCCACTTATTCCAAACCCAAATCAGGCACTGCACCACAAAAAGTATTGAGAAAAATATAATATTGAGGGTACATGCCAGTTAGTTAACTAAATATTGACTAATTTTTTAAATATATAATATGGCTAATTAATGGCTTCTAAATGGCTGGTTTGCTGCTCAAAAATCTTAAGTCTTGTGTATATTGCTTACATGTTTTGACAAACAGACCAAACACATACATGTATATGTATATAAATATCAAATTATAAACACATAAATGTATACAAATATCACCAAACAGCCAAGCATGAAATTATTTCACGTCAAAAATCTTGATGTCGGGTTACAAGCACTTATCTGAATCTTTTTTAGATGTGTTTTTAATACAAACATGTCTAATGTTGACAACTATGTATCTCACTTCAATCAGAGTGGATTTTCTACCTTTCTGGCAAATGCATAAAATTGTCAAATATAACTGTTATGACAATTTTTTAAATCACAACTTACCTATCAATGTGGGCACAATCTCAATAACACTTACCAATATTTCAAGCTCTCAGACAAACTAAATTACTCCCCCCACAAAACATTATGACAATTTTCCATAATAGATTACCCCTCTGACTTTTACCAAAATATTTCTTTCACCAATTTTTTATGCACTGACAAATCATCATTAATATCACTATATCAAAACAATTATGTTATATCACTATAGTTCAGCATCAGAAACATGGACAATTTGTTTTCCAATGTTACCACCTTTCATCATGGATACAAATGCTTGACCTGTATTTTCTATGCCTTCAGCAACAGTTTCCTTGTACTGAACATAAAAAGGGAAACAAGCTCAATAATCGTAAGTAATAAAAATAAATTGTTAATTTTACAAAAATACTTATGGGCAGTTATAATTTAAAAATATAGAATATTATTTAAAATAATACTCAAATTGAATACCATCCTTAACACAATGTTTAAATATGAAGTGCAGTTAAACTAACATTAATTAATAATTAGTAGATGATATTTGCTTTTATATTACCTGAATCTTTTCAGAAAGAATCCACTGCATCAGCTGTTGCATGGCCTTCTCAAACTGGTCTTTGTAATGTAATACCAAGAATCTTTCTCTGTGAAAATAAAATCAAAATGCTAAAAATGCCGTAGTTTGGTTTGTATCTGATCTAGTTCTTCTTCACCATAAAGCATCACTTCCATGAGCTTAAAAGTATCACACTAGAGTATTTAGTTGCATTAGGTTCTAGGCTATGGTACATGTTGCCTGTATATACTTACATTACAAATAAAGAGATTAGTTTAAAATTTTGGGTAAGATATATTTTCAATGCAGGTATTAAGTAACAACTCATTGGTATTTTTTTAATTTTAGTATTATTTTTAGTAGGCTAAATGTATTTATCAATATTGTACATATTATAGTTGTACAGTGCCAAAAATACAGTGTATGCATGCATGTATGTGTTTGCAAATGTATCCACATATGGAAGAGCGGTTTACCTTGTTATTTTGTTTTCCTTAACAACAGCTATTGTATCAGAGGAAAGTGGCGGTGGATACGGTACATCTTTATTGTAGACAGATATTTGACCACAAAGGATAACATGGGAATTTGTGTTCATCTGAAATTAACCAATTGTAACTATTACATACAACACCATATCATACAATTATGATTCTAACTAGCAAATGAGATGACAAATTAGACTACAAGATTTAGTTATAGGATGGTCAGACATCACATTAGGCATTCTTCCAGTATAGAACTTCACCTGTTTTATGACTGCTTCACTAATATCTCCACCAACATTATCAAAGTATACATCGATCCCATTTGGACACAGCTGTTTAAGTTTTTCTCCAATATTATCTGTTCTGTAGTTGATTGTGCCATCAAAATTGAGATTCTTGGTTAACCAGCAACATTTCTCATCAGTGCCACAAATGCCTATCACCCTTGAGCAGCCAAGAAGTCTTCCCATCTGTTCAGATTCAACAGTAACTATATATAGTGCAGTACAGTTTTAAATGCAACAGATCAGAGTAGAAGCTGGGGGGGGGTCTACACTCAGTAAAAAAGTGCTGAATCCTCCTATGTAAAAGAAATCTCAATTTTTAACCAACAAAGTAATATATTCAAACATTTTCCGGTTTTTGGTTGCCAAAACATATTTACACATTTCAGTGCCTTAAACAGAATGTGAGCTTTACCAGTAAAGAAACGCATTACAAGTGACATGCAATGATATTATATGAGATTATCTTCCCTCTCATTGACTGGTAGCATCCTGCATTTAACCCGACCTTCAAACATGATTCAGCATCACAATAATGAAATCAGAGTTAATAAGCTGGAGATCCACATGTCGGCCAATAAAGAAAATACAGCTAGACCTGGATAATCCAAACATGTGGATCACAAAATAATGTGGCAGCTTACAAAGGATGTCTGAATATCCATGAAAACATAATAAACAACAACATATTAGCTTCCATCATTAAAATGTGTAGTAGTAATCACTAGTCAGATTCTCATTCAAACATTTTAAACAAATTCCGATACGTATCTCAGCTCACAAATTTCTCAGTCATCGGCCAAGTTAAACAGAACTGCGGTCTGGCTTGCCGGTAGTTAAAAAAAACTTGTATTTTAGAAGAACCTGGATATAAGACTCAGCAATGTGGAATACAAACTAATAGCAATGTGTATCAAATTAATGATAACTACTGGTAACAAACAATACAGTGCTTAATAAAGTTAATAAAGACAGTTAAGCATCTCTAGTTTTGAAGATATAAAATCCAGACACTGGATCAAGCAAAAGAAATGATTTAGTAAGTATTGATTTTGGAGTTATTTTGGCTCAAACCCTAAATTAAAGGCTTAAAAAGTTAAATATGTGTAGATTTTATAGACACACACACACACACATCTCTCTCTCTCTCTCTCTATATATATATATATATATATATCCATAGTTGTATTTAGCTCTATACTTGCCTGAAATGAGAAATAATAATTCATACCTGGCCTGCCAAGGACCCAGTTGCACCTGCAGCACCACTGACAACTAATGTTTGATTGGCTCCTTCCACAATATGACCCTTCTCCCATAAGCCAATCAGAGCTGTCAGTCCTACTATGAAACTTAAACCAAGTGATGGTTTCTGGCCGAACATTGTCTTGTCAAGCTGAAATAAAAAATTAATCTGATCACTCAGAATATATTCATCAACACTAAACTCCAGTATGTGTCAAATAAATATTTATACAATAATTGACTTGTCCTGCCCAGATTATTTGACCTTGACCAGACATTGGGTCAATTCCATTTTGTCAATTCCAATCAATTCCATTTGGTCAATTCCAATTCCACATAAAATTTATCAATTCCAATTCAATTCCAAAGTTATCAATTCCAAACTTTTTTTTGCCTATTACTTTTTACCATGAGTAGGTATACCTACTCGGAGTAGTTTATAATCCAAGTATGATTGTCATGGAAGAAATAAAGATCTCAAATGGTTATTAAAACAGTTAGGTTTTGGGACAGGCTATAGTAGTCAGAGTTTGAGGAGAGGAGGGGCAAGATTTGGCTTCAGATTTGCATTCCCGGTGAGATGATAAAATTAATTAATCCTAAATAGCAATATCTCTATATAGATTAAAGGTATGCTATGTAGTGGTGTCACAGTGTTCTGGATCGATGCTGTCCCCTTAATTTTGTTAAAAATAAAGGGTGACGTTGAAGACCCCCTGAGGATGTAAAATACTCTGGCAGTGACTACCCTCAGGGTATTTTCCCGGAATGGTTCCTGTGTGAGTGGAGGGTGGGGGGGGGGGGATTTTCTCAATTACTCCAACATAGAGGCTGTGCTGAATAAGCGATAGCCTGGAGATTCTCCCTGAAAAACAAATCAATCTAGATAATTTTGGTTCCAGTATATTGGTAAAGCCACATGTAAGTGTTAACTTTGTAAAAATGGTAAATTAATTTGTGGATAAATTTTTTGTTGTAGGAAACTTCAATTCCAATTCAAAATTTATCAATTCCAATTCAATTATAATTCAATTTTTTTTAAATAATCGATTCCAATTCTGGAAATGGAATTGATGGTCGATTCCAATTCCAGAATTGAATTGACCCCATGTCTGACCTTGACTTAAGCATAAATGACAATCCATCTGAACATCAATTCAGTTCATATAAAGTTTGTTCTGCATTATGTACTTAACACTGATGTTATGCTTTAGTTACTTTGAGTTGCAGAGGTGACTGAACTACTTTTATTTTGTACTTGAGTAGAAGTAAGAGTAAGCCTCTTCAAAATTACTTTAGTGGAAGTTAAAATAAACTTGTAAAATCTACTTGAGTAAAAAGTAAAACTACTTTCTAAAAGTAAAAGTAGAAGATAACATTTATTCTAACACAATTAAAATACGAGAATCAAATACACAGAATTCACTGGGTCCACAGGCATGTGCTGCCACCTTAGTTTAATTGTGTCCACAGACATGCAGATATGCTCCCACCTTCAGTTCAATGAACAAGGCCCTTGTTCAACTACGACAAAAGCTGATTCTCAAAATAAATTTAATTACAATGAATCTTTAAAAAAAAACGCTGGCTTCAGCTGAAACATTGTATAACAAAGTGAGCCTTCAAAAATAGGTTGGCAAAATTAGGATTAGTCTTGAATATCAGTGAGGATCAGCATTCGTACAAAACCCATTTCAATACCATACCATATTAAAATATATTTGTTTACCATAAATTCATCACAGATACACAAGTTGGTGACAATTTGCAAGGATAATTTGCAGCAACTGTATCAATTGTCTCTTAAATCACAGGTTATATTATGACTAAATGAAATTAACGAATTAAAAATTAATGCAAATAAAATTACTTCATCACAAGTAAACATAGTTAGTTGAAACCTTACTTTGTCACTACGAGTTACTTGAAAAAACTACTCAGGTAGAGTAATGAAGTAGTTTTACTTCGTTACATGGCATCCCTGTTAGGTTGCAGGTTATACACTAATACAGTTCAGTTCTAGTAAGGGTGCTTGATTAAATGTACATAATAATAATAATAAGTGTCGATTTAATAAGCTAGATCTAATAAACTAAATATACCAGTAGATCAGGCACTCACATGAAATCGAAGTTTATACAAAAATGCTTACATAAAATCAGAGATTATCGACTAGATGGATATTTACTAAAAGTTTAAAACATAAAAAAGAGTCATCATGTGATATGTAAAGCCTGGACTTAAAGAAGCATGGCTTGCAATCTGATGATGGATGATTTGGAGGTATTGTACAAAAGAGAGTTGTAGTAGTCTAGCTATTATGTTTCATATGCATGTGTGGTGGGCTTAGCAGTATCAATGGTGAGAACATTCCTTCTGCATGATATATTATATATATTGCTGTAGGAAAATGAATGTACTTTGTATTTTTTCTATTGTAAGGTGGCTATCAAATACAGTACCATGGTTATGCACTTTACTGGTGAGTATTATCTGAGTATCGCCTATTTTGAGATCATCTACAGATGTCTTGTAATTATTAAATACAAACAATATTATAATCATTTCAGTTTTTCTAGCATTCAGTTTCAGTTTGTTTTATGGCATCCACTTTAAAATTAAGAATATAATATATGATATCTCGAAAACCACATATTACTATATGACATATATCTAATTTGAGGATGTACCTGCATGGTTCACAGTTTATCATATGGACAAATAAATGTATAATTGTGCATGAATAAAATAACAAGCTGGTGAAGAAAATGGTAAACAGACAAATTCGTGATAAATATACCTTCTGAAATGTCTTGTCAGCTGATTCACTTTTAGGTAGATCTTGAATGAAATACTTTGTCCATGGCCATCCAGTAGAAGCTGTCACGAGGTCACCAGGAATATAATCTGGATGATTAGATTGAAGAATAATACCAACACCACTGGATCCATGTATTGGTTTTCCTGGAATCCATGGTACTGCATAATCCACACCTGAATTTTCATTCATCCTACATCTCTGAAATTTATTAATTGTTTTAAGTTATTTCAAAGAGTAATCAGGCACAGCATATTAAGTTAAAAGAGAAATATCTGCCCTTTACATTGGAAAACAACTAACAATTTGGTCAAATTTTCAAAACATTATTGCTGGTATGTGTTGTCAGCCAGTTGACGACATCCACTGAAAAAGGTCAAAATCTTGTCTGTTATATATCAGCTAGGTTGCCCTTGTTACTGTTATCATTTATAACATTTTCAAAATTTATTGCCACTATATATATGTTGTCAGTTGCTTTTTAACTGGCATATACAAAATGCCAGTTAAAACCAGATGGTACTATATGATATAGTACCATCTGGTTTTAAGTTAGTTATCATTCACTGACAACACATACATTGGCACCATGATGAGAACACTTTTGATCAGAATATGGCAACATAAGATAATGACAATATATCAGTTCATTTCCAGAAGCTAGGATACCCAGTCAGTGAAATATACATGGTAATTCATGCTTTAAGTTTAAAGGTCACCAAAACATACAACATATGATAAAGTAAAATTTGTCATTTCTAATCAGATACTTGACTATAAATCAATCCTTAGAATTGAAACAATTAAATAATTTATTAAATATGAATAATTTTATAATCACTGACTTTACAAAGACTGAACCTGCATATTATCCACACTTACTAAATATGGATCCACAGACAGGTAACAAGTTTTAATAAGAACTTGGTCTGTCTGAAGTTCACTTTCTGGATATGGGCATTCAACACAAGCAAAATGGCTCCCTTTTGGTTCACTATTAACTCCTATATATATATATATATATATATAGAGAGAGAGAGAGAGAAATATTCATTCAATTTATTTACACAAACACAGGTAGAGAGTTATATTGCGTCAATCAATGTGTGTCTGTGTGTGTGTGAGAGACTGTGAGTGTGTTACACACATTATTATTATACGCAATATTATGTATGTGTGTAAACCATGTCATGTAAATCATATTTGTTTGCATTTTAAGGTGTTTACCAAAAGAAAATAATATTTTAGACAAGAAATTACTGCTGTTTTAGGACGCATTATACAACTTATATATTTAATGTACAGTAACTGAGTAAGTGAATAACCTTTCAGAGTAAAGATAAAGACTGCAACAAATTATTAATTTTCATTTAAAGTTTAATTAGATCTAATAGATCTAGTCTAGACCCCTAATCATATTGTTCAGTAGATCTAGATCTACATACTAACATACTACATAGTCATAGATCTATTCCTGTTATTGTTAAACGTGCCTGGTCTCCGCGTAAGAATCACTGTAAAGTTTTTGGGAGTTGCCATTATAATGTTCCTACAATTAAGCCAACCCGCATATATTCATGTACTCTAGACCTAGTCTGGATATTAATCAATTACTATATAAACTATTCAGCAACGAATTTGTTTGGGATGAAATATACTTCGGACGAATGTAGCCACTTTTGTTGCCGTCGAGTTTGGGGACTTCCGCTTAATGGTTAGAGTAGGCGGCTCTTTTAAAAAACAATATTCTTTATTATTGGTGTACTTTTGGGTTCGTTGACTAGGATACCAATTGATGTTGATAGGCAAAGAGATTAGATAAAAAGGTAAGTATATATATGGATAAAACTAAACCGGTATTAAAGTTGTTAACTAGATCTATATCTATAAAATAGTAAATAATCTGAGGACCGAAGACGGCGAAGTCGTCTGCATGTCAAGAACATGTTAGAACTCATGCCAGTGGATTCCGTATAAACATGACCTATGTTCGGTATTATTCCAAGATAAATATTGCTGATTATGTGCAAATGTTCTGCCGTCTGCTCTAAGGCAAGCATTTAGGCCTACATAATTTTATGCTGACATCGTCATTCAATCATTGTTACGATTCTGTTTAAAGTTTAGTCTACTAAACTTCTAAAGTCTAATACTAATGTCAAAACTTCACTGGACGATTAGATTTAGATCTTGACCATTGGCATTGACTAGATCTTAACATAGTAATACAAACCATTCAATTTTTTATCATTCACCCATTAGATAAACTAATAATTACAAACTTATTCAAAAAGAGTCAAGCTCAGTGGCACACCGATCATCCTATCGCTATGAATATACCTATGGCTATTACGCTTTCACATTTAGATCTACACTAACTTACACTACAGGCGTTGGGCAATTACACATGTTAGTTATTTACATTTTATTAAAGGACATTGTTGTGTAGCAGAGCATCGGAAACCTGCTCACTTCAGCTAAAGATCCGAGCATTCTATGTGCATGCTCCAAATGTTTTTTTTTCTCATGCCCCGCCGCGGAGCAGGAAACTGAGCATCGAAACCATGGACCTGAAAAGTTTTCTTTCGGGTCACTGGTCGGAATCATGTATGTTGGCGGTAAAGAGCTGAGCACTATTTTGGTTTGTTTTGGTTACTCGAACATGGTTATAAAGATCTGAGCACTCAGTGGCAACCATATGTCCTGCATGAATTTAACAAACCCCCTATAAGTATAAGAGGCTGTGCCCTACAGCAATGGCCTGAGATATCAATTCCTTTTAAAAAGACAAGGCAATCATATGTCCAGATTTGGGAGCCAGTGCATGCACGTTAAGTTCTCACTGCTACTGGGAGCCAGCACATTTGATGCTCAGACTTAGTGACTGCAAACAAGTTTCCAATGCTCAGCTATGCAACCATTTAGAGCACTGTGCTGCAAACCTCCAGGTTTCACTCATACCTGTGTTTGTGACGTATTACATTTTTAGTAATATTTACTCGAACATAACTACTATTACTATTAGTATGTAATGTGAATGGGGGGACCTCTAATTTATTTGAAGTACGCTATTTCATAATGGTACATATCAAACATGGGTCAATTCCGGAATTGGAATTGATGATTTATTATTTAAAAAAACATTGTAAAAATGGTAAATAAATTTTTGGATTTCATTTTTTTTAGGAAACTTCCAATTCAAAATTTCTCAATTCATTGACCCCATGTCTGATCTGAGTACTTCAAATTGTGTACAGGAGTACATAGGTCCCAAACCTGCTAATCTGTAGCATGGTTGCCCACAGTTCTATAGCACCTGGGTTCAAACTCCAGCCAGGCTATGTCAGAAGGGTGTTTCATATTTCACTTTGCCTCCATTTAGCCTACCTTGTGTACAAAATGGCTGTAAAACAGCAACATTTACAATTTCAAAAGTCATCGAACGGCCACAAACCATTAAGCCTATAGTTTTTATTCATATTAGACCATACAATAAATATCTTGTAATTAAGGGACAGTTTATTAGCTTACAAAAATACAGTTTACTACTTGGTCAAAATCAGTGTGAGTTCCTTAATGGAAAGTTAGTACTACTAGCTATCCTAGTAAATATCATCAAACCAGGCTGATGATGGCCTAGTAATAATACTAATATGGGACATTTCTGTAGCACCCTATTCAGCTAGATAGCTGCCCTAAGGTGCTTTACAGTATAATTATCCCTGACTCAGACCTGTTCCAATCTGGTACCGATCTCAACTCCCAAGGGAGCATACAACATATGCTACCATCATAGGTTTAATGCATTACTTGAACACAATGAGTCCTAAGCTCTAATTAACTGCACTATAGCATCTGCATTACTGGCCCACTGCTATTTTACAGTAGAGTGCTGATAACATTTTGTACAGTGACATACGCCTGGCCCGACATATCTCCTGCTAATGGCCTGTTATCATAAGGTGTCTGCCAGTTTAACCATTTGGTAATGTACCTGATATTGTGTTTGTAGTTTGTATACTCTTACTTAGTCAATGTTCATTTTGGTATTGGTCAGTTAGTGTTGGAATGACCATATACTAGCCCATTACCAGCCTTGTAGCTGTATTAAGATGTCGTGAGTCTGCTACTCCCCAATGTACAAGTCTATGTACTTATCTGACATATAGATAAATAATAAATGAGTATTAGAGCCTTTATTTTGTGATATATGATAACACGTTTGTGTGTACATAATTATATTTGCTTGTAATTTGTATAAGCATGTTTAAATAAATTGTATGTTCTCATTTAATTTATTCAAAGTTAGCATATAATAATTGTATATTATATTTTTTATAAAATATACAAAATGAGTTTCATATTTTACTATTTTTATCTTTAGTATAGTATTAATATATTAATGATAAATATATTAAAATATGAAACTCATTTTGTATATTTCATAAAAATATATGTTGTATGGGGATCATGATATATTGTAAATATGTTTTAATATGTCACATGTGCTATGTCATCATTTATTTATAATACATTTATACCGCAGTATATTAAAAATGTCTAAACAGATGCTGAGAGCATTTTCGTTATACCATTCTAGCTCAATATCTATTCGTGTTAGATTGAAAACTGTATATTCTTTCTGATGGGATCATGAAATAAATATACTTCTTAGTTCCTACATTTTTGTAATTATTTACAGTGCTCAAAATTAGCCAGCATTCCAGTTATATACTATCAGCCATTCTTCTCAAGTTCAATCAGGTATACAAACATCGTTTAATTTATTCACCTTCACTTAGCCATTCACACACATGTTAAGTCACATAATTGCAAATTGTTTTCACCTTGTGGAAAGCACAGAACTTTACATTTTTCAAAGCTAAATAGCCTTTAGAGCTTTGAAGTGTTCAAATTTATACAGGCTTGAAAAATGAAAACACCTGTTTGTAAATAAATTTTTCTGATTAGAATAAAATATCAAACACTTAGAAGTTAGATGCTATCTAATTAGGGAACTGCAACATGTTAGCTCTCCATTGAAACCCTAAGTATGAATTATAATTCTGAAATACAGTTCAGCCAAATAATAAGTAGGGATCGTGCTGGAAAATAGTACTTCATTAAACTTTCATGTGTATTGTGTTATCACTGTTTGATATGTAAAGAAATGAAATAAAGCTGTAAAGAAATGTATTTTGGTTTCCAGCTGTAGTTAGTTAAATAATCATATGAATAAATTCAGATATGTATATATTTTACAGTAACAGCAGATCACTAGCAGCAGTATGGCAGAAATTAGTCCTGTTAGTGGGTCTTACGTATTCAGAGGTGTAGAGTGTACAGTTACAATGACAACAACTAATGATGACCATTTAACTCTGGAAGTTGAAGATCAAGTTACCACTGATCAATGGCGAGCAAGCTTTGATGCCCCGTGTATGTTGTCATTTGTATTTTTTTCTTAGATCATCAGGAATCTTATGCCAATGTCAGATATATCATTGTAGTAATTTGTAATAGTTGCACTGGTGTGTTCATGCCACCTACAATAAGTTGTTTATGTATATGCATGCATACATGTATTCCATATACCATATATATCCCAATATATATGCATTGTGCTAGTGTGACTCCTTGGATGATCATCTTAGGAGGTATGGTATCGTGCATATCAACATTGTAGGAGACCTAAATAGGAGAATAATTGATGTTATCAGGCCTCATAACATTCCTTTATTTCCCGTATTTTTTAAAAATGCCTATATTTTGATGTAGGGATTATTTTTAATTTTAAGAAGACATGAATCCTTATTAAATTAGGTGTAAAGCTTAAAATTAAAACTAAAAGATGATCTGTAACCCCTATTGCCTTTATTGATGATACATTTTTGTTACATTTTTGATTGGCTCTTTGAGTCTTTCCTTAGTAATCTTTTTCAGTTCACATTAATTGCCCTCTGGAAATTGGCATGCAAATACTCTTGGCATCCTTCAACTGATGTGAAACATTACAGTACATAGCTTGTGAGAACACCAAGAAATATCAATTGAAGGTACAATGAATGTTTACTTATTGCTTATACCTTGTTTGCAGCTGTCCCAATGAAGCACAGCTGAGGGGACATAATTGCTCCTATCTACTTGAACTTAATCAAGCTGGATAGTTGTAGCAATTGATATAGTGTTGCCTTCTAAAATGCATCAATCTGGTTTGGATATAATTTTCATAGGTTTTTCAATTGCTTGCAATACTTTAGTAGGCTTCACTATATCACTGGACTTGGCTTTGGTATTTTAATGATTCTAATCTGCATTCTGCCTAAAAAACCAATATCAGAAGTGAATTTTTTGTGAAATTCAGAGAAAGCTTATTTGAAATGCCATGACCAAGTCTTTCCGTTAAGGAACAGAATGTACTCTATATTGTTTTGCAGGCAATTAACTGATAGGATGAAACATGAGTCTACTTAACTTACTAGATAAGATGATTTATTTATTTTTGTATGAGCTTGAACTTGTATGAAATTGTTGTGCACTTGTACACTACTGAACCGTGAATATCCTGAAAACAACCTTTCCATCTCTTCATTTGTATGACATCCATCAAGTTTACAATATGCCTGGAGGTTGTACCAAATTTAGCCGAGCTTGGCTGGACCAAGTAGATGACAATGGCCATATATTAAGGCAGTGGTGCACTACAGATTCTAGTTCACTATACAATGGCTATTGTACATTATGCAAGAAACCTGTTAGTTGTGAGAATATCGGGCTATTGCAATTGAAGCAACATGCTAAAAGCTCCAAGCATAAAGCAATAGCTGAAGCTACATTTAGTAGGAAAACAAGCTGTCTTCAAGAAAGCAACAGCACAGATAGTACCAGGTCGAAATGTTGGAGCTGAACTACATAGTTCTTCGAAGCAGAGTGGAGCTAGAAATGTTACTGTTCCGTCATCTTCCCTTGCTGATCAAACCACAACAGCAGAAGTTATATGGGCACTTAAAGTAGCTTCTTCAGATTTTTCTGTTGCATCATGTAAAGATATCCTCTAATTTTTCAAAAGATGTTCCCATGTGCTGCCTCAAATGAATTCTCTATGAGCCCAGCAAAGGTAGTTTACCTTTTTTCAGATGGCTTTGGTCCATATTTTGTTTAACAAACAGTACATGATTTGATCAAGTCCAAGAATGTTTATACTGTCCATTATGATTAAACCACCACATCTCAAAATGTTAAGCAAATCAATATCCTGATCCGATACTGGTCAAAGGAAAAGAATCAAGTTGTTGTCAGATTCCTAAAATTACTCACTTGTGGACACACAAAAGCAGCTCAAATTCCTCCATTGATATTAAGTATCCTCGAACAGCATAACATTCCATTGAAGCACCTTCTTAGTCTGTCAAGTGATGGACCCACGAATGATTGATGAAGAGCTAATCAGTCAGGGACTCAGCAGCTTGGTCAGTATAGGAACATGTAATCTCCATGCTGTGCATAATGCTTTTGGATAGGCTTTTACAATTTATGGTTATGATGCTGAAGACCTGGTTCTGAACTTGTTTTACTTGTTCATATTATCATCATGCAGGAGAGAAGATCTAGCGTCAGTCCAAAAAGCACTAGGAGTAGAAAAGCATCACTTCCTGAGCTCTTTCAAGTTACATTATGAAATTACCAATTGAAGATAAGTCTTGTGAAAAGAATGATCGTTACAAGAAGATACAGCAATTTATTCAGAATCCTTAACTTCCTATGCAACTGTATTTTTTTGAATGTATCTCGCCTCTCCTCACCAAGTTTTGCACCCTGATTCAAACATAAGGGCTCTTGATACACATTCTGCATGATTCATTGTCTGAGCTAATTAGAGTCATCATGATGAGGTTTCTAAAACCAGAAGTTGTACAAGACAAGGTTGGAGAAGATCTTCTTATCATTGACATAAATAAAGCTGATAATAACCTACCTGCAGCAGATGTAGAAATCAGGATCTCAACAAGTACAGCTCTGCAGGAAGTAAAGGCTCAGACATGAAAAACAATTTGGATGGACATTAAAGCCTTCTATGTAAAAGTAGCAGAATATTTTCTTAGTCGTTTTCCACTGGACAACAAGTTGTTGAAATATTTGGCCTGTCTTCATCTAATGGTACAGAAATCTGTTATGTCAGATAAGCCAATAAAAGTTGTAGCAAAGAAATTGTCCACCATAATCCCTGCTGCCGAATTATCCACCCTTGGAGATGAATGGAAGCTATACATGTCTGAAGATAAACCAGACACCTGGTGATGGAACTCATACAGAACAGATAACTTATCAGCGGGTTGACTACTACTGGTCTTGGCCATGAAGAATACTCAAGGTGAACTGAAGTAAAAGACAGTGACCAAATTGGTGCAGACAAGTCTCACAATTTTACATGGAAATGTAGATGTGGAGGGAATCTTTTCAGCAAACAAGAAAACTGTGACTGCAGAACGAGCTGCTCTTAGATTTGATAGCTTTGCATAATAATTAATATAGAGTTTTCCCCTGCGAACAAATCCTCAGCATGTTTCAATTCTTCTTGATATAGGTTGTCCTTTGTTTCAATGGAATAAGGGCAATAAAGAAAGTTGTCAAACATCACAACACAATACTTGATCTTCCAATCATAAAGGCATCATGGAATGCATTAAAGAAATACAAAGAGCATTTGTATGAGGAAAAGGAAGCAGCAGGAAAGCTAAGATCACTTCAGGATGAAAACACCAAGCAGAAACAAGAGGCACAGGAAGAAGCTAAATTAATGAAGAAGAAAGTTCTGGAAATCAGAGAGAAAGCTATTGAAATGAAGGCCAACCTATACCAAGAAGAATTGAAACATGCTGAGGATTTGTTTGCAGAGGAAAACTCTATATTATGCAAAGCTATCAAATCCAAGGACTTTAATGAAGCGTCTGTCGCTCAAAGCCTTATCAGGGTAGCAAAGAACAAAATAAAAGCAGTGAGAAAAGATATGGAAAAATTGCATGATGCCTGGAAATCTGTTGCTACAAAAACAAAGATGGTTTCAGATGGTTGTTCAAATGTTATAAAAAAGATTAAGAAATAGATCATATTTAAATAGTTTGTATTCTAATTCCTACATATACCTATATGTTGTAAACTAAAGATTAAAAAATGTGTTGGACCCCCTTTATCAAAATAGGCACATTATGAACATATTTTTATTTATGTTAATTTGATATGTTGATAGTTGACCCACCATATTACCAGGAGTATTGATACTGAACTCGTTTATCGGTATATAAATGTTATGTATGTTTGCTATTAGTGACTAGAATTCTGCATCTGACTTAGATAGTTATGCTATCCTGTCTTAAATTTGTTTTGTAAAATAATGATAATACTAGGTCAAGAACAATTCTTTATATAAATCTTTTATAATAGTTATTCTTTTCTTAGTACATGTATATTGATTCACTTTGATAATTGTAATATGAATATAGTCTATAAATGTACTATATGGATTAACAGTATAAGTGTTGATCAATCTGATACTGCAATATGGGCTTGTATTTTGTTCAATGATTTGAGCTGTTTCTTGTTGGCATTTTCATATATGTGATACTTTATCTGTCAACTAATTTTTTTCTGGTTCTTTGTGATATGATAAAACACTAGTCAGTTTTATGTTTTTACTATAATTTTAGTCAGATTACACGCATGTATTAATTGTTTGTATTGAATAAAGTTTTCTTTTTTTAGGTTGCTAAGAGACAAATTGCCACCAAGTTCAGAAGGGTAATTAATGCTGGTATATTTGTGTGTTCAGGTTCAAATAAAACAATAATGTGTTTTTTCTACCTACAAAAGGTAAGTTTTCTGTTTATTTAAATCAAGCAAAAAAAGATTATTGCCATACATATAATTCCTGTGTTTTGCTGAATAAATTCCTTTATTTTGAGAATAAAAGTTCCTTTATTTCCAACCTCCTTGTTATGAGGCCTGTGTTATACAACTGAGATTATTTGTAATTTTTTCTGTAAAACTTGCACAAATATATATGTATATTTTCATATAATTTCATTTCTCAAAAATGGATGTGCTTTTACTGGGGCATATGCTTCTGTTAGGATATATAAAGTACATGTATAGCAATAAAATCAGTAATTGGTAAATGCTGACACTCTGTAGACAATAATCTCCTGTTTGTGAATGTTATACTTTTATATTTATATCTATTTTTATTAAAATTGTATTTGGTGTATATGATTAATACTGAGCTTATTTATCTAGTTATGGCTGATGAATTTTTAATAGTTTAGAAAATGGTTTTAATTCTCTATGGCAAATATGGTATAAAGCATTAAAAAGTAGTTTTCAAACACACAAATATATGTATGAGATGTGTGTTATAACAGGATTAATATGAATGTGTAATATTAATTTTCAATGCATTCATATATTAAATGTTCTACAAATCTTACTTTTTTTGTCATTTTTAGTTATTGAAGACCTCACACGCAAGACTGGAAATTACAAACAATTTCCGATATTTGTCAATATGATGGAATCAGCTATTTTGAAGGTTTGTTCTGGAATGAATATTTTTTAAACCAAAATACTTGATATTTAGACTTCCGGTGATTTATGTTACTATGTATATTTAGTCCATCAACAAGGATTAATTGACACCAAGTGATATTTTACATATATTTCCTTTTCAGAACAGTGAATCGGTATCACTTGACTTATTGACCTATTCAGATCTAGAGAAGTTGCGCAGTAGGAAGACAAATGCTGTCAGCTCTAAACATATTCCATCTGCAGCAAGAAACCCAACACTTAATTCTAAACGATATTTAATACTCACTTACACAGTAGAATTTGATAGGTTTGTCTGATAGAAATGCAAGAATGTTATGTTGATTATGTTCCATATTAGTTGCTAACAACTAGTGGAGAATAGCCTAGAGCCTTCTCTCTTTCATAAATTGCATTAGTCTTTTAAAATATGATTTCTGTAGTAGGTAAAGGGTGGGGTTATAGAAAGTCTAATTCTAGGCCAGAAATATATTGTACTATGTGAAATGCTACTTCTTTATGCCTAATATAATATTCTATCATTATGCTCCCAGGATCTTGTTCAATAAGCACTGTTGATGTCCATCTTTATATGCAGCTATGTCCAGTTAACTACTATACACACATTTAGTCAAATAATGGCATCAGAGAGTTTTGGCTGATGAAATGCTTCATGGGTACACATCTTTTGAACTCTTCCCAATGAAGGTGTTAATATAGCATCTCCAGCTAGACTTCAGGGATGTTTGCCAATGAAACCTTTTCACCACCAAGGTGATTTGTCACTAATGGTTAGGCATATTTACCATACAATCTCTGTAATATACTTCACATTAAAATAATTTTCACATCTAGTTTATTGTAAAATGGTATTGTGGGAATTACTGTTAATTCCCAATGATAATATCAAACAAAATTGTGTCCCAACATTCCTGTGCAAAAGATGCATTCCAGCTAATATTTACACTGGCTGGCATAATGTGTTATGTCTTCTCTGCCACCGCAATGTAGCAGATTGATTTCTAAATGTTATGATTAGAGATCACAAATTTGACAGGTAGTAATTAAGGATAACATATATGACTAATAGTCTTTATCTGGAATATGATCTCATTGACAACTTTAGACAATTCTGTAATAATTTATTGGTTAGTAAAATAATAGATATTATAGAAATATTACATCAGACTGCAGTAAATAAATACTAATATGGGGAGGCAGTTAATTTGTTAATTGTTTTTACTATCTGTGATTGACAACACTAGTAATGTACATGTTGATTTTGTGTGCTGTGATTTATATATACAAAGTTTCTAACAAAATGTTACTTTCAGGATTCATTATCCCCTCCCTTTGCCATATGTTGGTAAACCTGACCCAAAATTGCTTCAGGAAACAATAAAACAACTCCGAGCTGAAATAAAAGCTTTGAAGAAGCATGTAAGTATTCAACATGTAGAGCTAGTATTTTTATATGTTAGTTTTATTCTTTAATTTGTTAAAGATTTTAAGATATTATTATTATATAACATATGTCAGTGTCCTATGTTCAGAACATTTATATAAAGAAATAATTATTTTTCTTCTCATTTTAGTCTGTTTTGGTAATAAAATTATTATTTGGTTTATTGTTCATTCTATGCATTATATATTTAACTTATAATTTATCAACTATTTACCATTTAATAATCAGTCTGTTGTCATCAGATTCAGTTTTACAAATTTAGCTGAGTCTTTTTGTAATTTATTGCCAGGGCACAAAGGATTTTAGGATTAAAGAACTGGAGAAGTTACAAGTAGAGTAAGTCTTTGTATCAGAATGCATTACTATTTTAGTTGATGGTACTCATTTGTAGCAAATTGGCTCTCAATTCTAAGAGAAAACCACTAAATTTTGTGGTGTGTTTGTAGATGAGTCTTTATATCTTCAAAATATCATTTGACTCAAATTGTTAAAAATGCAGGTTATGACAATCATGCAGATCCTTTATTCAGAAACTGTGAAATCTTCAAATTAAGTAACATATATCAAGTATGCTTGTTCATAGATGACTTTTCTAGTAAGAAATTTCATTCTTTCGTTGGTATGTTCCGTTTCAATTCTGAAATACAGGATGATTGTGGGACAAGACAATCTAGTCATATGAATGTACCTTGATGTAATTCTGCACTATCTAGTAAGTTGCCTGTATTTAATTTTTCTATTATATGGAACAACTGGAATCGTACCCTTTCGACTTGTAAATCAAAATCACAAACTAGGAAAACATACTTAGCATCAATTGGTAAAATGGAACAACCCTTATTGTAGTCAGTGTATACACCCCAGCTAAACATCTGATTCATTGGTAACTGGTCCTCATATTTATCAATGTCATAAGACCAGATTTGCAAATGTACTAACAGCATAGTTTATTTACTTATGATTAGTTACGGGTCAATGGGAAGCCAGCTTCGGCTGTATTGATCCCCCAATTTCTATATGTGTATTATACATTATAAAATTATAACATGTGTACATTATAATATTGAAATTGGAAATATATAGTTACTTACTTAGAATACATTGCTTTTATCAGAAAAGGTTGAGCATTATCTAAATTGCTTCATGTAAGTAAAGTAAGTAAATTTTAAAAAATGTATAGGAATCAGTAACATACAAGTACTTGTACTTTCTATTATAATAAGCAATAGAGGTTCAGGTTGAGAGTGGAGCATGTATTGATATACAATTTATGTGATATATTTGTTTGACTTTTGCTTTGGATCTAGGAATGTTCATCAAGTTGTGTACTATACATGTGCTATAATGTAAAACATGATATTAAATGTTACAGAAAACACATTTATTATTGTCACTATTTTAAAATCTCACTGTAAATGTACTTCTACTGTTCCAGCAGTCAGTTTGAAGTATATAGCTTATGGTTAAACTAGGCATGGTATCAGCAATTGTAATTGGTTGTAATCAGTTGCATGATCTCAAGTAATCATAATTATCATTTCCAGATGTTATATAATAGTAATCATAATCCATTACATTGTAAATATAATTGTAATTGGTGATTACTTTCACCATTTCACCAGGTGTTTGATTATTTACCATGTTATATTATTATATTATATCATGTTTTGTTATATTATATGGGGTTTCATTGCCAAGTGAACCTGGGGCGAGTTTCTAAACTGTATTTCTGGTATATATTCTAATTATCCTATGAATTACCTAGACCTTACCTGGCTATAGTCATGATACATTTGTTAGTAAAAGTATATTTCCCAAATTGTCAAACAATTAAAATTCTGTTGACATGTTAGATAATGAATTTAAATTGAATATTAGTGCTTTGGTGCACTTTTGAATATGTTATAAGTTTATCCAGCTTTGATCTTGTTGTCATGGCAAACAGCCATCACTGGTTCATATGGTGGTAATTGCTGGTAGACAATTGGTGGTTTAATTAGCAGGGCTTTGCCATTGTGCCTGGTATAATCCGTCCTATTTTAGGGGCAGTGTGTAAACTGGTAAACAGTGTAAATTACCTGGTTTTATGCCGAGATTGCAATAAATGATGTAGGTAATGAAATGAAGTCAGTACCAAATGTTTACCTGCTAGTTGACTTATCTGACCAGGTAACATGAGGGATTAAACTGGGGATAATCTTAAATTAATGTTGAGTTGATATTGATAAGACATGGGATCAGTTCAATTCCAGAATTGGAATTGAGCAATTCTGGAATTGGAATTGCTTATTTGAAGGAAAAAAAGGAATTGGAATTGATAAATTGGAATTGAAGTTTGCTGCAAAAATATTAAGTCCACAAATTAATTTACCATTTAATTTTTTAATTCAGAAATATTTCTTCCATGACATTCCTACTTGGAATATAAACTACTTAGAGTAGGTATTCCAAGTAGGTACTCCGAATATCTACTCCAAACAGTGATTGGAGTAGGTAAAAATGGAATTGGAATTCATGAAATTATAATTGATCAATTTGAATTGGAATTGACCAAATTGAATTGACCATGTCTGATATTGATGATCCTCTGTGGTTGCACTTATTATCCCAGTTATCTCATTAAATACCTGTGCACTTCTGGCCCAATTTATTACTTGTTCCTTAGCTCTATGGTGAATACTTATCTCACAAATATTACAACAAGTTATGATGTCTTTATTTAGTAGTTATGCTGGTACTATTCCTGTATGTAGGTGAATAATGATCATATGCATTCACGTTTGTTAAATACATTGTAATCATGATTATTGTACAAGTTATTATTGTAATCAAAATCATTGTATTCTTAAATAATTGTAATTAATTACCTTGGTCTTATATTCACCCCATGCCTGGATTAAACAGTATAATTATAAATTAGTTTAAGGGTGTCCAGCCAACATTTGTGTCTCTGATAAGACATCATAAAATATCTGTAAGATAGTCTACTAACACCATATTATAGTTTTACGCTCTTTAATTTAATATAGGAGCATTGAATTAGAACTATAAAACATTGCCTTTACTATACTAATAAATTTACAGTTAATAATCAAAATTGTGTCTATCTATGCTTGTTTGCATTTCAAGGTATGATAGACTTGTTCAAGAAAAGGAAGAGTTAGAATCTGAATTTCTGAACTTCCGTAGAGAAGTCAAACATACAAAAGTGGGATCAGCTGCAAAGGAGATACGCATTCTTAAAGATATTGTCAAGAATCTGGAGGAAGATCTCTTAAAAGAACGGACGAAATACACAAAAGCTGCCACCAGGAGGAGCCAAGAACATAGACGTCTAATCAATGAGGTAGCATTTTGTGAAAAGGTTTTGGTTATGGAAGTAAAAGTTTAGCATCAATCATTTTCAGTGTAAATAACTAAGTACATATATTAACAGTGTATGGTAAAAAGTATTGATTGAAGTTTGAAAAATATTTTCAGTTGGAAGAAGTTAAGGCCAGTGAACGTAACTTACGTGCTCGAGTTAAAAGTTTGACGAATGAGATGGCTGCATATAAAAGGTGATTAAGATAGAGTAATTATGTATTTGAGCAGAGGGGTTAGCACTGTCTAAACACCCATTTTGGATAAGGGTTCTGCTTGAATATGGAATGTTTGTGATAAGGTAGGGTCTTGAGGACTATTTAAACACATTGTAATTACTGATGAAAAACTAAACCTAGCCAATGTTGTCCAAGCATATTGAAGTATTTTTTATTTATTTAATCATTGATTTAATATAATAAACATTGGAATTTAATTTATGGTTCCAACAGAGGTAATTCAGTCACCAGTAGGATGTCTTCCAGAGACAATTCATACTCAAGAGACATCAGTAGAAATTCTAGATTATCAACAAATAATTCATACAATAGTCGAAATAGATCTTTAGAACGTTCCCGAGAGAGGTCTCGATTACGAGATAAACCTTTACTCAGGAGAGAATATTCATCATCACGAGAGAGATCACTAAGCCGGGAGAGAAGCAGTTCTCGTGACAGAACAAGACCAAACACATCTGGTACCTCACGACCGTCTTCTAGAACTAGACAGACATCACCAGTGTCTTCAACAGGTAATGTTTATTTTATTTTGTCCATAAAAATTGTGTTATAATTATGCAAAAATTTACACACTTTTGGATGAATAATAAGTCACATTTTTATACAACTTACAAAAGTGTCAAGAACACCTTTTTACAGCAATTGAAAAAAATATCTTATTTACAGATAGTATGCATACTTTATATGACATAGTACATTCTCATTTTTCTCATGGGTCACTTGCATGGGGAATGTTGGTTACCATATATACTTGGGTATAAGTCGGACCCGAATATACAACGCACCTATTTCTAGGACCGATAAGTCCCTTGGAGTAGAACCTGAGTATAAGATGCAGTAAAATCAGCAAGATTGATGGACACATCAAGCAGCTGCAGAATTGATGTCAGCCTCCCTGTAACGATGGCGATATCTATGTTGTGGCTGCAGGCTGTACATTGTTTCACTTTGTCAGTGAGATGAGCGCAGAATATCAGTATATTACGGTGCATGAAACGAATGTGTGCACCACCCCGCTGATGCATGAAATAATTCATTGTTGATCTTCTGTTTTGCTTTCATTCTGATAGCGCCACAGGTAACAACATAACCCTGTTGTCTGTGGTCGCATATCCAGTCTTTCAGGTCTCGTTCTTTTTGGGGAAAGATGGCTCTTCTGCATGCCTTCTTCACTCGTGGCATCTTGACTAAGTCAAGCACAGCTTTTCGCCAGTCTTGCGCTTGTCTCTCTGAAACTTTGAACTCCTGAGCCATCTGCCTGTTGTTTTTACAATTGTCAGCATACTGCACAACTTTCAGTTTAAACTCTCTGCCTTATGCATATCGCTTTCGTATTAGATTTTCAGACATGGTCGTTGGGTAAATATAACAAGTATATGAAGTTATGAAAAATAATATCTCATTTATAGTATTACATTCCATTCAATTACACAGTGACACGCTCACATATTTCGATAGTAATGACACGTCTTCGTGATCACCTCACTAATTGGTGCATAGGATTAAATAATCATGTCGGTTATCACAATTGAGTTTGGCTTCGAAAGACAACAGCGAAAACACACCTAATATAGTGTTCATATTTTCATTATTGTATTTTCCCTAAATTATGCCTGCCCTTTTAGTCTCACCAGCATATAAGTCGTACTCAATTTTTGTGTCAATTTCGGAGTATAAAAAGTCCAACTTATACCTCAGTATATATGGTATATAACTGTATACTAATCTTTCAACCTTCAAATATGCACATTTTATGTTAATTATAATGGTTTTACTGCCCCAATGGCACTGGTCCATTGGTGCCAATCCAACAGAAGTTGAGAAGTAGCAACAAATGTTTAAAATAATTACTATTTATGACAGACCACACCATCTAATGATACAGTACTGGTAGATAATATATGAATTATAGCATGGATAATTCACTGCCATATTGATAATTGAAGGACTCATGCCTTGTATATGTACTTAAATGAATATACACTTAGATATAATAGCCTTATAAGACCGTTTTGCTCTAGCAGAAGGGCAGTCTTATAAGGAGGGGACTACTGTCTCTCTCTAGCACCTTCTTTCTCTCTCTCTCTCTCTCTCTATATATATATATATATATATATATATATAGAGAGAGAGAGAGAGACACATACACATATATATATATATATATATATATATATATGTGGACATATTTAAAGGAAACACAATTGCAATGCCTAAAATATTATGATGATGTTACATGAAAGGGGGCTCAATACCTATTGTTTAGGGAAGAATTGCATCAGCAACCAGTGATTATTTAGATCAAATTTTACAAGACTAGCACATCAGCATATAAGTTCTGAGTATTTCTCCTTTTTTTAATTCCTACATCACTTTGTTAGTAGTGTTAATTTTACATGTCATCCAAATGCACTAATATTATTATCAAACAAGGGAAATGGTGCTTCCCAGGTCAGTTACAAAATGGGGTACAACTAACTGATGGTTAAATATTTTCAGATGAATATTTCCACTCCACTTAAACAATATACCAATGGCATATCACATTTTACCATTAAAAATTGTGTGGACTTTCAAAAATAACTAATATATAAAATTGTTGTAGACACTGCATGCTTGTTCATTTCGATTGTGCCATTTCCTGTGATTAGCTGTGGTTGCTTTTGATCTTCAGACACTTAAGTGATGTCTGCCAGCAACAAAATATTATATCTTAAGAATGCAACACATTAATGTTATGTTTTAGTATTATTATTATTCTGATTTATTTAGGTACCAGGCTTCCACGATTTGATCCATCTGCATATATCAAAGAAAAACAGAAAAGATTATCAGAAACAAAAAGGTTTGCATCTGTTCTTTATTTATTTGGCATACATTATGCAATTAGATGCTTACCAAACACATGTATAAAATAATTTATGTATGGTATAGCTGACAATGTATGCTGTTTTTGATATTTCCTAGAAGACGACGCTCACGTTCTGGCAGTCTTGAAAGAATTACTAGAATACCTTCTAATATTTCAGATCAGTCACTTGGTAAGTAATAGGTATTACTGTGATTTATCAGTAATTAATGTTTTTATATTTTCCACAATCAATAAAGGAATGACCTGCAAATTATATCTTTTTGCAGGTAGGATTAGTCGAACATCTCGGACCTCATCAGGCATGTTCCTTCCGTTTTACTTCTGTGACACATTCCTTTATTAAGTTGTCTTAACTTCTATATATGGTAAATAAAACTGATTATTATTATTATTCTTTGAATACAGTTGGCAGTTTACGTAGTAGAACATCTTCAATAGAGTCACTAAGTGATGTGGGAATTGCTTCAGATGCATCTGATGGAAGACAAAGGTACAGATTGTTGTTAATAACACAGGAGATTTTTTTAATCATTTCTCACAAAAATACATAATTAAAGTAGCTCTGCCCTGAAAGTATGCTGCATTATCAGAGAATGATCCACTTAGATTTTGGTTAATAAACTAAAACAGAATAGGTAGCTATAACAGTTGGTGATACCCTAGTTTATTTAACACAGCATTCTAGATACAGTTGAGTTGGTATTGTTAAAGAAATTATTTATAGAGTATTATGGAATATGCTGGAGCTACTTTAATATATCATCTTTTGCTGACATGCAACATTCTTCGATGGCTTTTCATGTGTATTTGCGTGATTATTTTTAGGATATTTCTATACCTGTTTTCTTCACACATTTCTGCTTGAATTGCTTGCAATAAAATATGAAAAGATCCATCCATAAAAGATAAGTGTACATCCCTTGGTTAGAAAATAGTAATGAAAACACTATCTGTAGTAAAGAAATCTTCTAGGTAAATAGTGGGCATGCAAAAGTAAAAGTGTGAGAAATTTAACTGTAACCCAGGTAGACAATGGGACCTTTACAGTATAGTTTTCAATACAGTATATCCTTGCCACATACATGTGATGTATATAATGAATGGTATTGTACATTATTTTATGCATAATTTTGCATTCAGCACACTTGTTTACAAAGATTTCATATAATTCAGAATCCTGCTAAATTCCTTTTGAACTTTGTTTTAATTAGAAGCTCTAATTCTCAAATGTGGGACAGAATATTAACTACACTGTACTATAAGGACAACCTGCTCAAACACTTAATTATTTCATGATGTTATCCACATACTAACTATTCAAGCCACCATCTAGCAAAGTATTTGTGTTTCCAGAAGAACAAAGAAAATCCTACAGTCTGCAAAGACGTTAAATAATGCCTGGTCTGGCTCTGATGTGGTAAGGAATTTAGTGTTCATTAGTTTTTAAGGAAAAGCCTGTTGCTAAATCACATACTTTAAAATATTTAAAGAAGCAGTATGTGGTGGTGTAATTACCCAAGTTTAAAGATTTTCTTAGATATTTAATTGTTAGGTCACATTTTATTAATTTTTGTGGTTCTTTAGGACCATGACAGGGTAATGGCTTACTGGTACCTTACAGTTTATTCCATACCAGATTCACTGTTTCTACCTACCACTAGTTTGATATTATACAGCATTGTCTGAGGAGTCGGTGACATTTTGTGTAAATAATGTGTATTAAATCGATTCTGTCTGTTTCAGTCATATACAAGTAAATCCACTCGAGGCAAAAGCACCTTGGAGAAGAAAATGTATCCTTTAACGCATGTTTAATCAGAAATGAGATTGTAGCCGTGAAATGACAGGTGGATGTTCTGTAACGATCAATGTATCAGGTGGTATTTTGAGGTGATCTTATTTTGTGCTGCTTTAATAGAAAGCCCAAAGAACAATTAAGTAATGATGCTTATTTATATAAGTGTATAGCTTCAATAATATTGCAAACCTATTCAGTCTCATGTCCTAAGAAATATATTAACTGTGAATTCATACGTTTAGATAACTGAGAACATAAAAGTCTGATTAAACAATTTGGTTATACTTTATATTGGAGATTTATTTACTTTTGTGATATTAAAAGATAATCTTAACTTACTGCAGTTTATCCAGTACTCCTGAAAGTATTCGTACAAGAAGTAAGACTTTCAGGGATAAAGAAAACATCATACACACAGATGGTATGTTCCTGTATATTGCATGCATGATATTTTTGAAAAGGTTCATATAACTTCAGATATGCTCATCTGAGCTTTTTGGTATGCATCAATAAATAACTCTTACACACTGAACATTTCAGTTGATGGAGACAGTGACTACTTTGACAGATCAGCTGAAATTGGTGAGATTGATGCCAGGTTGAATAGACTTCAGCAGTTCATGAAGAATAATTTGTAGCCTTTTGCAGCAGTTATCCCTTTGTTAAATCATGCATTGTTCTGCATCAGGTTTACACAAGAGACATATTGTGATAAGTGAAATTTCTCATTACATCTAGCACATTGTTTATTCAAATCATGACTGTTTATAAAATCTGGAGGATATAATTCTGTCCATGAAGCACATGTAGTGTTTAAATATTAACCCTGCCGTTTATAGTTCAGCGAGTATTTATTATAGTTTGTATCTGTGTATGTATGCAAGTGTCTTTCTGGTATGCCAGTGTAATAAATTATACATGTATTTTAGCATTTCCAAGTATTAGAATGAAAACAGAAATTAAGTGGTCTGTGAACAGTATTTTGAACAATATACTAAGTTAATTTTTTTGTTCTAGTTAATAGTTTGTGAGTGTGTATGTACATGTTCATGAATATCTGCATACTGACAGAATTATGCAGTCTGGGTTTTAAATATGTAAAATAGAGTTGTATGTAAACTAAAGATACTTTTGCTTCTTTTATATACTGCAACTGAAAATTGTACATTCCTAGGCAAACAAAGAAGTATATTCAAAACTCTTAGCATGGCAACTGAAGGATAGCATTACATAAATAAAGTAGGCACTGTTCTCGCAGCATATCCATCAGTGTTGTTCAGAGACACAAATAAAGATAACTAGTAGTGTTGTTGGTATAGGTTTCAGCAAATTAAGAGATTGAGTCAAACATGAAACAATGTTATTCTTTATTGGCAGCCACAAATACAAGGATACCAAAAAAAAATTCCAAATACAATATCGCATATTTTGAATCATAATGTTTAACATGATTTTATATGGAGTAAAACAGCTGTTTAATTACAAAATGTTCTTTTCCAAAAGACAAACTGTATATAATTACTTGCATAAAACAAACAAGTGCGTTTTATGGTATCACATGTGAGACATGATGTCGATAATAATATTGTCAATAATAACATTGTCAAGGTATTTGTAATTACTAATTAGACAGTAATTATCTTTTTTCTACAGTTGATACCCTGCGTGATTGTGGATCTTTGGTAAACTGTGGTATAGGTTGAGAAGAGAGTACCCTCTTCAGTTCAGCAATTTGTGCTTTCTGTTGTTCTATTTCCATTCCAAGATCACTAACTGTACTTTCCAGTTCTTGTATTCTGCTGTTTTGGAATTCCTCCTTATTCTGATCTTTCTTCAATTGTCTACGGTATTCCAAGTAAATGCATCCAGCACCAACAGAGAAGATGATAAGTTCACCAAGCATTTCAGATGACAGATCAATGGCTGCCTCCTCACTCATTGGTTGGACATCCTTTACCCTTCCCAAGCCAAGGATTCTTAGCTTAATTGTTGTGTCAAATTTGTGATATACTGAAACAAGAAGTGCATTTTTAGCTTTCATTGCAGTCACAAGTATATGAATTGTATTAACATTTGTCCTATCAAGGGTCAAATCTCTAAAATTTGCAAACAGTTTGTGATATGATTAACTAATATGCAAAACAGATAGAATTGATTGATACAGTGTACATAGAGTGTATCTGTATCAAGATAATAGTAACGTATTTATGCCAATTCATTTGAAGGAAGAAAAATCACAATACTAAATTATTGCTGATCTATTAAAAATGTAATATATTAGATCAATGCACAGGATCTAGATCAGAAATAAACATTGCGTCAAAGGCAATGGAAAGCTTTCAACTACTATCACCACTGTTTCTCCATTGATCAAATATCAATACTTATTTAAACCTTCAAAAATAAAGAAGGTAACAAATATTTGAAATAAGCTATGGGGAATGCTGAGGGGAACACCCTAGCGAAACCTCGCACAAACATAAATTTAGTTGGTTTTGAAACCTGGAGGTTTGCAGCAAAATGTCCTAACCAATCTGCCATCAGAGCACTCCAATTAGTGTATTCATATATAAGGTGTTTTAAGAAGCAACTTTCAATAAATAGACAGTACCGGGAAATATGACTTCACACCAATTTCAATTTTTCTCACCAAATCTGTTTATTTATATTTGCTTAGTTCAACCTCCAAAAATGGAGAAAAATAGTAGTATAGTAAATACATTAAAACATATACAACAATAGCACATGGGACACGATATATTTTAAAACAGATAGTACAATAATATGGCATAGAATACAATGTTCATTACAACAGATATACAGTGGTATGACATGGGATACAATAAACATAAGATAATACTTGTAGTGTACAGTGATATTAAAAGGCACGTGTAAATGGTTTGACTAGCACGTAATCACAACACCAGAGTTTAATAAAATGTTCATGTAAAGAATCGACTATAACATTATTGAAAACATGATCATGTCTATCACATACATTGTGATTTACAACACACCCATTTAATTTTTTAAACTGACTATGATTGCCTATTACATTACTAACATTATCCAAATTCATTGCACATAGATTTGTATGTCGGGAACGATGACTTGGCCCACACTCTTGCTTTATTAAACCACCTTGTGCTGAGTTAAGGGTCAACTTATGTGGTGAAATTAAATGAACACATTTCATATCATAGGTAAGTGTTGGTAGGCATATTGAGCTATACAAATGAGACTTACTATTATTATTTTAACCCGGATAATTCATACAGATATTACTGACAGAACAGAACACCTTTCTACACTTGGACATGATCAGACCATAATGATTGTTAGTGAATGTTACACCCAATATTCCAAACTTAGTGACAGTTTCTATTATATTTTCATTTAGATACCAAATAGTTCAGTGACAAAACAATCAGGCGTGTAGCCAGCACTCATTCATTGATTCATTTTAATGCCGAAATTAAATCTTCATTTATTGGCATATACAGCACATATATCAATCAGGGCTTGTAATCCAGGAACTGGTGAATTATACAAACTGATGTCATCAACATAAGCAAAGCAGTTGTACATTGAGTCGCCCACACGAATGCCATATTTACTATAATTGAGCTCATTCATAAGATCATATATACATACCGGTATACTGAAAAACACAGGTGATAAGACTATTTAGATAACACTAATTAAATTAAATCAGCTGGATACATAATGGACACATTTATTAAAACAATAACTAAACATATTAGTATTTTAACTAGTTAATAGTTCATATCACTTTGACTATAATGACTTATGATTTTTAGGCCTAATTACATCAACACATTGACACCGAGTTACATTACATGCAACCTTTATTATTTGACACATTTTACTGTTAACTATATTGAAGTCTTTTATGCTGATTAGTTCTCTTCTTATAATTATATGTACCGTAAATACTCGCGGTTAAGTTGATTTTTTGGTGAGGGAAAGGGAAGTTCTCAGAAGCAGCTCCATTTATACGTGCATCATATTTCCTACCAGCTGAAGGAAAGATGTTTCGGGCCATTCTTGACACATAACACTAGGATTCTACCCAATATGAGCCAGAGTCCGAACAAAATCACCACATCTTTGCCTACTAATCCATTATTATTCAATAAATAATGATTAATTTTTACCAAACTATTATTTGGATTTTCCAAACTTGCCAGTCTTTATGTAACAATACTTGATAGCCATGAGCTGTTACCTATTGGTATCTCTAGATATGCCTAGAAACAATTAATTAATAACACTTAACTGTTGGTTACAATGGGAGATTTTCCAATAGATGGAATAGGCAAGAAATGGAACTAAACAGTGTTACATCAAGAATTAAAACAATTCTGTCAACAACTGAACCAGTCATGTCTAACAGCAAACACATACTGTTTAAATAAAGTGCATCTCTTAAAAACTAACAATTTTTTTATTTGTGCTTCTAGAACATAACATTAACTAAAAGGAAATATGCATGAAACATTCATAAATGTAGTACATCTAATTATATTTATTAGATATTATTTATTATGATTTTGTGGACATTTCAGATGGAGATAAGTATTTTATGTTTGATAAAGTATGTAGTTACATATTTCATTTATTCACAATAAAATCCATAAACTGAAGTAAGAGTCATGCTCGAAAGGTTACATATTCACAACAGGACCATTGAAATGTGAACTTCATGAGCTGGTTTGCTGACAGTACACCATTGTGTAGCTGCTCCCAAACCTTTAAGATGACGGTCCGAGTCCTTCTGTAAGATGCATGTCAGTGACATAGGATCACACCATTACTGATCATGACACTGAAGGCTTATATTTTAGCTTCAGAATGTAGGAGGCCAATTAATTTGTACAAGTTCAAAGATTGCAGACTGTGTGCCATGGTATTAATCTGCTTATGCCAATCTTCATCACCCCAGGATGACACAGGGAAGGTTGAGTTCTCCAGCCACTATTCTTGTAAGTACACCAGCAGCTGGTGGATAGTAGTAGTGGGAAGAAGTTAGTGTGCTCGATAGATTTAAATTGGCCAGGAATATACTGTTTGTAAGCAGGCGGCCAGGGTAGGGACAGAAGGTGAGTATGTAGCATTGTGTTCACTGTATACGACTTGTCGACCCAGGTGCTGTATCTTCAGTCAAACTACTTGCATCAAATGGACTACTTGGTCATGGATCCTGATTTCAAGCAGAACATGTTATTTCTGTGATCAATAATGATGTAGCCAGCCCTGCTAAAAACTGCCCTCCAGGTCTTTATTATTACTTTTCTGGATATAGATCTATAATTTTAACATACGCAATATCATCAAAAAAACATAATAAAATAAATAATGATTTTCAATATCATGAATACAGAATAACCAACACAATCTACTTAGCCAATGTATGGCCCTGTTCCTCGGGCACCAGAGAGCTACAATCTACTATAGAATCTATTTCTGACTTTGTAATTGAAGCAGACGAGGTATTCTAGACTAGATCTACCAAGACCAAGTCACATTTTGACACAACTAGATTTAGTAGATTCTATCATTCATTCTAGTATGAGTCTATCGAGATTCTACTTTCTAGACTAGTCCAAGTACTCACACTGAGCGGGTGGAAGGAGGATGTAATTCCTCAGAAATGATGTCGTCTTAGCCTTTCTTTTTATATAAACTGCTAAAGGTTTGGAAATCTGTTTAATGCCCATATAGGCCAGCTTAGCCAACGGGAAAGGCATTCTTCTCATTTACATCCAATCTATGAGAATGACATGATATGGTTCGACATCACGTTTGTACACAACAACAAGGTCAAGGACGTTGGTGGCCGTGCCCAACTCTGTCAGTTGCGCATGCGTAAAATCAACATAAACAAATGTCTTGCTGTTGGTTGTTGTCACATTCTTCTGCTATTCCAGGCTTGTTATTATCTGTCAAACTGAAAAATACCATAGTCAGGTAATGGTTTTATTAAATCTGTTTACAACAATTTTGTTTGTTTATAATCATCACGCTTCCTATGTAGATCTATATGTAAGTGTTTTAATAAAAGACAACAGTAGCTGAGTTGACTACCCCATTCCAGGATGCAGCAGTTGTTGCTCGTCTTGTCACTTGTGTGCTTTATGAGGGCGTGTTTGTATGTGATAGATGGGTGTGTTTTAGCCCAGTGTTGCATAAACCAGATGGTCGTATTAATATATACATTTTAATCAGACATTTGAAGTGTACTGTTTTAATGACAATAACCTGAATAGGTCAGGTTCGTTTTAATTATTCTTTGGCTTTGCTAGATTTGTTTACACAGTCACCGGCACACTTGTGACACTAGGCTGACTAGCCACAGTGACACGCACACAGACATATGTATATAATATAATTATATTTTTATATATTTCATTTTTTTATATATTTCATTGTATACATTTATATTATACACCAGTCAATTCAATTCCGGAATTGGAATTGATTATTTAAAAAAAGAATTGGAATTGAGAAAATTGGAATTGAGAAGTCTTGAATTGGAATTGAGAAATTTGGAATTTCAAGTTTCCTACAAAACAAATCCAAAAGTTAATATACCATTTTTACAATGTTAACACTTACATGTGGTGTTACCAATATACTGGAACCATAATGATCCAGAGCTTTGGTTCCATTATATATATATATATATATATATATATATATATATATCAGATATGCACCCCTAGTCATTATAACTATTGTAAACAAGCAAAACCAATCCATTAATTATAACCAGGTGATTGAATAATGACAACAAGACAGTTAGACTATTCAGATTGGTACATTCAGACATAATTAAGTGTATTCCATTCATAACCCTATAGAATTGGGATTAATATTTTTAACTATAAAGATAAATTTTTAGACATAAATAAATAAAAGCTATCATTTTTTTCAAGCTGATATTTGCATGCTGTTACAATTAATGTAATCATATGTTAAGTTAAAACCTGTATATCTTAAAGAACAGACATTAAGATGTAGCTGGGTGCTCCAATATAACAGTACTCTCCTGCAAATCATCAGGTCAGGATTTAGAATCCAACCATTAGGTGTCTATGTATGTTTCCAGAGGGAATGTCTCTTTTGCCACATATGTAAGGTTGATGAGTGCAGAGGTTCTTGCACTTACTCAAATTTTACTGTATAGTCATAATTTTATTACTAAATGTATTCACTAATATTAAAAGCAATATAAATAAGTGAGGCACATTCATATAATAATAATGATATATCTTTAATAAATCATTCTTATTAGCTGAAAGAAACCATTCAAAGGGAATACAGAGATTAGAGAGAAATTATATAATTACATACATCTGGACATTTAAAGAATTTATAGTGCAATTCATACAAATACAAATTACTATACATTCCATTTAACAAAATTAAATGAACTTAAAAAGACCAGCCAGTATAAAGTCTATATATTTTAATTAAGTAACATATAGTGGAATGTGATAGATTTATATGGTTTCCTCAGTTTACATTATACACACACACACACACACACACACACACACACACACACACACACACACACACACACACACACATTCAAATACAATTAAATTGGTGTATAGAAGATGTTCAGGGTTTCTACCAGTATTGATAATGATGATAATTGATGTTCTACCAATATTGAAAACTGAAATCAATGTCTTTTCAAGGAATTTAAAAAAATAAAAACATGAACTTTTACAGGTATTTACTATAGTACCCAGCAGTTAATGTTTTAGGTATAGTGAAAATGTATGTATTGTTTACAACTCCCTTATTTACTGCTAGTTGCATGTTGTTAACTAATTGAGATGAATATGTAAACATTTCTAAGTCAGAATAACTGTGGGGCATATTCCCAAATACAACATAACAAAACCTTATTTTGTTAAAAATATTCAAAAGATTAAAAAGAGAAATGGTTGTCCTTTGGTACATTTGTATACTCTGATGTAAAACATGGATTCTTGTGCTGCATATACAAATTGAAAACAGGTGGACCACTATTAACTAATACAAGTATTAGTACTTACAGATCCAGAGCTCTAGACAATTCAGTAATTATATGAGCAGCAGAGAAATGACAATGCAGATTTTGTCATCTATTTCATTGCATTTATTCAACCCCAAAAGAAGAATATAATATACATGGAATTTAAATGATATGATGGTGATCACAGTAAGTATTTATGGCATTATTAATCATTTATATCAATACAATATAATATGGAGTCAATATTAAAACATGGTTAACCTATGAATATAGTAATGAGAAGGGTTTTTTCTCAGTGGAAGCTCGCAAGCAATATCTGAAAGGGAATCATAACATTTCTTCATGCCATTATGAACAATTAGTAAATAAAATATATCAGCTATTTATCAAATGATTAAAATATCATGTTTTACACAAATAGTTTGAGTTATATATTGAAAAAACTTGGACAAGAATCACTGTAGAAAATTGATATAATTTTCAAGAACTAATTTTTTTTTCAATGATTCAATTATCATTTCATTAAGATTGTGTGCTTTTGCAAATTTTTTATAAACTAAAGCTTACTTTTGTCAATCAAGATTAAGCTTTTCCCATATTGCCAGGAGCTGTTTCGGTTAGATTCATAAAAATTATATCATCTGCTGCAACTGGTCTGATTGCAGCATTCCTGGTACATGTATAAGTCAAATACATGTATTACCATCAAAGCACGAAAAACTCTTTCACCTGCAACAATTAGTACATGTTTATTGAGGCTGAGTAGAATACCACGTTACTCCTAAATATCTGACATATTTCACTCTTAGTGGGTCTTATACCATTTATTTACAACTTAGGATAAATGGTTTTAATATAGATTTATCAAAAATAATGCATTCTGTTTTCATTGGTTTAAGAATTAAACCATGGTCTGTTATGTTACTACTTGCTATATTTTTCTGTTTTGTTATATATTTCTTAGCACAAGCACCTATCTTAGGGATGTGTGGGTGTGATGTTGGTGTGTAATTTGGCTCTCTCTGCAAGTGATTTATTGCATGTTTATAAAACTCAGCATTTAATCAACAGGTGTTGGAGCTTGAAGGTATTAAATATCTTGATTGGATTTGTTTCTTTATGAGAATCAAATTGATAATGTTCTATATAAACAGCAGTACTACAATTTTGATATCTTAAGTTACATCCTTGTTCATTACTTCTAGAATAATGTCTAGGTTTCACTCAGTGTCATTACACTTCATATTCAGATCATCTCAATAGAAATAGCTACAAATTACAATAACTTAAAATGTATATTTTGTATATAAAATTGATAAATCCCTGGGCCTCAGGATACATCTTACAAAAGTATTTATTTATTTTTATATATTCTCCTCCCAATCCCCACCAACATCATTTGTGGATTTTCAATTTAAATCAAAATATAATTTCACATATTCTACATCCAACTTAATTTTCTAAAACATGGCATTTCTTCTTTAAATATATGTGTGTGTGTGTGTGTGCGTGTCCCACAAGAAAATAATCATTTCTTAAACATAATGTACTTTCTATTATGTACACTTTTATCTGTAAGTAACTTGATAAATTAAGTAATAAAGGTTTTTATTTTATCACATTTCCAAAACATTTGAATATTGTCCTCCTTTTCCATTTTACAATTAGTACATAAATCATCTAAACTTATACCTCACTTATTTAACCAATAATTATTTATGAGTCTATCCTGTACACATTTAAATTGAACTTTGGATTTTGTATCCACCTTATAGTTATAGTCATTAATGTGAGATTAGACATTCTATATTTTTATTAAATATTTACTTATTCTTGGAAAATGATAGCAGTTTCAGCAATACCAATAATCAGGCTATTATGCTAACTCCTGTTATGTAATACATCAGCAGTGTCTGAACTTGTGGCTATTCATTAGTTGAACAGACATAATTAATGTAAATTCTTATATCCACACTGATTAAGAAACTTTATGTGTTTCTTACAATAATTTACAATAATTGATCATAATGGATCCAACCAGGTAAAATCAGATTAATGTAGTTTATTTCTGGATGTTTAAGTAACTTATATACAACATCCTAGAACAGTTATAACTTTCAGAAAGTATAAAAGAGCTAGAGTATAATATTATGACATTTGTTCCATTTCTCAGGTGCCTTTAAAGCCCGATATTTCCACTTGTTGGTTGCATGTAAATACAGCAGCAATTATTGGGATTTTTTAAATGAAAGAATTAGCCAATATATTGATCTGTAGGTTTATAAACCAGACCATAGTCAGCACAGTAAGGGGTTGGAAAATTAACAAGGTCATGGCCATCCTGGCAGGTGTGTTGTGTATAAAATTACTTGACATCAGTGTCTGAGGATACATCAATACAAGATCATTCAGTTTCATCTACTTTTAGTTGTTTCTTATCACATATAGCAACAACATTAGAGTAGGCCTATATTTTACAAAATGGTAATATATATTTGGTTGTATTTTAAATGGATGTTGTTATGTTATATTCTGTATGTTGATATTTGCATGCCGTTTTCATATATAGGGAAGATATTTTATAATTTGATAAATCTACTCAATTTGTGTATGAATGATTTGATAGATTCCCAGGGTAGGGTTTTTAAGCTGGCTAAAACCTGTTTTAGACAAGGCGATGGCTAAAACTAGGTTTTTTTAGTCACCTTTTGATGGTTTTAACTGGCTAAACCTGGCTATAACTAGCTAAAAACTCCCAAGATTGCATGTGACCATGAATAGTATGTAGGGAATGGATTACATTCACACCTACACCTGATTACAATTAAATCAATGTCATTTTATAGGATGGTGTTAGATCTTGGTCTAGCAAGTTGATGACATATATGGGAGAAGCACCCACACGTGATGTGGTTCTGATCTTCTTTCTCCAACTCTGTCCTCATCTTTTGCATATTTTTGTCAGTGGCAAAGGAGCATACATTGCAGTCATAGATTCTCTCAGCATGGGCTTTGGGGTCCTTAAACATTGCCTTAAAGGCCTCAGCAGTCTTGTGGTTGGTGTATCCTTAGCATCCACAAAGAAGCCTTTACTGTGGCTGACCACTGATGTTGCAATGACCAGATCATTTTAGATGGTACTCCAGCCATCTTGCTGCATGATGACAGTCTTGTTGTTCAGATGCTGCTTCATCACAGCTTGATACTTGTCATGGCATTTGTCTAACTATTTGTTGCTGATGGTATTTCTACTAGGCGGCTTATTAATAACTCAGATCAAACCCAGCAATCTTCTTATCCAGGTGATCTTTGGTAGCCATTGGAGTGTGGAACACATGGCTGTTGAGATCAGCCTGACACTTGGCTGGTGGTGCGGGCTCAAAATGTGGAGCAGCTGGACGTTTTTGTGGTTGAGCAGAGCTGGTCTCCATCAGTCCATGATGATGGGATTAGGATCACGCACAAGACAATCTACACCATGTTGCTGAGGTTCACTGATTTTGATCTGCTTGATACACTTATCATAATGTGCCTTGATCCTAGCAGTATGTGGTTATTCTGTATTTTCAAACAGAGCTTACACTGAGCATTGACCTTTGAACCATCCATCCACAAAGCGAGTGAAATATTTCCACATAGGATCCATGGGTCTACCACTTTTGAATACTAATATGACTGAGCACTGTTCTTACTGTAGCAGTCATTCTCGTAAGGAAAATCAGACTAACTAAGGTTTTTCTCACCTCTTTGCAAGATCCCAATCAAAGGAGTACCTTTCACAACTCTTCAAAACAGTTTTAGCCACTTCATATGTTCTGCTATGAGGGATCATTACAGTCATATTACTGCTACCTCTCTCCATTGGATCAAAAGGGTCACATAAGGTGTGTAAGCTGTATTAGAAACAGTTTTGAAAAATTATTCTGTGATATGCACAGAGGAGAATATTTATTTAGTTTTAGCCACTTTTAGTAGTTAATGCCACATTTTGGTATGCCAGAAACTGGAAGTTGCCTAGAAGTGGACAACTTAGAATATCTTTCTCATCTTGTATTTGTTACTATGAGTCAAGCCGAAAACGCAATGTCATATACACATTCACATGCTACATTACATACTGCGTATTTGGAATCTCGGCTTCACATCTCTTCATCGTGTTACTTGGTGTTGGGGTATTCGATTATTTGATTGTTTAATATGGCTGTAGGATAAAAAAGCCCCTTAGGATTAAAACCACCCAAATTGCAAACAAATGTGTTCAGCAGTTTATAAGATTTATTTGAAAAGATTTGCAACATATGTTCAGCTTTTCAAAAGTATAGATTCATACGAAATTTATTCATTAAAAGATATAAAGCACACATATCATAAATGTTAATTGTCGCTACTGCCACCTGATACAGTCTAGATCTGAGAGTCAGTAGTGATGTCATCCTTACATGTCTCGGAGAACACTCCCACCTGATAGTTCACTGTCTTTTTCGTATACATGACGTGTAGCCTTCGTGTATGAGTTTCGTCCCTCTTTTCTGGTTCCTGATGACTTCCATGTTGTGTATTGGTAGAACTGATTAATTACTATTATAATACAGAGAATACTGATGTTGGCTTTATTTGTTGTCCTATTTATGCCAATTATAAACCTTTTGATCAGTTGAAGATAATTTTAAATTGCTCTTAATCCAAAGTTTTCATAACTTAATTAATTGCAAAATATAATTTAGCTTCAGAGAGGCTTCTGTTATCAATTGCTCATTCTCTTTAAATTGCAATTGCACTACAGTTCAATAGAAATAAATTCAATGAGCCATGCTGCTGCCAAGATACTAATTGCAGTTATGAGGATCAAACGGGTCATCCAAAATTGAATTTTATATTACTATCACTTTTTTAAATCTCAAACTTCAACAAATTTCAACCTTTTCAGGATATATGACATAGAGGTAGGAGCTTTTGTCCTTTTCCCACATAAGGCAAGGGGATTTTATCCTGAGGGCCTTTTGTCTGTATACTGTTTAATACAATTATAAATGCAGGGAAATATTTAACATGACAGCATATAAACTATTTCACCAAATCCACTGCTCAACTGTAATGGTGTAATTTTTTAATGTAGTCATTTTAGAAATATTTCTGTGATTCACAGTTATCCGAAGTTTGTATTAATTGTCATCTTAGTTAAATATATTTTGAAAAGTCATTTATTTTTAATTGCTTACAGTTGCTGGTGAACTTGCATGGCTAACTATGACAACAACACTGAATGGTAAGTGAATATGTTTTTAATAGTTCTCATGTACATTGAGGATTTGTTTAGCTACTTTATATCAAAGACCTTTTTGGAATTGGGGCCTTTGAACCAGTATTAATTAGCCTTTTATGTTTATTATTTAATATGGTAGTTATTATCTTCAGTATATAATGAAATGATCTATCTGTTTATAACTATACTGTATTTATCTAAAAAGATTAAACTGTTTATTTTTATTAGTTTTATCCAGGTAATGATATTAAATTATATTAAAATGATACCGTACTAAATTAAAATGACACCTTAGTGATTGCAACCAGAAATGCACAACATTAATTTATTTTGTATCCTTAATTATAATAACAGTGGTAGTGCTGTAAGAAGTTTCTAAATAAAACATCAGTATCATGTGATTGCTTTATGATTATAGTATTGAAGCAGATGATTGATAAAACAAACAGCATATCAGATAAACATAATTTTATCTTGTCAAACATAATTTGTTCTGACAATGTTAAATGTGTTAACATGGAAATGTTTGTGTGTGAATATAGTCAGTATATATAAACATTACCTTGTTTAATGAAAAACTTTGTTCATTTGTTTGCTTCAATCCAGGGTTTTATGCTCTAGATTCTAGTGACAAGATTAAAAACGATTATTATTAATACACAAGAATACTTCTATTTAAACATAAAAATCATGTTGCTTGTTAGCTTAGATTGATAATTTTTATCTTGCACTTCTGAATGCTGGTATATATCTATATATTATTAATGACAACATAATTTTTATCCCTCTTTTTCTTGAAGTATTTGGAATTCCAGGTATGAAATAAGTAACTGAGTGTTGTAAAGTTTGTTGTTACTGGTATCTGTCACTTTTGCTGTCTCATGTACATTTTGCTAGACTATAGCGTGATGCATTTTGCATGTCTTTATTGTTTCAGATGCAGACGACACACTATAAGATTTAATTGTTTGTGTTAACATTATCAGAATTAGAAAATCATTATGAGATGTGATTTTTTTTCTATGTTGCTATTACTTGTATACCAGTAGTTTATGCATTAGCTATTGTTATGGGGGCGCTTTCATGGTCTAGTTGGTAGTGCCTTAGACCACAGATCACTACCACCTGAGTTCAAATCTTGGTGTGGGCAAATCTGAAGGGTGTTTTATCTTTTATTTCACTTCATTACCTTTAGAGGTCGCTCGGCCCATTTAGCCTACCATGTGGACACAAGTGGCCATAAAACATCAACCATCAATCATCCTATTGTTATAATATACTGTATATATATATATATATATATATATATATATATATATATATATATAGTTTATCTATGCTAAGAAGTGAATACTTAATTGGAGCTTAATTGCATATACCCATCCAGTCACAGATAATATTAGTGTTTTACTAATTACTTGTACAGAAAATGTTTCCAAATAAAACCTGCTGTGTTTCCATCATTATGATATACATAGGTGTACCGATTTAAGGCAGGTGGCAGCCATGGCTCTCTACTACAAATAGGGAGAGAAGAGAGAGATCATTATCATATCAAACTTCGAATGTCGTACTGAATGCTCAATCAAAAAGATGCTGAAACGAAATTCTTACTAAGTTATACTTTGTAAGAGTACAGTAAGGTGCCACATACTTAAATATAACGTGATGATGATGATGATGATGATGATGATGTGAATATAAACGTTCATTTAGTTACCAATATAGTTACTGCCTCTAATGGGATTTCCAACATAAGAATAAATGTAATTAGCATTTAGATCAGCAAAATGGTGGCATTATTATCAACGATACTGCCATAATTTCACCATTTTAAATGAATTAAAATTATTATATTGTGTCATCTTCATGAAAATATAACAATGTATTACTGACTTTCCTAAATTATGTAATATTGTGATTATGATATGTTCTCAAATGGAGTAAATACTTGTGAAAACGGGTCAGCAAAGTCATATTAACTCACTCTAACACTAACTGCACACTGGCTACCCATGGTTGTGGTTGACATCCATGCCAGTACATGGACTACAAACACTCCATTATAATAGAGCCATACTGTGTATGTATATGTGTGTGTGTGTGTGTATGTGTGTGTGTGTGCACATGTGCACTAGTGTGTAAAACATGATAATTTCAAATATAATCTTAAATTGTATCTCATCTGGGAAGGTTGAAAACAATGGTAAATAGATTCAAAGTCATGTAAGAGCATGTTATTACTTTTGTGAAGTAGCATTAATATGGAAGTAAATGTTTTATAAAGAAATAATAAAAAGGGCTGTTTACAAAATTTAAACCTTACCTCTAATTTGACATGGTTCATCCATAAAGGTGTATGCCAGTGTTTAGTATATGTTATGAAGTTTCCAGCACTGAATTGTAATGAATTCGATTTTACAAGCTTATACTTGATAGTGTCTGTAACCCAGTTCATCACTCCTGGATCGATTCAGTTGCTAGGGATAAATTAATAATGAGAGAAAGAGACCAATCAGCTCAAAGTAATGTTAGTGTACATCATTGTCTCTATAAGACTGCTCTGGTTCATCCATAGCCTACAAGAAAAGCCATTAATAAAAGATGAAGTAATTCAGAGTATGATACCTATACACGGCAGTAGTAAGAATTGTTT
This sequence comes from Paralvinella palmiformis, assembly GCA_025642065.1. Classification (NCBI taxonomy): domain Eukaryota; kingdom Metazoa; phylum Annelida; class Polychaeta; order Terebellida; family Alvinellidae; genus Paralvinella; species Paralvinella palmiformis. The sequence goes on from JAODUP010000557.1 coordinate 165,937, forward strand.
TGTTTCCACTGAGTGGTCGAAAACAATTTTAAAAATTGATGTGTGGCAGTTAGCCGAGTCTGTATATTGTCCTAGTTGGGTGTGAATTGATCCAGTATTATCGACAGAATATTTCGGTATTTGTTATAGGTGTACACTGAACGATAACATTGCATCATACATGATACATATATACAGGGTATTACATTATATTCGCTGTTGCTCAACATATCTTTGTGAAAAAAAGGATGTCCAACATCCCCTTGGCAAGGCTGATGAATTTTAATTGGCTGTTCATGGAACTATTATTACAATACATATGTTGTTGTAGATGTCTATTCCTTATTGCAGCCATTTATCCATTTTCTTCTCTCATTTATCGCGAATCCTGATCTGTTCTTTAGGCTGATGGTGTTTCCGTTTATTGATTTTCACATTTACCACATGGTATTGTATAACATCAGACACATTACCCAAGTGAGACATTTGGAGTGGATATGCAATTTTTCACACATAGATCAGTAGGATATGTTGGCCGGAGCTCAGATGTGTGAGCCATACATGTATTAATCCTTGGAGATCGTATTCTGTTTTCATGTTACTCGAACTGAGGTGCTGGCAATTTTATTTGGTATTGTCTGCTAAACCACTCTGATGTACATAAGTATTCACCATACATGCCAACCATCAGTTATTATAATTCCATTTAAGGAAGGTGGAGATTCCTAAGTTATGGAACAATAGAAAATTATAACTATGCAACAACTGATTGGTTACTGACTGGAAGTATTTTGCCTGAACATAAAGGAGTTTATTCTTATCATTTTGTGAATCTTGCTGATATATCTAGACATATCTTAACATGGTTGTCAAGATACATCACTTCCAAGGTAGGTAATGGATTTCCATCATCTTCAATATTTAGAAGTGTAATTTTCTTTCTAAAGATGTATCGTGGATTGAATTTACACAATTAAGTCATAGTTGTAGGTGACCTCTTATTAATAGGCAACTTTAATTTAGAAAATATCAGTGTGGGAACTATGTGAGAACTTTATTGCATATTTTGTATTCTGATTGATTTTTGTATCAAGTCATGGAGTCATCTGCTCACACACAATAAAAATCAATACAATACTTCACTAGTTAAATGATCTGTACCATATGTCAGATTTGTGCTGAAGATAATATTCCGTGGTCAACACAGTAAACTGCCATTTACCTAGAAATATAAAAATGATATTTGTGGTTTAACAAAAAATAATAATTGTTCTGTTTAAATGTATCCTTTACTGTTTAAAACACAAACCTTGTGTACAATTAAAAATGGGTTGTTTATCTGTATCCTGTTACCAAAATGTAGTGAATCTCTCTCACACTGGTTCACAGTATGAAGACTGGTATATACATAAAAACAAACCTGTATTTCCCCCAATTCTATACATCCATAAACTTGTACATCCATAGACCTATACATTGTTATAATGTATTGGTGACTCTTTAGCCTGTGGAATGTAAGCCAATATTACAGATCTCGGCATGAATATTTGTGGAATCAAATAATCAATTTTTTATTAAAATAAGTGTAATATTTAATAAGTATGCTGGTGATAATGATGATGATGATGATGACACTAATAAAGGTTATTACTGTTATTTTTAGTGTTGTGTGTGTACGTGTTTTATATTATACAAAGAGTGTCACAATGATGTCTCAGCTATTGTATTCTATGCTCATTATTGACCATATCAAATGGTACTGCCATCTTACTTACTGGTAATTGAATCATAAATCAGGTTATTAAGGGACATCTGATGAAAGCATGTCTTACCCTATTTGGTAAAATGAAGATAGCTTTGCCTTCTTTATCAGTCAGCAGATAAGTGACCACATAGGGAATAAGTGACTCTACGGTACTTTCATTTATTGTTATGTGTTTCAGGCTCCTAGTACTGGATACTTGAGAAGGTACAATTTATTATGTGATTCGGAATATATGATTATTTTCTTCCCATATGATGCCTTTATTAAATTAACAAATTATAGCCATTATGTTTTAATCTAGGAATGATTAATGATAAAGCCTGAAATAGACAAAGTATTAGTTTTTATTTCAATAATGTTGTGAATTATGTTTATTATATTTCTGTAGTATTTGTAAAGTGTCTAAGATATTGTTATTTAAACTGTATTTTTATTCTGTTTATTTGTTTTTTGTTTGTGTGTTTGTTTGTTTGTTGTAATTTAGACTGACTAGAATTATAGGAATTCAGTGTGTTTGTACTTTGGTGTTTTCTCTGTTGTGTTTCTTTATTGTGTATATTATATGAATCAGATTGTGAAGATAAATTAATTATTATAAACTAATTATTGCCTTGACAGATATTCATTCATTTATAAATGTGTGTGTGTGTGTGTGTGTGTGTGTGTGTGTGTGTGTGTGTGAGAGAGAGAGAGCACGTAGTATTACAACCTGAAGTCATTTATCAAAATTTGAGTATGCCTGAATGAGGTCTGCTGCTGCTTCATGTACTGTAGCTATCCCAGTAACTCTGATTGATAAAGTATAGATGATGATACTCACAATCATTTATTTGTTGCCTATTGTGATGGAGATTTAGTGTAAAAGAACATCCACCCATGCATACACACATGCACACATATATGATGGCACTGGGCCATAGTGTTAAGCCTATATATATATATATATATATATATATATATATAGAGAGAGAGAGAGAGAGAGAGAGCAATGTTATTCATAAACCACATCAAGTACCTATCATAAAGAATAGAATACTATTCTAGTCAAATGTGAACAAATGTAAATAACTAACATACTAAAACAGTATTTTACTTCGAATGCTATAGCTTTAGTTTAGTTTTTTATTTACTAGTTGTATTTACCAGGACATTAGTAATATTCTATGCTCACATATGAAGAAATATTAAGAAATGTCTATAGATATATAGATATCTATAATACTATATCTTGGCATCTCATTAACTAGTAGAATCTAAACCGAAAAGTTTATCACATATGATGATTAAACATTTACAATTCTTCTAAGAGAGTAGGCTATATATGCACATAAAAATATCTATAATTTGATATTACATGTGGCAACAAACAAAACATTATTGTGGTTCATTTACCTATCTGGTATTTCCAAACACTTATCAGGTCTTATACATTTGAATGTTTTGAAAGAATATAATGCTGGGCTGAACATCATTTTACATCAGTAAACTATTACTACCACTCATACATTAATCAGGCTACAGAATTCAGCTAAATTCAAAGTGTGGTATTTTTTATCAGTTTAAATTCAAATGCAAACATACTTCTAAGTGTAAATAAAGTATTTAGACTTGAAACATTTACCAACCTACATAGAGAAATCATAATGGTCTAAAGAATTGTTTAAAGTCGTCATAGATACAATATGTATGAAATGAATCGTTGGTGAATAAGGAGAAAACATCAAGTCAGTCTTGAGTCAATGCTGTGAATGCTTATCCACGTACAATACATATTTTCTAAATATTTTGTGGAATCTTAAACTTACGAGCCTTGCTTTAATTATAATGTGTGATAAACAGTCATATTCATATATCATTACATAATGTGTACACCCGGGCTCTCACAGCACATTTAGTAGCACAGTTGTGCAGACATCCAAGTCGAGGGATAAAATCCTTGCGTTACCTGTGTTTCAGGGTAGTTTTCATCTGATAGTCCTAGGGAGTACCCATTTAGCGATATCTTCCAGGTATGACCAGTGCCATGGCTAAACCCCGAACAACCACTCACCGACTAAGTCACCTCTACCCCCTCGTAATTTATCATTTTCTAATCCTATTTCATAATCTCCTGTTTCAGTTCCTGTGGAGGCAGTGGCGTTTCTTGGAGCCGTACTAGTGTTTCTAGTTCTAATTGTCATCTTCTTCCTCTACCTGAACAAGACACTGTGCTTCAGTAAATGTGGAGGCTTCCCTTGTATTGATAAACCCATCTCTAAGGAGGCCAAGGCCAAGAAGTTAGGTAAGACTGTTATATTTTGGAATGTGCAGTCGATTTTGTTTTGACGAATTATATTGTATGACTGTATCTTCTTGTCACTGATCATTGTGTTAAATGTTAGTTTGTTTTCTGCATAGCTTATGTCACTTGATCTCATTCCTTACCACGTTGATGTTCTGTATTTTGTTGCTGTACTATATAGAGTCACAGATGTCAACACTGTCATGGCTGTTTTTAATGCTAAAAGCTGTATACTGACAATAACAAAGCATCTCTGACAGAGACATGCCTTATTCATGCTTGCCATCTTTTTCATATGACACTTTATGGAAATACTGAATCCAATTCCATAGTTGGCTATGCAAACCTGCTATCTCTCCATGCTTATAGCTTTCATTTACTAAGCAAAAAATACAATGTCATCCTTTTTATGTTTTAGTATTAATGTATTTTTGCATCAGAATTTCATATCTTTTCTGTTATCTAGATTATTAGTTGATGCTGATTGATGTTTGTTTATTTGATTGCTTGTTGCATGCATGGTTGTTGTAATGTTGCTTTTTCGCAGGTAAACGACGACACAGGCAGATAGTACATCAGGTAGCACATGGTAAGTGATTAGCTGCAGCTATTAACTACAGGGGTAATAGGTGCACGTGCGCGCACACACACACACATGCACATGCACTCATATATACATGCACACACACTATCTGATCATGAAACATGGAATATGATAAGGCTTTTATCATTTAAGTTAACTATAATTTAAGCTGTCATTGGAATAAAATGTTATCTGCAAACATTTATTAATTTAAAAATCTATATCATATATAATCACATGTTTCCTTGTAAATGAGGATAATTTCAGCAGCATGTTGTTTGTAAAAAATACATCATATATATATATATATATATATATATATAGAGAGAGAGAGAGAGTATAACCAGCACTGAGGCTCAACAAATCACGCGCTCATTCAGATAGATTCCAGTATAAGCTTATTGTGACCACCATCACGCTTTCAATATATGGTGCTGCCCCCTATTGTATGCAGTATAAAACGTGGTTACAAGTACATTATGACGCATCTAAGTATTCCTGTCTTTTTGGTGCACAACTCCAGGTTCAAAATAATCATGTAAATTAATTTAACAAAGGCATATACATTTGGTTTGAAAACTTTTAGTTAGTAATAATAATAATAATAATAACGGAATAATAGAGTGCAACACTATTATTTTAATATTTATTTGCTCCTTGAAATTAAATATACATGTTCATTTAAATAAATAAATGGTTGTAATATAATATTGTTGTATTTTATGACCCCTGAATATCATTCAGAATTTTGCCTACTTAGTAATTAGAGTAAATAAATCTCTCTGTCAGTAGTTTAGAGTTTAGATGACTTTTGATCAGAATGACCAGTGACATCATGTTTTGTCATGTTTTGTCATCCTATACAAAATTTGTTACCCTAGGGAGTCAGCCACCAGAGCTAAGGCTAAACAAATCAAATCAGCTCAACTCAGCCAGACACTTACTCACAACTTGTTACTGTGTGGTTTTTTTTGGTATTTGAATAAATAAACAAGTTTATATTGTCACTTTCTGGACACCTGAAACCACCTCATCTACTCTTCATAGGGGATTAGAATGGAAAGAATGAAGACAGAATACACGGAACGTTATCATGGCTATAGTGTTTTATATAATTCAGTATATGGTCATTAATGTCCTGTTTTATTTTAGTGAGATCGTCATTTAATTTAATATCCTCTCAGGAAAAACCACGGTTGTGTTTCTACTGGCAGAAATATGTTTCTGTCTTAGCAGAATTGGTACAGTGGTAGAAAGCTATTTTCTGAAAATGAAAGCTATTGAACATGGTTCAGCAATTGAAATTCTAAATTTATAGTTAGATTGTGGAATGCTTATTAAGGACTGACAGTTGAGAATTTATACAGGTTTCAAGAACAGATAAATTGGCAGAAACAACTGATCTGAAGAAAAAAACAATCAAGTTTATTTAGTTGATATTCATACAACATAAGCCATAACATCAAAACTGAGTTTATACTGCTGCATTAATTTATCAATTCTACTGCTATTAAGCATGGCAACGTTTAGCAAAGAAATGAAGGAAGCCAGTGTAACCAGTCAATCACTAATTTATTGTGATTATGTGCACTATAATGTTGAATTCAATAGTCCAAGTCTGTATGTCCTGTAACAAAGAACCAACTTTGCTGCCTTGGCCACACAAAGTTGGTTTCGGAGTTTGTTGTGCACAAGTCCAAAGGTTGAAAACACTCTCTCATTTGAAGCAGAAGATCTTCAAAGATCAATCCAAAATTATCGCAGAAACCTATTTCTGCCCTGCCGGCAGAAACCCATTTCTGCCATGGCAAAAACCAGCAAGTGGCAGAAACTGCCAACCCTGGGGAAAACACTGTTGTACCATAGGAAAAACACACCTCTCCCAATGCTCTGAGCCAAGAAATGAACCAGCCTTATGATACCCTGTTTGATTGAATATCCATATTTTAGATCAGATATTATAAAAGATATGTGTACATTTCAATATTGTTATGTCATATATTTTATAGTATATCATATGTCTTCAGCTATTTTTGGTGTATGTTTCATTTTTAAGCCAAAGCTACATTGGAGCATGTAGAGAAAAGGTTTTAATAAGCTACATAATTGTGGTGTGTGTGTGCGTGTGCGCACGTGTGTGTGTGTCAGGGAGAGGGATTTAACAATAACTTATCTATGCACAGTCTTTATTAACTAAGGTTTGTGTGTAATCTGACTACATAATTTACTCTTAATAGAGTATTTTTGCTAATCTACAGTTTATTTATTTCATTTGAGAAATTATGTGTGAATTGATTGCCCACAGAAGGAATTTAAAACGGCTATGGTTATATCAGCGTTTGATTGTGTCTATCCGTGTGTGTGTGTGTGTGTTTACTGTCGATGATTGTCTCACATCAGTGAATCTGAAACCCTGGTTGGCCCGATTTGACCAGTGCACCTAGTTGATACAGGTGTGCCAGCCAACATTATATGTATGTTAGCAAGTGTTTCGACGTCAACAAACTGTCGCCATCATTAGCAAGTGATAGTGACGTATTTCCCATCTGACGGAGTGCTGCGGGTCTGCTCTGACCTTGGATACGTTATAGTATGCTTGACGTGCACGGCAACGGCATCTTCAACCGTGGCACTATAATGGCAACAATTGCTGTGCGTTGTTAGACGTAGCCTCCAGCGTTGTTGCGGCTATAGATATTGTTGGTGATATGTTGATTGCTTTCCGTGTTCAGTCAGTGTACTATGCGAGTAGTGTGGTGGTCCTGCGCTATTGATTTTGTGAATTACCGGGTGTCCCCTTTCTGGGTGGAGCTCCAGACCGATGACACGCGGACTTCAAACCCCCCCCCCCGCCATACTGAGAGAGAGAGAGAGAGATGGGGCCTCCTGTGCGATGCTCTGTATTCACGATGGAGGCAGTTTCCTCGCTTGCTCCAAATGGGCCGATTCACTATGCACCAGGACATGGCGTAGTTTGTCCGTGTTCGGATTGCCGCGGTGACACGGTTGTTCGTGTTTGTAATGCGCCTGGTTGGTTGGTCTGTGTGTGAGTTGTTCCCGGCCAGTATGCTGGTCCTGGTTGATCACGATTGTAAGGCAGGTAATTAAAAACTACAGCATGACAGCTTGTTTAGCTGAACTGTCGCTGTTCGCAGGCTATGTCCGTGGTCCATTGACAGCGCTATAAGAGGATGGTGCGCTGAGGCAGGAATTTCTGGTATTTATCCATACACGCACACAATAAACAGATACAAATGGTCGTTAGGTGTTGTTTACATGCATATATTAGGCCTACCGCAGTTGGAATTCTACTTATATAGGAACACATTGAATGAAGTGGGTTCAGATTGGTTGGACCGTGTGGTGTGTGTGGGGGTGTTCTTCGTCGTCGCGTTTATACAGTATCTGGACGATGGAGCCTGTTCGATTTGGCTTTGAAGCACTGTCACACTCTGACTGTCACTTCTGAGTTTATCTCTAATGGTCAGGTCAAGATACAGTAAATATACGACAAACCCGCAGCGTGGCCCAGCTCTGGATACAATAAATACCTGAAGAGAGTGACAGTCATTACTGTATACATTAATGGATAACTATATATACCACTGGGAATTGCGTTGTATTGATTGGTGTTTGATTCTCTGATTGGCTGATCCGTGTTAGTATGGTCTTTATGAAGCCACCGTGAGGACAGTTGTCATTAGGATTACAGTTATTTATGAGGGTATCGTGGTGCCATCATACTTATGGATAAATAAACATCATCAGTGTCCAAATAAGAAGAAATACTCTGAAGTAGCCAAAGCTCTGGCCAGCTTTACATATTTAGTAATAACTCGATTTTTACCACCAGCAACAGACATGCCATGTAAATTGATATGCACAGTGCAGAACGTCCAGGTAACACCGAAGACTGGAATTTCCTTACCACTGTAACAATCATCCCTATGTATGTATATATATAAAACATGGCCACCATCCGAGCAATCCAGGGAAACTGGTCATTTTCGCAGAGCATCCGTAGCTATTTCAGCTGCTGCCTTGGCGGACATGGCAGTAAAGATGGATCAACAAAGGCCGATGTCATCACGCGCAGCACCGACTTTGATTCCGATGGTGACTCCAATGAAATACTGGCCAATGGTACCATCAAGAAAAAGGCTTCCTATGGTTCAGTGAAGTCATCGAAGAGTCTTACTTCTCACAAGTCAAATAAAAGTTCAGGCTCTCACAAATCCCTTCACATCTCGAGAGTGTCTGGGGATGGAGCTGAAGACCTATCAACTTTCGATATTCATTTGGATGATCCCGAACAATCAGGATCCAAAGAGCGCATTGAGGTGATCCATGTTGTAACTGACAAAGACAAGGAAGGTATGAGCTCCTGAATTTATTGTTGCTTTTGTTTTATCGGGGAGAATCCCCAGGTTGTCGGTTATTCGGCACAGCCTCTATGTTGGGAGTGGTTGAGAAAATCCCCCCCCCCACCACTCACAGGGGAGCAGTACGGAAAGATGGAGCCGAAATACCCTGAGGGTGGTCACTGCCGAGTATTTTACGTCCCCAGGGGGTTTTTAACGTGCCCCTTCATTTTAAATAATTCAGTGGAGACGGCAACGCCATTTAACGTGGTCAGTCACCCACGATGTTGTGAGCCGAGAAACTAATCTCTGTAAAAGTTTCTACCTCTTGCGGGGTTCGAACCTGTGACCGTTGGCACCAAGTGCCGGGTGTTTAACCGCTAAGCCACCGGAGCTCACTTATATTGTTGCTATCACTTATACTGTTATATTAGTAATATCAAGACTACCTCTTCACTTTAACACATCCAGTGACCATCTGAGACCATGCCTATGGTGCTCTTTAATGATGGAGATATAAAGAAAATAATAGTTTGCCTTTTTATTACCATAAATGGTCTATTTCTTTCACCATATTTTACATAATTCTTGTTTTTCTATTAATTTTTTTTGTGCACACCTTGATCATATAATAATTATGGTTGCCAGAGAATCCCCCCCCCAAAAGAAAAGAAAGAAAGATGCAAACAGATGTTTTTGTTTGCATCTTTAAAAATTAGGATGTTTTATTTCCACCTTCTAAAGCCAGACAAGTTTGTCCTTATACTGCTCCATGACAAATCAGAATATTTTCACTGTAACTGTAAGCATTGTTCTGTTAGTGACTGGCAGAACATAATTCACCAACACCTGATACAATGTGGCCGTCATCTCATTCCTTGTTGTCATTCTGTGATTGAGACGATGGCATGAACTCAATAACATGGAAGCTTTTGTGGCACACTCAGTTCCCTGGCAAAGCATTTATTAGAACAAGGGTGCATTTGCCACATTTTGTCACACTGTTATAATCCTTATATGTAATCTATATATACCAATATACAGTGATATGTGAAATGTGTTTACACTAACAGGTGTCAGAGTTGTAATGATAATTGGAGTCCCTGGAACTTATTCACCTTTCAGTTAGTTTATATTTGTCCCCAGGAACCATGAATCTACATTATTTTCCTGGTTCTTGTTAATGTTAGTATTATACTATCTGTAGTAGGCCTGTATGTAATGCCACTAAAGTAATTTTTATTAAATTTAAAAAAAATTAGTCAGTGTAAACTTGGGGAGCTCAGTATATGTTTGAATGTTTTGACCAGAGTTTCCATTCTTGTGGTTTGTTTACCATTTTGTAGGACTGACAGCTAGATTGTTTTTGTAGATTTGTATTCCAATCTTGGTTTATAACTGTGTCATCAATACAAATTATCATCATAAATCATAAAAGAAATAATTATATAAGATAAGGAAATGTGCAGCCATTAGCTACAATAAGCCATTTAATATAGAATAGAACTATAGTAAACAAAAAGTGGAAACTGGAAGGTAAATTACAGACATGTAAAGTGGCAACCATATAATTATGATAACATTTTCTGTAATATCCTACATGTATATAATATTGCTTTATCAAGGCTGTGATAATATAGATGTGTGATAATATAGATGTGTGATAATATAGATGTGTGATAATATAGATGTGTGATAATATAGATGTGTGATAATATAGATGTGTGATAATATAGATGTGTGATAATATAGATGTTTTGGCGCGATGTAACATAGAAAAAAAATCAAAAACCTTGCGTAATCATGAAAGTAATCACTGATTATGATAACATTGTATTTGGAAATAGCAATTACGACAATAATTACAATTATTTGAGATTGTGTATTCGATTGCAATTGATTACCGATTACGATTACTCCATCCCTAGTACATACTACAATTGCTAACGTACATGTACATGTACAAAGTTCTATTAAATTAGTATACACACAAACAAATTGGTAGATGTTGATGTTGCTTCTCAGGCACGCCATTGTCACACTTAAAACATCACACGTGGTTTACTTCCAGCTATTTTCTTTGGTATTTCATTATTTAAACCAGAGGTAATTGCAACTAACTGCTGTTATGTCTACAACATTGTACAGAAAAGATAATGTCCCACCTGATGTGTCAGAAACAATACCAGACTTATACACTAGTATACGAGGTTCTGGTGCTTCATAAACGTAGTTTTATTCATACAATAATTGTTTCACATGCTGGATTTTGTGTGATGCCTGTGTATGCGGAGATGATTCCTGAATACCACGTAATGCTAGATTCCCGAAGGTCTGTATGCTGAGAAATGGATCGCACTGGTTTTATAATATATAATTTCAGTTGTATAAAATAGTAGACCTATTGCAGGTCGGTAATGATAATACTACCGGGTATGGCTAGTGTCATGTCGCTAAATGTCCTCATTACAAGCAATTAGTTTAGTCAACATCCGCAAGATATCATATTTCTTTGCTGAAACGAATAGCTTATCATGTCATTAGGAGCTTCAATTTGTCAGAAATTGTTTGTGATATGTTTGGTGGATGTGTGTATATTCGTAGAGTTGGCTGTTACGCACTGATATCCTGTTATTTTTCCACAAGATAATAGTGTTCATATAACTCCCCCCCCCCCCTCCCTTCTAGATCACTGGCTCCGCAGCAAACAAACAATTTTTAAGGGCAACTTAGAATTTTCATTCGCTAGATGTATTATGAATGGGTTATTGATGTTATTGAATTAATCCATTCCATTGTGGTTTCTTGATAGATTTATGTAATTTCATTTAAAAGCCTCTAAAATTTCAACCAGTTCTAGTGTGAGATGTTAACTCAAGCATCCATTGTTTTTAAGCAGCAGTTACGTTTATTTTCAGATTTCCTTGATTTTATTAGCTTCATACAGTGTTTGTTTTATGAAAGTTTAATAAAGTTTTAGCTTAGAATTATAACTCACATTTACATAATCTAGGTGATTCATCAGCAGACAATCAGGAGTGATTTTGGGGTTAAAACGTACATCCTAAAATTAGTCATTTTCAAGTAAACCAGTATTAAATGAAAACTTGTTTACAAAAGTATAAAATGTGACTTCCAGTAATTAGACTTCTTGGCAAATCTAGAAAAAATAATAATACAAATTATCGGTTTGAGTGTGTGTGTGTGTGTGTGAAATATTGATTCAATAGCTAGGCCAGTGATCGTGTAATAATTTATGATAAATGGTCATATTTAGCTTGTTGACGTTAATAGGATTTACTAATGAGCTGTATGAAGTCCTTCTGTAATATAAAGATTGAAAGTGTTTAACTCAGATTAAGACTAATTGTGGAGGTTAATGAGAACACTTACTCAATGTTATAATGGATGAGTGTGATATTGTCAGCAGTGTTATCTGTGTAAATATTTAATTTAACTATAGATTTTTTTTATTACTGCCTTATCTGTTAGTCTATTTGTGTTTGTCTCTCAGAGAAAGAAAGGAAGAGTGTAAATGTCAGTGCCATAGGCATGTGTTAAAATAATAGAAAGAGTAACACTTAAAGGCCAACACGTTTCAGTTTAAGGCTTTTGTTATGTCCACTCTGAAACATCCATAATACCACAGAAGTGAAAACCATGCTAATCTCAGGATAAAGCTACTTGATATATAATTAAATGGTATTGATGGTGTTACTAGACAGTGAATTCATAAGCTATAAATCTCTCTCAACTGATATAAACCCCATAGACGAGTATTTCACTTGAAGTGAAAAAGGGCCAAACAAATTTGAATTTTGGACTCATTCCAGAAACAGAATATGAAAACCTGTGAAAGATCAGTGTTTGTTGACGTCATCCTCAGTGCTGAGGTCAATCTTTTTTCCTCTTCACCATCATCATTAAAAGAGTAATAATATGAACTGTCTAAACTGATGGCTTCTCTCTGTGGTTGGTAAGGAGTCAGTTTTCAAGGAGGTGCTTCATACTATGTGGGTCTATCACAATCGGCCTTTTGTCAGTCCGGAGCTGTCTTATTGTTGCCATACTGGTGACATATTTGGAGGACAGTATAGCTGGATAAGGTAGACTCTTTCTATCTCTCTCCAAGTGAGGACAGTATGAAAATGTATGTAAAAAATATGCACATCTCTTAGTGCTTAAATGAGTATTTTACACCATTCTTTGAAATCTCCTTCTATTTAAATCAAGGTGGGTACTCTTTGTTGGACGTTGCAACTGTATAATTTATGTGCCCAACTTTAAAACAATTTAACAGAGTTTGAGATGTAAAAGTTGAATTATAAAATTTATTTTAATAAAGTGGTTGGTGTTCAATGGAAAATGTTGGTATTCAATCATTACAGCCGTATAGACAAGGATTCAACAACAACAATGAAAATGGCAATGTGTACGTGGCACAGAACTGTTAGCTTGTATATTATCAGTTTGCCATTAAGTCCACTGGAATATGTTATCTAATGAGAATTCGGACCCCTTTTAAACAAGGTCATATATCATATGGAGACCAACGTTTCCAAACGTCTGCCTTCCTGTTACAGAACAAGGTACCGGTATGTACTTCTCGTCGTGCCATCATGTATGTACTAAGACAGGGGTTAACTCACAGATGTTTAACTTGCTATTAGACGATCCAAGTGACCTTGTACGTTTTGTATCTATAGAGATTGTTTTACATGTAATTATATTATAGGGAGTATATGAATCATTACCTAGTTTATTAGTCAATACTGAATGGTTCTTATAGTGTAATGATAAATCATCTAGGAAGACAATAAAGTCTTGTGCTAATATGGACTTCAGTTATTATGGCAGCAATGCTATACTGTAAACATGAGCACAATGAGGACTTTGTTGTAATGCTGTACTGCAGATATCAGTGTAGCAAAGGCTATGTTATGAATATATTTTGTAATATCAGTGTAATATAACAGTTACAGTATGGTTATACTGTTGATATAATCCTGACAACAACCGCGTTATAAATGCTACACCATGGATAGCAGCCTAATAGCAACAGTGTTATTAGTGTAACAATGGAAGGACAATGTGGGTTATACTGGGGATATTGGTTAATGTTATTTCCCATATATTATCTGTATAGCAACAACTGTGTCATAAATGTTATACTGCTAATGTTAAAGTCTGAATGTTGTTATAGATTACTTTTCTATGTTGTTGTTGTTAATGATGCTTTCTTGAAGATGAGGTAATCATATAAAATCTTATACATATAGCAATACAATCTATATGTTATGGACTATGGTATGGAGGTTATATTCTCTTTGTTTGTCCTGATCTGGTCATTTCAGGGAGTCTGTGATTAGATAATAAGAATTAAACTAATTTAATGCGCCCCCCCAATAAAAATAACAAGCCTCCTACTGTCATATTACTACCAGATATGGTATTTATAATTTCCTGTAGTTTAACATTGGTTTCTGATACTTCAACAATAAGCCTGAAGCATGATGACATCAAAAACCAAAACAAACCAGCCGCGCTTTGCATTGTGGGATTTATAGGGGGGGGTCAGCTGAGCGATAATATCGTGATAATCCCGCCATTTTAACCTTAAACGTCAATGTTCCGGATCTGTTATAATCATGCCAAAAACTAAATTATAGTTTTATTTGACTTAGTATGTTAGAACTTTGACAGTGTGTGTGTGTGTGTGTGTTTGTGTGTGTGGAGGGAGGGAGGAACGTCTATACATGTTTCCTCTGGTCTCTTATTTTTTTATGCATGTCTCCTCTTCGCCTTATTCTCATGTGGTTATCAATCCTGACAAGGACCAGAGATTAGTGAAGCTGTTCTCAGCTCAATGGCCCGTGAGTTTACCATCCTCATGCGCCAATCTGAGATGCAGCCCAGATGACAGCACGTTTATGCATCACGTGCGCTTCATTTGATCTTTCCTGGCTGCTGTAACTGGCAGTCTTACTGGCCAGGTTCTTCCTATATAATAACCTGAGGATAAATGAGTCCATCAGAACAAGCTGTCCATGTCAGACGCCACTGATAAGCTGATGATATCTGTCATTCAGTAACCGGGTGATAGGAAGCTGTTTGTTGCCAGAAATCAGATAGTTCATTTCCTGCTTGACTTGCAAGCAGAGATCCGAATTTGTTAGCCGGATATCAGCTTTTGGTTTGTGTGATACATAAAATGCAATTACTCAATGTAAACCCAAAACAAGCTCAACACATTCTTGATCCTTCACAAAGATGATAAAAGTACTAAAAGATTTAGTTGAAGATATGATTTAAAAACCTGTTCTTAAGAATATATAATATTATGATTAAATTGTGTCTGTTTAATTATCATTCTACGAACTTAAAAATCAGATTATGTTTATCAAAGTCAATGAATAATTTATTTTTAGTGTGTGTATATGATGAAGGTAGTCTATTTGGTGATGACCTTAAAGGTTGTCTTTTCATGTCATACTATCAGTACCTCATCTGGTCTCCAATTGTTTGATCATTATCCTGTCTGGTCACAATTTGTGGATCAGTCCATTATTTGATTACTCATTACCTTCTCTTGTCACGTCTCTGGATCAATACCTAATCAGCTAAGAACATCTTCATCATTATCTGATCTTGTCACAGCTCCGGGATCAGTATCTTGCCTGGTGACCAACTTTCGACCACCATCGGGTCTACGGCTCTCAGCCTTTAGCCAACAGCTTTAGCTGACCTTAACCCTTGCATTAATAATTCATTCACCTTTTGGTAGAGATTTGGCTACTTCGCTCTTGGTCGAGTACCCCAAGGTTGCTGACAGTCCTTTGGCGGGAATAACCCAGTTTGTTTGCGGAATGTTTTATAGTCAATATGTAATCTAGGTACGTTCTTGTTGTGGCTTCATTCTCTCTCTCTCTCTCTCTCTCTCTCTATTTATATATATATATATATATATATATAATCCAATTAAAGTGTGTGTAGCTAGATACAGTAACACCGTGGACAGTTTTGATTGAAAGGCGTCCACTTAATTTGTTTTATCCACTAAACCACATCCATCAGTACCATTAGAGAGGCTGCCAGATTCCACTCAGTTTAAGTTTATCTCCAACATTTCTGTTTATTTCCATGATAAATAACACTAAAAATTAGACTTGATATGAAATAAGCTAGTAGTATGGTTCATGGTGAACACACACACACACACACATACACACAATTATTAGCATATGTTATGAGCCAGATTTCGAAAAGCTGCAGTTCTACCATTAATTATGCTAACTTTGTTATCAGTTGCTGACCTTCTGTAGTAACATAATGTCCCCTAAGTTGACCCCCCCCTCTCCCATCGTGTACAAGAAACTCATTAACTGGTCACTGGTGACTTAAGCCTGTTGTTACCACATTGACCTGAATAACATAACATCATGGCTGCTTACTGACATCTCGTGTTCTCAGATCTGATACAAGTAGAGAATTAGCCTTTGTGCAAATGATGTGACACAGATGATCAGCACAAGGCGGGTAATTAATCTATCGGGGTTATGAATATCTTCTGTCTCTTAATTAGCTTAGACGTTGACATCTGGTAAGTAAAAACCAGTTACAAAAGGAAATATCACAACTGTCAGGCCAAGTGTGTTGTTGGTCGATGAAGGTGAATATTTTCGGTCGCACATTCGATATAATGATGCTATTCGTTTCAGAAATGTTTCATAATCTATCTTAACATTTCACACCTCATATCGTCTAAAGATGAGAACTGCAATATTTTGGATTTTAGTTAGTGTTGCTTTTCTGAAATTGTTATTGGAAAAAAATCTAGCTTCATCAGTTCATGCCGAGACTAAGAAAAGAACATTATAGTGTAAGACGAACTAAACAGATCACCTTAAATTAGTGATTAACTCCAAGAAAGAAGGAGCTAATCAGATTAGCTTTGAACGTTTATTCACCAGTTGGAGATGGACAACGTATACGAAAATGAAGGTCGACCAAAGTCTGGAATGTCATTTAGCTTTTTCAGCGCACACTGTCAATACAAAATGTTTATGGTAATTATATTAGTCCACTGCGTATCAGAAATTATGCAGTATCACTAAAGCAACCAGACGACATTATTGGTTGGTGAAGATGAAATAATATCCAGACGTTTATTCTGTGACAAGTATTGGGCTAGAGGACATTTCAGGACGTTTTTTTCTTATCTGTAGAAATATTATTTTCGAACAAAAGCAAAATTGATTAGTAGTTAACTTTTGTGACTGTATAGCTAGTATTTGTATCACCAAATTTGATTGTTTATATCTGTATATTTAAATCTGGTACAAATTGTGCTTTTTTCACACATACCGGGTGTCATTATATTTAATTTTTGACATTTCTTATATTGACACAGGTTCCCTTTTTCATCCAATTTGTTGCCAGACAGGGATTTCTTATTTAAATAAACGCACATGCACATCCAAACACACACACACACACACACACACACTTGCCATTATCTGATTGCTTGCTATGCCTTTTAAGGCAGGATCCATTAAACATTGAGTAATCACGTCGTACTATCAATTATTTGTACTGTCGATGATTACCATTTAATCCTTTGCTATGATCTTGTTATTATTCATGTAACATTTTGGGGTTTCCTGATCTGATAAGTACATGAGATCCGTTGTTGGATTTAATTCAGCATTCGTGCTGCTTACAACTAATTATCTTCAGTAAATATTATATGGACTTTGAAGTTGTAATATATGCCAATCTTTTATGTCAAAGTTGCATCAATGTGCTAAATAGTTTATAGGTATTATGCACCATCAAGGACCAGTAGTTAAATTCTCTAATTGCATTCATTAAGAAATATAAAGACTTTAAAGTGATAACATATGACATTCTGTTGTGCCATTTCTACTAATGTGATAAATAGTTTATCATGTTGTAATTCAGACAAGGTACCTAATAATATTGTTGTTAATGTGCTAATATTATATTTATTATTTTGTTCAAATTCATAATTACCTAAATCAACGCATATTTAAATCTACATGCAAGCACACAACTGTTATTGCTGTGTCTCATATTTTTAGGAAATGCATATGCATATGAGGAACAGGACACGTCAAGTGACAGTGATGATGAAGTATTGCGACGTTATCAACAGTCCATTCAACGAGTTCCCTCACAGCGCAGTGTACATAGTACAAGGAGCCAAAAAAGTAGTGCCAGCAAAGTCAGCAAAACTAGTGAGTACTCTCCTGTTTTTTGGTGTGTGTGTGTGTGTGTGTGTGTGTGAAGCTTATTTGCTTTTTAGCGTTAAATTAAAGTGTTTAGATATGCCAAATGGTAAACCTTTCTAGACCAAACATAGATACAGTCACAATGCTCTGTGTAGTAATAGATATTTCTTTCTGAAAAATAATATGATCAATTGCTTTTAGACAACCCGTAATTGATTATCCATAACTGTCACATAATGGTTGTAGTAAGTAAATATCCAGCTAGTTTGTTCCATTATAGCAGCAATTTGGTAATATTATAGTAAATCTATGCCCTGCCTAGTGTACCCTAGATGTTATACTAATTTACATCCCTTACTCCAGGTGTCTTATAGAAGTATTCATGCTTAAATGCTTATAAAATGGATTAATACTTTTAAGCAGAGTGCATACTACTATACTATTACTAGGATGGATTGTTTAATTAAATATCACAGCATTATTAATTTAGAACACTCTGAGCTCAAAGATATTCATTATGATATTTCCATATTTATATTAATATTTCTATTTCTTGTTCAGATATAGTGTATAACAATTCATCTATTACTTTCCTGGTTCAGGTTGACTTTCCTACATTTGTTATTGGTAACAGTGTTTGTCTTCAGGATTGTATCAGTTATGTTAATTTGCAGTGATATATATTTCATCTGGATACTATAGGCTGGAAATTAATAAAACACGTTTTCAGCCTTTTTAAAAATCATTTAAAACTAATATACTTGCAATTAGGAAGAGTTCAATACAGTCTTAATGTAATGACTTCTTTCTTGCAATTAGTTGTTGAGCCTTCAAGGAGATTTTATCAAACGGACTGCTCTGTTTTTCTGAATCTGAAAACAAAAACTGGAAGTGTTAATCAGGTCCATTAGTAGTGATTACTGTGTGTAAAGTGCCATGTAAAAAATCTGTTGCTTCACAATTAACCTGGCTGTTCCATATATTTATGGATTTATTGTTTACGCCAGAAGATTCCATCTTTTATTCAAACAAAAAAACTTTTTTCTAGAATTATTTTATTTTCTCATCTTTTGTTAGCCATTTTCTTTATCACTAACAATAAGCCAAGTATTGTGGCAAGATTCTAGTATTGTTTTTGTTTTTTTGATTAACTGCTGTAGATAATATAAAATATTCATTTATGCTCATCATATTTTAATTAAAGTAATAAGGATATCTCCATATATATAAGCTGGTAGCACAGTTGACCACAAACCTCTAAGGATTGGGGTTCAAATCATATCCTAAATATAAAGGGCATTTAATCTTTTATTTCATCTCTGCTCATTACTCTTGGAGATTGGTTGACTCATTTAGATCACCACAGTGCACAAAAGTAGCCACAAAATTGTAATATTTCCTTTCATTGTACTAATGTAGTAATTCTTGAAGTAACTATAAAACAAAAGTATTATCTAGTCATAATGTATTGAGAGGAATGCCTATTTTCTGTGGAAAAGAAATCAATACAGTCTCTGCCTGGATCATGAATTTTGTTTAATAATTCAGTGCAACAGTTGACCAGTGATCTTGACGTCATTATCCACCTTGTTCTTCTTGACAGTTGTATAATTTTTGGTCATGACTAGAACAGTATACCCTCTGAGAGCTTAATAACTTATCACCTGACTGTTTGGTCTTGGAGAACAATTTATATCTGCACATTCTCAAATGGGCCCCTTTGTCTTTGGTTTCCATCATAAGAGATGCCCAGTTTATTTCAGTTATGGTATCCATTCATTTCAGATCACTTGCTTAGTCTGTATTAGTATGTTTATTGAGGTTATATATATATATATATATATATATATATATATATTACTATAACCCACAGTGACCAATCAACATCAAGCTCAGTGTTTAATTATGACTGAGTCAACCAATCAGAGAACAAGACAGAGAGCTATAACCAATTTTAGGCTGAAACCTTCTAATTTCAAGTCAGTCAGTCTAACCACCTATTATTGTTAATGTTACCAACAGGAGCTATAGAGCCTGGAACATTATGACTGAATAGTATTAGTAGATTTTGTGTATGCTCGCGCACGTGTGTGTGTGTGTGTGTGATTACAGTCTTAGTTTGAATTAAGTGAATAAACCTTTCAACAACAAAAAACCCTCCAAAACGTTGTAGTATGTCACGTCCCCGTCAGCTGTACGGTATATGTTTATGTCAAGCGTACTAATTTTAGTACCATGTGACATTTGCTTACCATGGCAATGATGATGATGATTATTATTGATGTTTTATGGCCACTTTTGTGTGAACATGGTAGGCTAAATGGACCAAGCGACCTCCAAAGGTAACCAAGCGAAATCAAAGATGAAACACCCTTCAGAAATCATCCCCCATGCCGATATTCGAACACAGGTATTAGTGATCTGTGATCCAAGACGCTACCACTAGACAAAGCAGGCAGCCCCAACCATGGTTATAACAAAATCCACTAGCACTGCCAATCGGTTTGACTTTTAAAGTGACATTTAGCCTTGATTTTACAGGTTTATTGACTATCATTTCTACTGATGACACTAATCCCTGCGGTATGATAAAGCTGGAGTTATCTGATGTGATACAGGAGAATAGTTAAAAAAATTATATTTCTATGTAAGTTGGGGTGGATGTTTGTGGTTAGTTGTAAATAGCCATTGTTTACTGCAGGACGTGTAGGATTTCTGCAGACAGATATATAAAGTTGCAGCCATTCTTCATTGATTGAATTCCATGTGCTCCAGTTTCAAGGCAATATCTTGTCAGATGTGTCTTCTTGTGACGTCTGGTTCCCGGTCTCAGAGCTACTTATTCTTGGCCGATAACAGCCAATGACAGTGCTATAGACACTGTTTTTCTCTACAGTGTCTTATTGCTATGTAATAATGTTCCATAGAACGGCATTAATGATCTGGAAGGCTGTGTGCGTTATTGCCTTTTTATTGCGTGTTAATGCGCAATAATATCTTGTTAATATCAGTCATTATATTGTTGCGGCTTGATGACGTGATGTGGTAGGGTTCAGCTTGATTAAGGTTAATCAGTACACGCACTACACCAGTAGATTATAACTTAATATGATGTTAATATCTCATAGTATAGTGTCATTAGTGATTGATCCTCATTAATGGACAACTAATCTGTTCAGTAGACACAACTATGTTATCTGTGCCCAGCCCAACATTTGTCAACATTGATCTCCTCTTTCAGTAAATCCCAATTCACGTACGCACACACGCACGCACGCACACATACACACACACACACACACGATAAACGCCAATATGTGTGGAACCAAGCGTCTAATTGAAAACATTTAAAGTTAAGATGCTAAGTACTATAACCCAGTTTCTTACTGATCACATTACATTAATGCTAAATGACACATTTATTACCTGTAATTAAGACCAAGTGCTGAGGTCAGGTAGCTTGCTTTAGAGTTTAGCCCTAATGACAAAGCTCTGTTATTCACAGAGCCTGCCAGGGCCTGGAAAGATTATGGTAAATAGTAACCCCCATTAGACACTGGAGTGGTAACTGTTCTTGATCAAATAAACCTCATTAGTGCCAAGTACTATGTTTTGTTAGGTCTGCTAACTCTAATAGTTCAACTACAATGGCTATTATCTCCAATAACATAATAGGTAAATCATGTGACCATTATGATATACAGGGGGCAGATAGGTCTCCATGTGTTTACTGTAATGTATTTTCATTAATGTTAAGTCAGAAACCCTTGTCACTTGTGTCTGCCATCCAGCTGCTCAAGTGGCTTTTGATTAGCCTGAACACATGGAAACCACGCTCTGCTTCGGCAGATGTTACGAGCAGAGTATATCCTAATACCAGCAAAATTCTATGTTCGGAAAGGAATCTGGATCTGCAGATACTAAGGATTTCATCAAAGTATCAGTTAAATCGGGTTTGTCAGACTGTCTGGACCAGATATTGAACCATCTGGATACCTCATTATCCAATGACCTCAGAGTTAGCAGGTCTCATGTCATGATTCAAATTACTGTGGGGGAGGGATCCCTAGTTTGACCTTTAAAGATTGTATTAGGCTCAGCAAAGCACTCAATGGTCAGTTATCTGCAGAGTAATCGTTCTGCAACTGTTCCTGTAAGATCTCAATAAAAGGAATGCCAATTGATCTCTTGTAATAAAGAAGAGGTGTGTCAGCAGGTACATTCAACCTATTACACTGAACCCTTGTAACCCTTGGTATTTCCAGTACAGTACCTATATATGAGGCCAGCTGCTTTGCTTCGTGGTACCATCTCTGGAATTCTACACCAATGTCATCCCTCAAACATTGAATCTCTGGTTGGATATTGTCAATTATTGTGTATGCCTCAAAGACGTCAATATCTTCTTTGTACTGACAAACCTTTCAAATAATTCAAACTATTCTTTATTACTGTGAAGCCAATAATAACGAAAACTTTGCAGACTACTTTTCAAACCATAAGCCGTAGTCTTGATGTCGCTATCCCAACCACTTTCATTAACCTCTGGACAAACATGTGGATTACCCATAGCTTCAAGGCAAGTGACCACCTGTTCATAAAGCTCACCAACTGTTTTCAAACAAAAATGTCTTGCACAATCCTTCAAGTTTCTCCTGGCGAGCATTGGGGCAATATTGTTTGAGAGCAAGCTCCAAGAAGTTTTGCCTCTTGGGAGAATTGTCGAAAAATTGTACTTCTTAAGTTATTATTTAACAGACAAATCATTTTATACTAAGTAAAATGTCTGTTAAATAAGACACACATTACACAATACTCCATGTGTGGTTATTTAAGAATGACAAATTCGCATTACCTAACTACTAGCGATTATGTTCCAAATGATATATTGCATTTAAAGATGGAGGATCCCTACTATATATGGTTCTGGGGTTCTGACCCCCTCCCCCGTAGATCCGCTACTGATATACTAAGATAGAGTATTGGTTTTTTAAAGGTGAAAGAGTAATATTGGTACTTTAGTAAACTGTTTAGTAATTAAGTAAATGTTAATTGCATACGGTATTTTAATAATAATAATAATAACTACCCATAATTCACCGTTTGATAAAAAATAAACTCAAACCAATACATTTCTGTTAAAGATGCCTGTGATAAGTTAGCTTTAAGATAATATCTAATGTTATAATAAAAACTAATTTTTTTAAGTCAAAGTTTAGAATATAATATTTTCTGATCTAATAATACTTTATTTAATATATCCTCACTAATTTTTTTAGCTTGTGGAGAATTTTCCAGTACGTGTGTAAAACTGTGATAACAGCAGCATCACTGTCTAGTGCACAGTGAGTCTTAGCCACAGTTTTTGTTTGTGTTTAGTATTAAGAGCTCTTAAACTAAGAATCACTGTAAGCCTCTTTAATATTATGTGATGATGCCGGAACAGTCATATTCTACATCTCAAGCAAAGGTTAATTGCTTTTCTCTGATCTGATATTAACTTTTCATAGATAATTAAGTATATCCAACATAAAAGCCTTTATTAGCTCTACCTATTATATGTCCTTTCTGCTGACATGTAAAGAGCTATAATTAGTCAGGTCTCCATAGGGACAGAAATCCTTGTAGACACCGTCACCTTTATAAGGTGATACCATTTATCTTGTCAGGTGCGTGTTAATATCCAGGTGTCTCTTTATTCCAAATTACTATTAGCACCTGTGTCACTGATTTGACACAGGACTCTTAGTGGCGAATGGAAGCTACACTTTGTATATAACTAGTGGACGAGATCCAAAATTATTAGCATTTCTGATCGGACCTAAATGTTGTCAGTTGTGGCTATCTTTGTCAGTTTCTGACTGAAAGACGTTTTGCCAATCACCTTTACACACTCTGAGCTAGTTATTCTAGACGTGGAACCTACCATCTAACATGTCTGTGTTAGCTAACTAACAGCTCTGTAGAATATGGTTTATATTGGGCCTAGAAGTTGAATAAATATTGATGAGTTAGTCATATGAAAGGGAGAAATGTAGATTACAGGACTGCATGAGAAATATTATTCATAGTAGTAGTACTAGTAGTAGTGTTGGTGGTAGTAGTAGTAGTAGTGTTGGTGGTAGTAGTAGTTTAGGATGACTTTAAAGCTGTGGCGTGATATCATTTATTTATAGTGCTGGGAACTCTTAATCTAGGCTTCAGTTTGTCACAAGGGTTAAACATTTATCAAAGGAAAGGAGGAATTTAAATGAATTATTGGTATCAGTAGAGTAGGTACTGGGAGAAGTCAGCCTTTGGTTTGTATAGAATTGTCCGTACTTCATCAAGAAGGAAAAAAATGTCAGTAAATGTGGACTTGAATTTCTGACAATACTAATTAGTTCATGCCGACCTAAGTCCATTCTTTATAACAGCTGAGCCTTTTATTGATCATTTTAATTGATTTAATATTTTATTGATTCAAATTACTAAAGGAAAAAAAAGATATAGTGATTGTATGTTTATTATTGGTAATAAAAATATAAGAAATATTTCCTTGAATGTTAAACTTGCAAATTATAACACAGTCAGAAGTGCTAAAATATTTTGGATATGATCCTGTCTTTTACGCTTGTATTCTTACATTCGGGCGCCTCTGTGGTCTAGTTGGTAGTGCATTGGACCACAGATCACTACCACCTGAGTTTGAATCTCAGTGTGGGTATTTGTAAGGGGTGTTTCATCTTTCACTTTGCTGCATTACCTTTGGAGGGTGCTCAGCCCATTCAGCCTACCATATGCACAAAAGTGGCCATAAAATATAAATCATCATCATCATCTTACGTTCTATCATCAAAGTTTATACCCCCCATGTTTTTTAGTTGGAGTCAAAAAACATTTGACTGTTTTTAAGTATTTATTGTCAGATGACTAAAAGTGTATGTGGATTTTTTAAATTTGATATATGTTTATTGCAAAGTGACAATAAGTATCATCTGACATTACACTCTGAACAAGTCAGACTTCCTTCTTGGTGAGATCACAAAGAATAGGAATAAAAGAAATAGCTATTATATAATAAATTTAAGCCACAGATAGAAAGTGTAAAATAAGTAAAAACTAGATTTCTTCTTTAAAGGGATTGTACTACCAGTAATTACTTCAAGGGATAATTACCAAAACTGAAAATGACAAAGACCCAGAGGTAAAAGATCTTGAGTCAGTTTGTATAATACGACCAGTAATTTACTAGATTCATTTCCAGTGTATATGGTCTTAATAAACAAAACTTGTTCGTCAAAAAGATGCTAGATAAATTAAGATAACTTCTTTTCAGTTGAGTTGCCCCATCTAAGTGACAAGCAGGTTACTGTTTTGTTTACTCTAACAAAATTAATCTCTCCCTAAAATAGTCCATTTCTCAAAGCAAAAACGAAGGATTCTAATGGGAATATATTCACATGACATTTCTTTATAATAGAATAGAAAGTTTGGCAGTTATGTTATTGTACGACGGAAACTCATTTATTAGGAACTCAGGATACCACATAAATTGCAACTTAATTTAATGAAAACCCAGACATTAGCTGGTACACTGAATACTTACACTTGAAGTTTAATACACATAGTTATGGAAGTGAATGCACATGTTCCTTCTTGGACACAGATTAAGATTGAATACTATCACGTGACGGAGAAGACAGTCATAACCTTACGATTATCTACTTCTGTATGACTGTATCCATCATAGCTGTTGCTAACCCTGGTAGCTCACAAGATATTCCTTCTCCGATTACATTGGACAGGGAGTCCGTGCTACACGGCATAGTGCGTGCTCTCTCATAGAGAAATCACTGATGGCGAAAAATGTCCCTGATTTAGGAGATAATCTGGATATACCTTATTTGGGTTTGTCTTCAGAGAACCCCTGGTTTGAGCCGAAGACAGATTGAACCTACTCTTTTGTGTATCTGTCCAATTTATAAGCCTTCACACAGTGATGATCCATTGACCTGCCTCCGTTGTCTGTTTGTTCAGCCTCTCTTTCTCACACACACACACACACACACACCATCAAGCTGAGCCATATTGAGCAGACATTGTTGCAGCATGAAAAATACAGCGTGATGGCCGCCGAGTAGTTGTGGCTATGTTAACGTCAACTGTCGTTACTTAACGTAAACTATCTTTACAATACAATTTCTATGTGTATGCTTGCGTGCACAATATACACGCACCAATGTAAGAAATACCGTTAATAGTACATTAGTCCACATAAAGGGAATGAGTGAATGAATGTTATTTATGTGGAGTAGGCTACAAGTACCTGTAATAATATATTATTGAGCTATCCTAGCATGACCCTTACTGTGTCCTATAGTATATATAATATAGTTATATCATTTATTCGGTGTTCTAAGCTACTGCTATTATAAATACTGACATATAAATATCATATTGAACTGACCCAGTTAAGTGCAGTATTTTATTTATTTACTCAGAGTATCATATAATATTATGTAATATTAGTATGGAGGATGTGGTTTGTCTTAATGAGATCGGTTGATCTCTGATCTGTTGAATAAAAGACATACTTTGCGGCTGAGTCATAATCCAGTTAATGTATAAAACATTGTTTTATATCTCTGTGATATATGCTGGTAACCTGCTCAGTTAATGTGATTATATATATATATATATATATATATACCTGTATATATATGATATATGTGAATAACTAATTGTTGACTATATTCTGTCATTTTGCAGTAATCACATTCAATGATAAACTGATAACATTAATTCAGTTGAAGGTTGATTGTCAACAGATATATATTACTGTTAGGGGCATCTGTCTAATCTGAGAATAATCGAAAATGTATAAGTTGATTTTTTTTCAGTTGTGAACATTTTGCGTAATATCTGTTACTGTTAATGCCATAGGTCGGTCAGTGATAATAATGGCAGGTTATTCTATTTAGTGGTTATCTTATTCATTATTTCTTTAGCACCAACTGAGTATGTAGGATCAGTCTTCAAAGAATTTTGTTCAGTAAACATTTCCTATTAGTTAGTTATTAATTTGATACAATTATTCAGTTTACATGATATTATAAATGGTTTGAAGGGTGTTATAAAGAGCGATCTTCGGTGACCAATAATAACAAACATCAACGAATTATTAATGTCAGTGAAAACAGGTGGAGTCTTGAGGTGCTATGTTAATGTTCCGTGCTATATAGTGTTTGATATAAAGTGTCCTGTACGCAGTTATCTGTTTCTGGCTTCGCTATGTTGGGCGATGCAGTTCTCCCAAGTTTACAGTAAATACCAATGTATATGAGCTTATATAGGCAAATGGGTGATTAATAATGCAGAATCAATTATTCTACAGCTGCCTCACCAAATGAAAGCCTCCAAAATGGAGCGGGATTACGGAATACCAATCCAAACCAGAGCCTTAATACTGACATCTGGTGATTGATTTCGGAACTAGTTTTGTCCTGTAGTCTGGTGGATTATGTCATAGTGTTAGGCAATCTCTCCATCTTGACAAGTAATGCCTACACTAGTCAGGTGTCATATACAACAAGTATATCTGTCTAACAGATGGTATACGGGTCTTAAATGTCATATGAAATAATGCAGCAAGAAAACTTATTTCATGAGAACATGTGTGTGTGTGTGTGTGAAAAACCTCATATTGAATATGAGGCTGATATTCATGCCTATATATCTTAGGATATGAATAACAATTTCATTTTATATTCATTACTCTTTATTGTCACCAATTTAACCTTATCATATGTACATATATATCTAATCGTTGTGACAATGAAATGACATAAACAGTGTAACAAAATCTAAATTCATGTAAAAAGCCAGTACCAGATAATAACCACACACACACACACACACACACACACACACACACACACACACACACACACAACCTATCTATATAATATTTTCAATTAGAATATTTGAGTTCTTATTGATTAATTAGCGGTTGACTCCAGAAAAGAACCGACCATCAAAACCTTGATAGAAATAACTTTTATTTAATCAAGCTGCTTAACCTTAATTTAAGTTACTTATTTACAGACTAGATGAGATGTAGTTAATGCTATATGTATCTTTATTAACAGCTTAAGTAAGGTTACACATTAATATGTAGATGTTACAGTTAGAACATTAAATCAAAATTACTCAATCACTCACCCAAACACACACACAAATCAATCTACACACACACACACACACACACACACACACACACACACACACACACACACACACACACACACACACACACACACACACACACACACTTAAACCTGTCAATAGAAAAATAGCATGAAACAATATAAATAGTGAATAGAGCTTTTTACCATTTCCTGTTTCTCACAAACTCCATATACACTGTATTTGGAGAATATATTTATTCATGTAATCATTTACCAGTAGTTTATATACAGCACTGTAACATAAAATATTTATTATTCCTACAATATAGTACCATGATAAATGACCAAATGTTCACTAAGTTATGTTGTCATTTGGTAATGTACTTCATTGTACTATTGTCAGTTATGTGAATGAGTACCACAGTAGTTGACCATGTTTGAAAATATTAACTATTTATCTGGAGAAAATGAAATATAGATCCAATAATCAGTTCCAGTTTTCTTTCATTTGCTTCATTGATTTCAAGCTCAGAATTCAGAAGGTGATTCTATAGAGCAGTAAATAAGTGCCATTGTGTAATTGTAACATGATCGTATGATATTCACATAGAGTATGATCTCTTCTCATTGTATTTTGCTGTTCAAAGCATACCAAGTAATGTAGATTGTCTTCAGTGGTTAATGGCACAGAAAGAGAGCCGCTTATGCGAAACTTATTATTTAAATAGAAATTACTATCCACACAATTTCTTCTAGTCTCATTATTGTTATTGTCAGACACACGCCATTCAATTTGTTTTGGTAAAGAAGTGGGATGGCCCTAGTACATTACCTACAGACACAGTTGGTGTCTGAATGCCCAGTGTTTGTAATGTAAGGAAATGGAAGCTGTGCTAAATAGGAAATGTTAAAGGCAGCATCAGTGGAAAGCTGCAGCGCTTCCCTCTTACATCACCTTGTGATGTGTGTTTGTGTCCGACCACCATATTTTAGCTAATTAATGTTCGCCTTTGAATTATAATTGATGTTGGCTGCTTTACAGACTTATTCCTCTCATTGCTGGCAGTCATTTGCTCATCTTGAATAACTAACTGATCCCAGTTGGTTGTTATGACTATGAGTGATGATGTCAGCGAGCTATCTCATGATTCTGGTCACCAGATTGAAGGGTTTTTCTCAAACGTACCAGCTCAATTGTTCTGTCATAATCTTCATCAGCATAAACACGGATCAACATATTTCTCACATCGACCAAGATAATCTCATCATCATTATCTTATCATCTTCTAAGGTTGTTCTGGTTGTTCTATGCTCGTTGTTTCTAAGACAAACAAAATAAGCTGAATTTTATTATGAAAAGGTTTTCTTTTTTATGTGATTGGTATAACGTCTATTTTACCATTTCAAATTATATCCAGGTCTGTCATATAACAGTTATAAACACCAAACAACATCCATCATATGGGAATAGGATATGTGTAATTTTCAATATTGTTCAAATTTTTTTAATGTTTGGTCCCTCACCAAAACAATATTGCTACTCCTAATAACGATAATAATATTGTTAGTATTAATGAGGCAAGTTACACTGAATGCGGTCACTATATGATTAAAATCAGCTCAACTGCATCTATAGTAATATCTAGAGTGACTGGATGGCTCAGATTTACCCTTCATTGTTATTGGTAAACCTTGTTATTTGGTGTATTGAATGTGGTAATAAATAATAATCAGGTTGACTCAATCTCTGTATGATGTAGTCACTTATCTATAATGATACTGAACTACAGAGAACAAAATAAATGGTATACTGGCGAAATGGACATTTTTCAAAGCTCGAGTTACAACAATTTATTTTCTTGTGTGTAGTCTACAGGAAACTGTTTGTTAGTGAACAAATATGGTTGATTTTCTATTATTGTCTTTATTACTATTATTACTCATCGTTTATTTTACTTAAAACTTGTGGTATATCTAGATAATTTTTAAAAAATAATTTTAGCCCTAAACCTTGAAACAAATATGAAATGTAAATATTTGTTTGAACATTAAAAAGTCACTAATTTGGTTAGAAAATGTCATGTGAAATAGTCATAGAGTATTTCAGGGTTTTTGTGCCAGTTAATGTAATTGTAAGAGCCATAAACTGAAAGGTGGAGTAATTAAGTACCCAAAATAACTAATGTCCTCAGGCCTATAAAGGCTTTAGAAGAGTAATGATAGATTTTAATATTAAAATCAATTAAAGTGTCTCTGTCAGTAAACAATGGAACACAGCACACTTGTCACTGACACAATATACAGAGAAGATTTACAACATAAAGTTCTAGCTACATCAATAGGTGGATGAAAAAAGACCTCAATTTAGTATCTGGTTATGATTAAATATTGTACTGATAGAATGCCAATGATAGAAGGCCTGTGATATGGAAGGCCAGTGATAAAGAAGGCCAATGATAAAGAAGGCCCATAATACAGAAATCCAGTGATACAGAAGGCCAGTGATACAAAATCCCAGTGATGCAGAAGGCCAGTGATACAGAAGGCCAGTGATACAGAAGGCCAATAATACAGAAGCCCAGTGATACAGAAGGCCAGTAATACAGAAGGCCAGTGACACAGAAGGCCAGTGATACAGAAGGCCAGTGATACAGAAGGCCATTGATACAGAAAGCCAATGATATAAAAGGCCAATAATACAGAAGCCCAATGATATAAAAGGCCAATAATACAGAAAGCCAGTGATACAGAAGGCCAGTGATACAGAAGGCCAGTGATACAGAAGGCCAGTGATACAATGCAAACATTCCAGATATAATCAGTTACACATAGTTATTCATTAGAGCTCATCTGGACATGATAGTGGTTGATGAGTCTGGTTTTGTATCATTCTTTCTCATTACCATTTTTCATATCTCATAATCAATAATTTACTATGCGGTACCCTAATCTATAGATTGCAAATTTGCTGCAGAACATCAGTTATAGATTTTTCTCGCTTGAACACAAAGTTTGCCATTTCACTTTCCTCTTCTCTGTTAAGCGTGTTTGAGTAAAACTAACCTGTGCTACAGTTACTTAATGTTAAAATGATTGCAAGCAATAATATCAGTTACGATGGTCTTGTGGTGTCTCGATAAGAGCAGAAATCAGAAGATTCCTGGTTTGAATCCACCAACATGCTAATGTTGTTTGATTTGTTCACTGGTTCAGGCTGACTATCACTTGAGTTACTGTAGATTGTCTACTATAACACTGGCCCAAAAAAAGGTATTATTAACCTGATATTTATTAAGTTTATCATCCACAGGTAACATAAACTAGACTTTTGTTATATTTATCGTAAAATAAGATGGTAGACCAAAACGTTAACCCTGTGAACAGAATAACATTAAAACTATAAAACCACATTACAAGATATACAGCGTTCTGAATTGGAGTGGAATCACAGAGGGTTCTTTTATTGGAAGTGTTCGACATTTACATTGTGTTAGATGTGATTTATTAGCTACCCAGACAGCCATTAAATTAGCGAGTCTGTGGTATATCTGGTAATGGAAGTATTATGGGCTTCAGTTGTTTATGTTCGTTCAGAATCATCCTCAAGGTGGTGTCATTGGGAAGATATAGTAGAACATAAAATCTCCGGGATAGCTACTGCCAGGGTATGATATACCTATATATCCGGTATCTGCTAATATCCATCAATGCCACAGAAATTTGTGTTTTACATTTTTTATTTCATGTTACAAATGTTAATATTTTTTATCATAATTCTCAAAGATATACGAGAAAGACTCAATGATACACTGGCTATGCTTTGATTCAGGTCATGACAGACCAACTTCAAGATAATTACTCTATAAGTCAGTGCTAAATTAATATGTACATAAATGTACCTTCGCCTGTTCCAAATCTGAATCCTTACCTTTGTTTATCTTCTTCCATAGGTTAAGCCTTATATAGATTGAACTTTTTCCCCAATCCAGTTATAATGTATGAACCTTCAGAGTTAAAATATTGATCTGTTTAGAATGATGACTTTTTATTGATGCAGTACGTTTTCCTTTGATGTATTATTTACGAGTGATCTTTTGCCCAGTTCTCTATATGCTTTATCATCAATACACCAGCCATTGAGAAAATTGATGAACATTCCCAGTTTACGTCATAGTTTGATTGAGTGATTTGTTTAACTCTGGGACTGATCAAATTTGGGACATACAACTGAAGGACCCACCGCCTAGGGAAAGTTCCCACCAACTCAACTGACACTAGGGATCTCTAACAACTGGGTTACAGTAGTGCCCTCGGTTTACCCCCACACAGCGTCAAGAGACCAGATGTTTGTCAGAGTTATAGTGCTGTCTCCACAATGTTCTTTACCTGAGTTCGCACTCACTGACAGCGGCCCAGGCCAACCATTGTAATGGATGGTGGAAATTTTGCTCTCAGCATTAATGGTACTCAAACCCATGAACTGCAGTAAAGCACTCCACAAACTGAGCTTTTTCAACCACTTTATGGAAGTTGGAGTAATGTGATCTAGTGTGATCAGCTTATAGATTTCGGTGATCCAAAGGGTGTAATTCACCAACGAGACCTTCTCTACAAACATTAACCTTACGTATTTGAATGTATCAAGGCTCCACGAAACACACCTAATATTATTAGGACATTTATCTTAATGGTGCACATCCTGAAGTGTATTAGATTAATTGTAGCAATGTACTTCTGTTGATACTAATGATAAATGTTATTACAGTACAGTTATGTATTTTGTAAATATCAATATCAATTTTATATTCACTCTATGACAATAGTTACACAGTGGACATTACTTGATATACCTGCTGCGAAGCATATCAGTATTTGAATACAGTTGACCCTTTAATTCTGGATTACTCTCACTGTCGACTATCTGTACTAGATACATATACATTGTTCGTGATGTTAATGATACATGTATATGCCCATTTATATTACCCAGAATGTGTTCCGTAAGAGATGAAGGAATCCACATTGAGGCGTACTGATGTTAATAACCACCACACTAATTATTTCTGATCATTAGCTAAAATTAATGGGTTTTTTACCAGCAGTTTCTCATTATTACTTTGTTCAAGATAGAAAAATGAATTATTACTGTAATATATCTGTTAGCTGTCCCCTTTTTGTACACTGTTCAGCTTACTGTAACGGATGCTATTGATAAACATGAAATACAGGATTTTCTCTCTAAATATGGCTTTAGTTGTTTAAGTGACATATGATCACCAACTGTCATGAAAATTTGTCAGAATAGATAAAGACAATTTACAGGCAGATGTAAAAGGCCTCTTTGCTTGATGCTTCATTTATTTGTGTCTTTCAGGTCACCACCACCATGAATCCCATGAGAGCCCTCCTGACCAACAAGACCACCTCATGTCATTGGTGGAAAAAGGCGGTAAAGATGGAACACCAGTATTAATGGATACTGATGCTGAACAGAAAGATAGTGATGGGTCTAGTCATAGTGGTGCAAATGGCGGCTCACTGAAGCCTGGTACGTCGACATCGGGTGAGGCTGTCGGTGGTGCATCGACCGGATCGGAGAGGCATACTGGTGGTGCCATAACACCAAGCAGTACCAGTGACAAGCATGGGACGTATGAGAATGAGGCATTCTCCAAGGACCAAGAAGTTTCACATGAACGTCGTTCACCGACCTCAACTGAACAAGCCCTATCTAACTTTGGTGATGGTTCTGTCTCACTCGGCGATGTAAGTATCACCCTGGAATGGAACATGCCATGAATGCTGGGCTTAGATCTCAGAAAGTCTGAAAGAGCTCGATGAAATACATCTTTTTACTGTTTTTGACATGAATTATAGATGATAGCGTTGATTTCAGGTGAGGAAACGAGATTCACCTGTGACTAAAGCAAGTATTTACACTAACTGTTCTTTTAGCTTACTATTTAAAACTGGTGTGGAGAATCAAACAGTGGATGAAAAGTGTATCTGTTTAGTCATAACTCATCAGCTTCAATATGCCTAAACTAACACTTTCTATTAATTAAGAAGTTATCATAATAATTTACTCATAATAATAACAACAGATAAATGATAACATCCCAATTAGTCATTTAACATTAATATATGTATCATAGTTGTAGTTAGAAACCTAACCTGCTTACCTTTGAGTGCCATCTTTAATGCATACTTAAAATTCTGAATTTAGAGCTTTATGTTAAAATAAATAACGCCACACAAAGAAACTCTGTTAATTTTGAAACCAGTATAAAAATTAGACTTATGGTAATGAGATATGATGTTCTATTTATAATCCAGTTATTTTCACTTGTTCTTTCTCCTTACATAATGGTTGTTTTAAAATCAGAAATACCTTTTACATTCGAGTCCTGTTCCACGATGTGTGTTTTATTTGAAAGCGCTGATTTATTTATATGTACAGAACTTGATTTAATGGATTAAGCTGTAAGATTTCCAGTGAGTGACTGTATTTGTAAAATAGTTTCTGGTGGCTTGTTATGTGTTTTAATGATTTGATGGTGCAAAAATGACATTTTACTTCCAGACATGGTTTTAAAATTTAAGTCTCTTCTTTAAATCTGAAACCTAATACATTACCACTTGAACAATCAGTCAACTAATAAGATAAATGTTGTTTTGGGTGTAAGTAATGTATGCTAATTCATCTTTCCTAAATACTGGTATTTGTTAGGTAAGCCAGGTCCATATTTATATCTCTTCTATCACCTGTCTTAAACAACATTCAATTTCATCTAGAATCTATACAAAGAGCCTTTTAGTCTGACAGTATATCTTACCTAGAACTTCCTTTGCACTAGACACCTTTGGCATAATGTTTGGAATGCTCCAAGAATTTAACTCTATTTTGATATTTATTAAGAATCACATACAGGCATAATTTCTAGGCCTTCATCATTGTGGCTTTCAGTCATAACTTGAAATCCTTTACCCCTACAACAGTATTAGAATAGAAGAAAAAGTGCAGCACTCATTTGTTGATGGTGTGACTTGATTATTGTGATTAAAAGCACATAACATCTGTAACTCATCAATAGAGCATATATCCATCAACGATGTATTCATCCACCATCTCACTTAGAAATGATCGCAACTGATTATTGTTGTGGTCTTTGTTTAAAATCTGATGCTAAGTTTTCTTTGCATGACAGGAACATCTTTTTGATGTCAGTGACCTTCAGGATCGTGAACCAGCTCTGATATCTAAATGTGGGAACCTTGAGGTGACATTCGACTATGACAGCAACTCTAGTTGTATGAACATCACAGTACACAGGGCTGTCGATATCCCAACCAAAGATCGTGGTGGTGCCAATAACACACAGGTACGTCTCCTTCTGTTACCCACCAAAAAGACACGGCAGAAGACTAGGGTCAAGCAAGGAGAGAATCCAGAATACATGGAGACATTTGCATTTAAGGTGCCCTCTGGTGAGTACTGGCTTCTCTTGTGTGCGGTTCTAATATGAACTTCAGTAGGTTAGTGTGTGGAGAGGTATTTCCATATTTGTATACACAAAAGGATTTTTGTGTTCATTAAGTAGTCACAATTACCTGATGTTTCCTTGCAGAGGAAGTGGGTAGTATGGGAGTCCGTTTCCGTCTCTATGGCTGTGAACGAATGAGAAGGGAGAGGATGATAGGAGAAGTCATCATTGGATTTGCTTCGCTGAATACTGAGCTGCCAACAACACATATGCTCACTTTGGAACCAAGAAGTAATCTTAGTGTAAGTGTCAGTATGACAAGGCTAGCAATAAGCTGTGATACTTGTTTTTATTTAGACTGTGATCATTTTAATCAAACATCCAATGTAGAGAGTGGTTAAACTTTTGCACATAGTCCTTGTTGTTTTCCCGTTCTTGGGTTTATTAACAATATTTTCACACAAATGTTACAGCATGGTGACAGCAAGATGGATGTATCAAGTCTGTCTCGCAGTGACAGTGCATCATCAACACAGTCTATGCAGCATGGAGGAATGCCCGAACTGCTGATTGGACTGGCATACAATGGCACGACTGGGCGCCTCTCAGTCGAAGTCATTAAAGGCAGTAATTTCAAGAATATGGCCATGAACCGGGCACCAGGTAAACAGATTAATATTTCTTGGTGAGAGAAAATCCTCTTGCTTCGGTCACATCTGTCCAATTCAATTATTGAAATCCCCTCACCTTCCGGGTCAATGGTGGGATATTATTGATAATTTAGCAAGCACAGCCATTTGACATCATCACTGACTCTAGTTGTTCAGTGGATTAATTTGATTTTCCAGACACATGTATTTCTATGTTTCATTCCTCTCTAATTTAGGGCTACTTGAATTTATTTGATCGCAACATTTATAATCTTCTTAAGGCTTTCTTACTAATTTTTTCCAAATAAATGGTTTTTAAAATAAAATACTGAAATCAATTAATTTTGTCTGCAGGCTGTTTTGCTATTTTCACCTGTCATTTGTATTATGATTGCCTTCAGCAATTCCAAATAATAAACTGCCTGTCTACATTAAGGAATATTACCATTTTGATTATCCTTTTTTTGTTGTCTTCACATTACAGATACATACGTGAAACTGACACTGATGTCACCGAACGGTCAGGAAATAGCACGAAGTAAAACATCCATAAGACGTGGTCAGCCAAATCCTCTCTACAAGGAGACATTCATGTTCCAGGTGGCGCTGTTCCAGCTGCCTGATGTCACGCTGATGGTCTCGGTCTATAACAAACGTAGCATGAAAAGAAAGGAAATGATTGGCTGGTTCTCATTAGGTAATTAACTTACTGCCATAATTAATATTCATACTGATTATAGTCATATCTTAGAATAGCAATATGTGTTTGTTGTTATAAAATAGATTTTGTAAGTGTTCAGGTTGAAATATTAGTAGCTGAATCAGGTTTGCTGATATCACACATGCAGCACACATACATATAAACACACACAGACACATGCACAGACACATGAACAGACACATGAACACACAGATATGAGTACACATACATACACATGAACTCACACACACACACACACATGCAGAGACACATGAACAGACACATGAACATACAGATATGAGGACACATACATACACATGAACACACACACGCACGCACACACACGCACGACGCACGCACACACACACACACACACACACACACACACACACACACACAACACACACACACACACACACACACACACACATGAACACACACATGAACACATATGACACACACACACACACACACACACACACACATGAACCTACACACACGCATGAACACATGAACACACACATACTATATATACCCAACCTGACCTATCTATCTTCTTCCACAGGCTACAGTAGCAGTGGCGAAGAAGAGGTTTCACATTGGAATGACATGCGGGAGTCTAAAGGTGAACCTGTCTGTAGGTGGCATGTGTTACTGGAGGCATAGAGGACATGTGGAGTCCTTCACCTCACTTCAATCAATAATTCAGCCAGGTGTGATTTGAGTCATCTGGGAGTATCACTATATCACACCAGTAAGAAATCAGTTGTAGTTTTGTCTCCAGTGTCAAAAGTCTGTCAGCACCTTATAGCATTCATAATTGATATGTAGGTGGCCAACGTAGATGTTGGTTTATCTTCATAATAATTTATTTATCTGCTGCTGTGAAGTTATATTCAACTTCATTGACCACCTGATATTTTGAAAGTGAAAGCTCAAAAATCTAAATGTATTTTGCAGTGTTTGTAAATTAGCATTTCCTGTATATAATTATACTTAATTATTGCAAGTCAGTTTCTGGTGATTTGTGTATATATTTTTGGTTGAGTCAGGAAGAATTTTTGAATGTGATCGTTAGGTCAGCTGAGTTGCTGGTTGTTAGTTAGAGCATTTTTGAACAAACATAAGCTGTTCACATTCAGAGAGAGAGAGAGAGAGTGTGTGTATGTATGTGTGTGTGTGTGTGTGTGTGAAGTAAATAATAGTATTTATTTACTTATACATTGATAAAATAAACTTTCATTGTTAGGTGTGTGTATTATAATACCATATTATGGTCATCTTTTATAAAAGTAACTTGCCAATTTTTTGTCAGAGAATTTGACCTGAAAAATCAATACCCTTGCTGATGATTGATGAGAAATATATTAGATAACTCCGATGATTTGGAATGTATCATATTTTGATATCTAGTCATGTGATTTCATATATATATATATATATGTATATCAGCATCATACTAACCAGTACATTCTTTGTAGGTAGACTTGTATAAGGCTTATGATGGTGTACATTCTTGCACATTATTTATCGGTGTATTTTATACATAGATTGTTATTCCAGAGCTGGTTAATAACACTTTTGTTATAGCACCTGTATATGACATTAGATAGAGTATTGTTGACGTGAACCAATCATAATATTGCATCTTATCTTGCTTTTGTCTGTGTAATTGTTGTTTTGGTTATTCTCTGAAATATATGAAGCATATTGGAAAATTAGATGTCTGATTTTCTGTACATTTTTGCTTGTGAATCCGTTGATTAGATCATTTTATGATGTTTGGTGAATGACACCGGTCCATTATGATAGATATAGAGGACACTTTAATGGCAACATTATGACAAAACTGTCCCACTTCATATGACAAAACTGTCCTACTTCATTTGTTTACATCTATTCTCTTCACTAATTTGTATTACTTTAAAAAATGTTTTGAACATTTTTAAGGATTGTGAAGTATTAATTTATCAGCCAGATTATAATTTTCAACTATGTGATGTCCTAGGCTTTGCACAGCAGCATGTATGTGTATATATATATATATATATATATATATATATACCGGTATATAATTAAAGCTGCATGTAGGTAATTTAGTATTTTGTTTTGTATATTTTGTATCAGATCAGCCACAGTACACTTGAATTACAGATATAGCATAACGTCATGCTGACAAGTTAACACTTTACACTCATAAAATAAGTTCTGTGTATCTTCAGCTTTGATTCATTCCAATCGTGAAATGAATAGATATATTTTATTATGTTGTGTGTGTTAAAATAATATAATGATATCTCGGTATATAATTACATTGTTATTTTTGTACATCAGAATTAAGATTAACACAATAATAACATAACATAATTGGCCTTTTTTCTTCTGAATCTCAAAACACACTGTATGTATATAGAATAATGTTTATGAACAATTTTGGTAAATTGATCACTCAATAGAATGACAGTGTGTCATTTAAGTTGTAAGATGAGTGAAAATAGTGATATTCTCTTTATGTTTTAGCTTCTACTGATATAACACATTATGTTCTAGTGGAGACAGAATGCAAGCACTCATTGATTAATCTGTGATAGAACAATGTATAGCAAACCTCAGCTCTAACCCCCCCCCCTCTCTCTCTCTCTCTCTCTATAATATATATATATATATATATATATATGCATTTATATTTTATCCACAGAAAACAATATTATTGTTCGTATATTAGAATATTCGTTTTTTTTTGTACAGTGAAGATACAAACTTGAAATCAAAGATCGGCACCTGTAGGCTAGTATTCTGTTGGTTGTGTTTATATTTAACTTATTATCATTTATCTGTTACACTTGTCTTACCAATCCACACAAGTTTATTATGTATTTAGTACTATTACTGTGCATTCCTACTAAAAAGAAGAAATGGAAACTAATCATTTTTAATGAGGTTTGCTAAAACATATTAGGTGTAGGTCAACATCCTATATTTATGTCAAACTTTCTAAGAACAATGGTCATTTTGATGTTTGTTTTGCCACCATTTGTTGTTATTATTGAATGGTTTCACTGAAATTGTGTTCATTAGTAACTGTTATTTAGGTAGTATTTCTCTTTGGTTCGCAAATGTTTGATATCGTGTGATATATTAATAATTAACTGAGATAACTGTTATTGTTAAATATTGTATGATGAATTATTGTTACTAATAATATTATTATTACTACTACTGTGCAATGGCTAGATGAAATAAAACTGAGCACACCTGACTCTGTTTTAAATTATTATTACAACTCAATCTGCAGCCTAAATACCATTGACTAACAGACCTATGAATGTCGGCTAAGATATATACCATCAGACCACTGAAATGGAATAATTACTCTATAAAATAGGGACTAGTCTAAAGGTAAGCATCACGCATTTAGCTATGGTATAGTTATAGTTGACTGATATAAGTGAAGAGTTGTAATTAAATTCGCTTGTTTTATCCAGTCTTTAATATCACAGCTAATACATGTAGCAGCAAATCTCATAAACAGTCTTGTATGTTCATTGAACTTCCTTTATTCATGACTTGTTATAAGCTTTTCAGCAAAATACAACAACAGACCACAATCTGCTATGTTCAGCAGATATCGAGAAAGCACAGATCATGAAATCAGTGTGATCAAGTTATTTTTACATCATTCAAATTATTTGTTAACCAGTTGGGAAACGATAAATATATTGGGTATAATTATGAATCAGAATACATATTTGGTTTATAATAAAGCTCAGCAAGTATTATGAGTGTTGAGTTTAACAGCAGTTAATATTGGGCCATTTCATGCCAAAAAACGTGCACGATCCCAGAATCACGTTATTTTGGGATTCACTGAAATGTTATTTTGATCAAGGGACCTTTTTCTTACTGGAATCTTGAAGGTAATTAATTCACAGAATCTTGAAGGTAATTAATTCACGGTGTGCTGTCGCTGACGTATGTTAGTTGACAGCTGATGACTAGATTGTTGATGCAGTGATACCAATCTTCCATATTACTTTCTGAATTTATCAGTAAAACAAACGAAACCGAGTTGTTCCGGAACGTCACAACGGACACGGTCGTATCAAACGCTATAATTGGTTTATAGTGACATATAAACCTAGAACTCCCATAACGGAGTGAAGTACGAAAATATCGTGGCTAGTTATTGTCTGGATAGAAGCTTGTTCTTTGAATGTTGTGCACGTTATAGTTCACGATGTTGTGTAGTAGTAGTAGTAGTATTTATTTCCAATTTCAATATCAAATAACGTATACATAATGCAATTTTACAAGTATATTACATATAAAGAAATTGGGGGACCAATGTAGCCGAAGCTGTCTTCCCATTGGCCCCGAACAATCATAGCTAATAATAGTCAGCTCGATGAAACGCCGTTTGTGTATTTGCAAGTCTGGTCGTGTGTGTATTGGAAGTATGTGGACCAGGTACCAAGCAATCATATAATTACCTAGACATGTGTGCATTGACAACAATAAGGGTTGTTGCATTTTACAGATGCTGAGTAAGTAGCTAAGATGTAACTTTTCAGGGTTTTCTTAGTTTTTGATCTTGAATTACAAGTGGAAAGGATACTATTCCAATTGTTCCATATAATGGGAAAATTTACTGGATAGTGCAGAGTTACATCGATGTACATGCATATGACTAGATTGCCTTGTCACGCGATTTTCCTGTACCTCAGAATTTAGACGGAATAGGCCATCGAAGGATATAGGAAGTCTCTTGTTAATAAAGTCGTCCATGAACAAACATACGTGGTATTGATACATGTCACAATTTTAAGATTTCACAATTTTTGAATAAGGGATCGGTATGATTGTTATAACCCGCATTATTAATAATACGAATAGCTCTTTTCTGCAAAGACACAGTTTTCTGAAGGATTGATGAATTGACATTCCCCCAAATTAGTAAACCATATGAGATATATGGTTGTATGAGAGCCAGGTATAAAGTTTTCAGACTGTTTTTTGGTAGGAATTTCTTTACTTGTTTTATGCCATATAAGGCCCGAGAAATCTTATTTTTCACGTAAATCAAGTGATATTTCCATGAAAGAGTCTCGTCCAGAAAGACACCAAGAAATTTGGTGGTTTTCTCTTGGAATTGAGAACCAATTTGCTCTAAATGAGTACCACCAAATGAAATGTCCAAGATGTTGAAAGAACAGAAAAGCCATCGGTTTATAACTTTATAAAGGTGTTTAAATACATTATTCTGGATATTGTATACGCGGATGGAGACAAACTCTCCGTAGATGATCCTGGACTGTTTGGTTCAGGTGAAACGCGAAGCTATTAAGATCCGTGGTGAAACATATTCCAATTACATTCACCATTTTTAAATATACAACAAACATATAATATGGAAATATCTGATTTAATTTAATATCCTATGATACAATGTATTCAGAAATAATTGCTGTAATGTATATGATAACAATGTTAATGATGATACCACTACTTCAACCACATTCCACTACTTTAATGTAACAGATCATACACGATTACACACGAGAAAAACAAATTTGGCCCTAATTACGTAAACTATAAGACTGACTAGAGAGTTTGCAGTTAAATAGCAAACTGCGATATTTCGATCACAAAGCCTGTTAATCTGCAATCGCAAATTGAGCTGCGATACCGTCTATTCTACAAGTGGCAACCATTTCCGTGTTGGTTGGGCATAATCAGGTTAGCATGTTAGAATCCCTTTTGTGCGTTTTTGGATAGGCCTCCAAATATTGTTATTGTAGTTGTAACAATTAAGGTTTTTTATTAAATGTGCTCCGTCGTGTACACGGTTGTGTGTGTGTGTTTTTTAAAACTTGTATACGACGATATTTTGTACACGTGAACCTTGGATGTTCGCCGAAGACTGTATATATCTAGTTTATGACACACAACTAATATAGTCCGGGTTCTGCCCTGACGCCATGGCAGAGTAACAACCAACTTATTGATAACACTTGGATGTCGTTGTCATACAATGACATGATAACATCTTAATTTTTGTTTTTAGACCTTATCTTTTATTGAGTAGGAAAGCGAAAGTTATATTGTAAATGTATAAATGGTGATTTTCTAGTTGGCTAAATGCTAACCCCAAATTGAATATGAGTTGACAATTTAAAGCTCTGATTGTGCGATATCACGTTTTTAATGTGTGCACTATTCTCCACCAAAACAGCGATCCTGAAAGACCTGTAAGATTTACCATATTACACTATTAAGTCCTGGAGTACATTCCTTCAAAAGTATTTTGTAAGCAAAAGTATTTTGTTCCCTTTTGCGAGGAGTAGTGTTACAACACAGTTCTGTGCTCACAATAGGTGATTTGTCACAGAGAGGAGATATTATATAGCAATACATTTTTACTTAGGTATAAGGCCCTTTTCTTGATGCCAAAGTTAAATTCTAAACGCTTAAATATTATCGTATGATCGAGTTATGGCTCGTTTTAAACACAAGAACATCACCGACTCAAGGATTGACCTACTCATAATGAATGTTATCAGTGGAAGAAGTTCATCCACACATTTCTTTATTGTGTTGTTTTCCTCAAGAAGAAATTGCTAAACTTGTCCGTCAGGAGTTCAGCAGAGAAAATATGTGGAAGACCTACATCTGTATTACTTACTGCCAATGAAGTTCCTTGTTAATTTGTAATGTTAAAAAATCTTTTCTACTTTCCTCTGTGTGTTTGTGGAAGTGACAAACTGCTTCTACTCAATTAATAGTGTATTCATTTTTACAAAGTTCTCTGTATATTTCAAAATGCACCTTTTAGGATGTTCATTGCTAATTCCTCTGCACTTTCTTCCGAATTGTCTTAGCAGATCT
This sequence comes from Paralvinella palmiformis, assembly GCA_025642065.1. Classification (NCBI taxonomy): domain Eukaryota; kingdom Metazoa; phylum Annelida; class Polychaeta; order Terebellida; family Alvinellidae; genus Paralvinella; species Paralvinella palmiformis. The sequence goes on from JAODUP010000557.1 coordinate 210,045, forward strand.
AAGCTTTTCAGGGTACCAAAGAGCTTCCAGTTTCAACGTAATGATTTTGGACAAGAGAGAGCATGATGATTATTGATACTTTGGACACAGTTGTTGTAGGCTTCTACCAGCTCACCAACTAATTCCTCACATTCACTCGGGTGCAGGTGTTGAGATGACTGTAAATTCTCCATAAAATCTTGAATATTTATGCCACGAAACTTTTCTGTATGTGATCTTCCTTCGTATGCACTCGGGCTTGCCCATCGTAATGACGAACCCAACAGCCCGATGATCGATTAAAGATTTAACTTTGTTGCCATTGAAACAAGGGTCACATACAAAAGTAACTCTTACCATGGAAATCGAGTCTGTGGCCTTTTTTGTGAGTTCCGATATTGACACGCTGAATACTATATATTGCAGAATCTACGAGCTTCAATATCGACATGGAAATTTTAATCACCAATAAATAGAGTATTTATAACATCATATGGGATAATGGCTATCTAAGTCTAAGTAAAGTTACGATGTTGGCTAAACCAGAGCATTTGTGGCTGACTTGTTCTGGATAGAGATGGCTACGTGATCCTTGTGCTAGTTTAAGTCAGGACATGTGACTGTTCATCTTCCCGCCGTACAATCTGGCATTCCAGGAAGCCGTAATGGCTATCCTTCAGTAATTAGGATTAATTCCTTATATTTGTGATATCAGATAGAGTTCATGAGGGGTATTTTTGGTTACTTTCATAGGCATTAGATCTACACATTTAAATCTCATTGTCTGAGGGTCAGAAGTTCCTTTAAATAATAGTGAATTTTAAAGCCATTTTATTTAGAAGTAGTGGGACAATACACAATAGAAAATTTAACTTTAACCTTACCTATACCTATATCTAATTAACTTTCTGATTTGTACGCCAGCTGTCTATAACATCTGGATTAAGTACAGGTATAAGCAGCAGTCACGGTTGACTGCTCGTAAAATGTTTCAATGTTTTGCAGAAGAGTACTGATATAAAGCAAGATGAGCAAAGTCAAAACTTAATATCCAGTTGCAGATAAATATTCTAGCAACAGTCATCTACCATTCTGAAGATTTGTGAAGCCAGAGTAATTTAATCAATTGACATAATTTTCACCCGAACCAAGGCTTTTTCAGTGCGGTGACTGTCATAATTATCTTCCAAAAATTAGTTCTTTGAACGGACAGCGATTGATATTAGAAACACACCTATAGAGAATAAAGATTTTACTGCGCCATCTGGTGGAACTCCGCTTGTGGGTCGCGTTCTACAGGTCCGAGTACAAGCTTCGCCATTTGTGTTCTTAATTATTGCTAGCGGATGTGTTTAACCGTCTGACAAAATATTTTATTTTTCCCGATCACGAAATAACAGAGTGTACAAACAAGTTCACATGTTGATAAACTGTTTATTATACCCATTGACTTGATTAATTATTTTCAATAACAATCATTATTTTGGCAGTAAATACATATGTATTTGCCGTTGTTTATGTTTAGTACAGTTGTTGTTCTTCACAACATGGCATATTTGTCGTTCATATATTTTACGTTGGTCTTCTCAATTGACGATAATTTTTGACGGATTTTGGCCAAATAAATAAAATACCATTAACTTCAAATCTGATTATAACGTAACTCTAGTTTCACGGTACATCATCATTTAATTATAATATGTATTATTTAAAGCCATAAAGTCTGTGTTTATGACAGGAGTTGAGTAAATTAATATTCATTAGCCACGTTGTTGGGACTGACAAAAATCGTTCTAAATAATGATAATTAGCCTATGTTATTATGTGAAAACTAAATATTTATTTTGTAAGTTACAAATCTGAGATAATTATATTTTCCTGGTATTTGATTTCACATTGTTCATTATTATATATTTACAGTTTATTATTACGACATCTGAATTGCAGTGTGACAGCCATTGTCGCACCACTTCGGCCATTTCCGGAGATGAAAGCTGATTTTCCTGACAAATAATCTATTAGCAAAAAAAAAAACATTAAGAAAATTTCATATTTAACATAATGGACATTCTGTGAAATTGTTACAAATAATCATAAATGGATCTGGTTATGTAAATAGAAAAAAAGAGTGAATTTCCGTTGTTCGATTGTTACTTCACTGTGTACACGGGGTCACTGACCTGCAAACCATAGTAGATATCTGGTTTACGGACTGCGCATGCGTCGCGTAAATCGTCTATTGTAAACAAAAATGTAACCCACTTAGTAATAAGCAGACACGAATAAATTAATCGTATATTACTTATCTTGAATAAATAATAACAAAGTGGAACGATATAGCACCAGAAATGGAACTGTTTACTTGACTATGAATAATGAACATAATTATTTCTACAATCCAATCGTACCGCACTTTGTATTTGACAGAAACGTTTAATTCTGAACTATATGTGTGTGCCATTTATGTGATGATGATGATGATGGTGATATTGATAAAGGGACTAAAAGATTACATAAAAGTCGTGTGGAATATCTAAAAAGAGTGACAGTTGATTTAAGACAATGGCTACCTAAACTTGACTCCAACCTTGTATTTCATGTATGTCTAAGGATAGATGTCTCAACTTAAAAGACCTCTGAACCAACAAATTAAATTCAAAAAAATTTAAGGTAATGGAATATTTTGTTATTGTCACTGAAATGTCATCTAGACCAAAGGTTACAATCCATTTTACTCCTTACCTCAGATAAACAGCAGTAGTCCAAGTCAGTTTATGAGATCCATGAGATCTACGACAGAATCACAGTTGGACACTGGAGCGATACACGCATTGCTGTGCCATCAACAAACCTCAAGATCACAGAATGGCTCAAATTTCACAACAGATGTCAACAATGGAGGAAATTATAGCGAAAGAAAGTTTTCAGTATGTTAGACGGCGAAGAAGGATTTAATCCGGATTAAGGTAGATGAAAGTAGTTTTTACTTGACGCCTTTTTAGACTCCATTCAGAGAAATATTTCATGTGAGATTATCTGAAGGAAAAAAAGTACAGTTAAAGAACATCAAATAGGACCAAATGAGATAATCGAGGGATTAGCTGGAAAGATAGTAATCTGATTACGATATATATATATATATATATATATATATATATATATATATATATATATATATACAGATATGATAAGATACAACATGAAATAGTGGGCACTAGAACCCAATACCTTATTAGAACGTGTCCACCTATCAAGTATAATATTCAACGAAAACGGATTAGAAATGCATGTCACTTCCGTTACAGATGAATAAGGTACATGTGGAGTTTTACATGGATTACAGATATACATTAATTGCTTATATGCTAAGTAGGACGAATAAGATAAAGTGGATCAATAAGGTATGGCGTAAATACAAGACGGTACTTGATTCAGATACAATTATGTTTCTACCATAGGTTTACGTGTAGAATCCGTGTTGCAACTTACAGCACCACTGATCCATATTTATCTGTTTAGATGTGTACATAAGAACATCGACATTTTCGATGCTTTGTGTTAGTCTCACATAATCAAATCCATTTGTTACCAGGCTGCTCTAAATAACCGAGATATGTTTCCGGCATCACCAAACAGCTCAATTAACACTCACATATCGCCATACCTGCTAGATATTGTATTAATTTTGATCAATGCACACCTCAATCGCAGTGACACTATTTTATTTTTCTATAGTCGTCTCTTTTTCAGATCTAGAAAAGTCAATAACTGGCCGTTTTCAATAGGTAAAGGTTTTTATTAGTTTGTCTTTTAATAAAACAATTCAACATTTTAGATTGGGATGTGCTATTGTTGTTGTATATCATGATACTCTTTATCTTTACATCTGTAATAAGTAGGTTTTAGTAAAGAAAGAACGTGCATATAATGATATAAGTTGTTCTGGTAACCCATCTACTATATATATATATATATATATATATATATATATATATATATATAATATATATATATATATATATATATATATATATATATATATAAGAGAGAGAGAGAGAGAGAGAGAGAGAGAGAGATGGATTAGTGAGAAATTTAAATCTGTCATAGATTGATAATGTGAGATTGTGACAGTTATTACAGAAGGAGATGATATTATTTAGTATTTTTGTTTTCTCCTTTTCATTAATTATATTTAAGAATCACTCCTTTTTCGCTAAAACCTCCTTAAACATTCTAACATTAAAAATAAATGGCACAAAATGTGAAAAGACACCGACAGTGAACATTTTAGGAGAGTTAGATGCAGTTATTTAAAACAAATCTGATCTAACACTGACGTAAGAGCAATAACGCGCCCTTCATATTTGTAATATTTTGATAGAGTGCCGTCAGTAAGGTACCGTGAGCAGGTAAATAAAGTAACGGAACTAAATCCACATGGCCACTCCGAGATATAACATCTAAATTGTTAGACATTGTTTTTGGTTTTCCCTGGATCCAGACAGCGCCACCGGGACAAAACATCAATTCGCGATCTGCACAACAACAGGCACCACTAAAGTAGGAAGAAAAAATAAATAAACATCAATAGGACACACGATAATATCCACCCAATTCTCTAGGCCAGTTTTCTTCTTCGACCCATCTTCTGTCGTTGCCTTTCTTAAGCGTTTGAGCACACAAGTAAAGCAAATTCCTGATAGTTGAGGATCACGTTGTGTGAATATTAAGTGATCCATTGCAGTGATTATCCGGAGGAACGCTACATCTCAGATCAACAGTCCCAGGTTAGTTAAGTGTAGTGATCATTAATGTTTAAATTGAAAAAAAAATGGCTACTTGAACATTTAGAGTTAAGAGTAAACATAACTAAATTAACTCAAACACTCAAACCGGAGACCTTTAACTGACTATGCATAGATTTATTGGTGCAGGTAATAGATTCCGGTACATTTTATGTGGCTGTTAACCTGTAGGTGTAGAAGATTTAGAGAACCTTGAGTTGTGTTATACGTTCTACTTCATAAACCTTTAATGCTTTTCGCGAAACAAAGACAATAAAGGAACCGACCTTCAATCCAACCCCCTTTTAGGATAAGACTGAAATGTAGAAAAAAGATTTATCGTAAAATATATAATAAGTCTCCCGTGATTGTGTTAATGTTAACAACAACAACATTAACAACAACAACAACAACAACAATAATAATAATAATAATAATGTAGTTATAATAAAGCGTCTTCAAAGACACTAGATAGTAAAACCCAGAATATTTGTATTTGAAGTGTTATTATAAACGTTGAAGACGAGATTTAAGAGTAGATTCATATTTTGATGTAAAATCGATTGTTCTTATTAGTAATATTAATACCATGATCAATGACCTGTAATATTATAGTTATATTATTATATTTAAAACAGTTGATGTTGAGAATACTGTCTCCCTGTCCCATTGGTCGGAATAGAAGTAACACTATACAGTCCTAACAAAATAAGTTATAGTAAAGAAAACTGACTAATTTCCTTTCGTTTATTCATTGTTGTTTCCCTTTTGTTGAAATTTTAATTATCGTAAAACTGTCCGGATTTCTTTACATACGAATAGCGTTCTTGTGTATCCTGACTATCAGTGTAATGTGTCTGACATACAGTCTTATTTACACATTTAAAAACTGAGTATTAGTGTATCACATACAATCATATTTACACACGTAAAAACTGTGTATCAGTGTATGACATACAGTCATATTTATACATGTAAAAACTGAGTGACATACAGTCATATTCATGAACGAACAAGACATACTTTAGGTATTTTGGCACAAACTTATTTCCTTAAATTTATGATCAACTGCTCTATAGTTCCCAAATCATATGGATATAGTTCTTGGTTATCACAAATTATCACCCATCTCTGCCAGAGAATCACCATCACTAGCTAAATAGTATATATAATAGTATTACTGTATAGTGTTTTCATGTATCGTCAACATAAGAATAACTAGATAGCAGGTGTTTAAAATGCATTTAATTAATGCATTAAACTTAGATGATGTTCACTGCCAGAGATGTGTTGATGCAATTATTTTATTCCCCATCAAATGCACTACAACACTCAAAACAATTCTAACCACCAGCTATCATATTTCCATTAAAATGTTCCCTAAATCCTTAATTTCCGAACTTTCACGAGCCATTCTAGTGTGTACTACACTCGCTAGGGATTATTGTGTGACGTCATCTTTGCCAAAGATCACGAAGTGCCACCACAACTTTGTTTACAAGCGTCTTGTCCAGTTGACAGACAAGGGTCAGATTCCGACGGAAGTTTTGACATTCTCAGGGATATCAAATACTACAAATTTGAATCAGTCGCGAAAAAAAGGGTAACAGAAAGTGTTATGAGGAATTAGTTGCAGCAAGTGCAGACGTGGATTTAGAACAGCCACCGGTGCCGCCGACACCCGACCCCGGTCCACGACATGAGTTGGATTAGCGTGTATTTGTTTGTGTTGGTGTTAGCTTAATTGATAAGTTGACACACTGGGCCTGAATGCAAATATTTCCCTCTTTCTAGCACACAATAACGTCATTTAAAATAAATTGATATTTGTCGGTACACGGGAGCCCGGTCGATACATGGAGCTCTCCCATATGTGGCGCATAAATGAAATTTTAGTTTATTCACGAATGCGTCAACTTGTGAATGTGCAATAGTTTGCTCCCAAGATTACTTGCTCATACATACCTGTTTTCTATTCAGTTTCTCCACCAAACTGGTGATTCGTTTGGGCTTACTATCACCCAGTTTGTCGAATATGTATGGAATTGCATCTTCTGTGAGCTTGACACTCTTTGTGTCATATCCAACTGATCGTGCCATAGACGGTGAAATAACGAACACACGTTAATCGAAGTGTTAAGTTGGCAATAGGGCTTCCACTGCATTCTGTTCATATTTTGCAGTCAAGCGCGCAAACGAGTCTTGTTTTTGGGGAAAGTAATGCATACTTCATCCACTGACAGATCCATTTGCTAGCAAAGCAAGTTTTAAAACCACTGACTGAATACAGCCATCATTTGGATTTCAGCTCAGACCCGGGTGATTTACGGCGCAATGCTTTAACCACTGCGGTATCGGAGCGCCCTCTTCTGGCCAAAAAAGGGTTTTATAAATATAATCATCCAAACTTGATAATTAAATAACAAAAAGTTATAATAAGAGGTTTGAAAACTAACTTGGTAACAGGTAAAATAACATATATATTATAATGGTTGTCTTTTGGGCGTTTTAGCGTTTTAGAATAGATAAGCCTGGACAAAAAGTATTGAATCGTAAATTAAATATATATATATATATATATATATATATATATATATATATATATATATATATATTACAGAATGTATACCAGATACTTTCATCCCGTCTGTTTACGGTTATGTTGATAGACTTCACAGTGAGTTGTTATGGAATACAAATTGGTGGAATAACTGTCAACATAACAGATGTTGGAATTGGATCTAATAAGCTAACATCTATATCCGTCAACGCAGATACAACTGGAAGGTAGCACATAATTTATATAGTTACTATGGCAATATTCATGATCTCGTTGTTGTTATTCGGACAAATAGGAACCTGAAAAGCCTATAGTTGTTTAGAGTATAAATACACTAACATGGCTGTTATATATATATATATATATATATATATATATATATATACATATATATGTAATTGGTATATTTTATGTCAACTGTTATTTTAGGTGTCTTATAAAATGCGTAAACACTAACAACTGTTTTGGCTACAATGTGCTCGAAATAGATGCCGACGAAGTGACATGCGATTTCAAACAAGATCCAGACTTCCTTGATGACCTGACTTTGATGCCAGGATTTAGATATATCAAAGGTAAGAAATACAGGTAGACTCTAAGCTAATCAATCCGAACCTCTAAAGGTTTATAGACCATAGCCTCCATATTAACCTTTCCTCATCTTAGATTTTATTGACTTCAGATTGAAACAAGCGTCAAAACTCGTTATTTAAAACCGATAGATAATAAAATCTCATACACATTTGAAGCTCTGTACGTCTATGTATATGTACATATTCTGACAGTCATAATTTAATAAGTGTTTTAAATGTAAATATATAGAACAGAGTATGCGTGTTTGGTTATAAATATTGTGTGTGTGTGTGTGTGTGTGTCGTGCGCGTGTGCATTAACTAATTTGAATAATTGTTCTCGAGCTAAACTATTATACATCATATTAGCGGGGGTAATGAAAGATTGCTAGATATGCTTAATTCCATGGGAATTAAGAATCAAAGATGTATTATAAAAAATATTTTTATTTAGAAGTACAAAGGGATGGTCACTGGCCAAATGTTTATCCGTAATTTTCGTACTCGATAATTGTCAAAATTATCCCCACACTTGTTATATGTTACTGATGAATGCTGTGATCCAGTAACTAGTGAGACAATTTAGTGATAACGATTAGCAGACAGGGTTGTTATGCAACTTGGTACCTGTACACGCTTAAACGCGTGTATCAGGACATACCCGCAAGGTCACGATCGTATTCACATGGAGATTTGACCCAGTTGTGAGTAAAGAATGTAATTTTAACTATATTAGGCAATATTAGGTAACTCTATTTTTTATGTAATAAACAAAAATTAATCAGTAATATTGTTTGATTTTTCTGGCGACCCATGTCACCAGTGATGCCCAATTAATGCTAATAAATATCCTGAGATTTAAAACCCCCTGATGTAAACCGTGCGAAATACTATGATATATAATAAATTTGATTAAAACACAAATAAATCGCGCAGTTTAATTTCGTTATTCAATAGCTCAAAGATGTCAACCCTCTGCGAGCAAAACCTGTATTTTTTAGACATAAAACCTGTATTTTGGCAGCAAAACCTGTACTCATGGTACGTTAAATCTGTATTTTCAGAGAGAAACCTATATTTGCAATGTGTGACCTGTATTTTCTTTATATACAATCATTTAAACCATATATGCATGTATGTATGTCAATGGATGGTTTGACGGTTTGATGATTGGTCGGTTAATCATATTATAAATAGAACAACCAAACTAGATTTGAAAATTATTAACTTAACTTCCATCTGTCTAGGGTGTCTGACCTTGACAAGCATGGGTGGAGATGGCACAAAGGCGTAACGGTTTCCTTTCAGGTTGAAGTTCACTGTTAAAACACCATTCAATGTATCACTTGTCATTCGAGAACGGAATTTGTTCTTAGCTAGAGAAAGTTTTGAAAATATTTGTTCTGATTCTGCATTGCCATTAGGAATGCATAACATCGCTACACACAGTTTTGACAGAAGAGGAAATTCTGGTTCACCATCTAGCATTTTCTGTGAAACATTGTGCCAATATTGGTCAATAGTCACTTTCATGGATGTTTTAACTCCGGACTCACCACGATAATTGAAACAGGATTCTACCCGATATGGGGGCTCCTATGTATTGCACTGGCGCAGTTCCTCGTATAATTTGACAACATTTGACAACAATTTGTGCCCTGCTTTAATTGGTTCAAAGCACGCAGACTTCCAACAATACGGTTTTTGAACGGCCACTGTTTCAGCTCCATCATAGTAGTTTGATAAAATTGTAAGACCTTTTTCTAGAAACTGTCAACTACCCCCTCCTTTCTATTGTCAGTCATCTGTTCTATCATATTAAACAAACTTACGAGTGATGTTAAAGTATCTGACCAGTAAGCAACACTGCTGCTGGTTAATAATGTCAGTTGTGTCGTCAGTCAACAGAGAAAAATATCAAGATTTCATGGCAGGGACAGTTTCACTCTTTAGCTCGTCCGCAGTCACATATAAATTAAGCTGCAACAATCTTGGAATCAGGAAATATGTTTGCAAATAATTTTGAAGTAGAGCTGGTGTTTTTAACACTGAATACACATCACATAATTCTAGTTTGACACTTTATCATCTAAGGGAGTATTGTTCATATGCAATCCAGATTGGGTATGTCTTTTCAAGTCTTTATGCCCCCCAGAACTTATTGATAAGAACTTGTCACACAGCGTCCAAAATGCAAACTGTGACCCTTTCGACGATTTTGTGCACCATTCCCTTACGTCAGTCGCTTCTGTACTTCTGATTATACAGTCCACGTTTTCTCTCCATTTTCATCTTATACGTGTCCACACCAGAGCGACATCCCGACACAGTAACATCATCATTTACTGCTGCATCACCACTATCATCACCGTTACCATCACCTACTGCTGCATCACCACTACCATCACCACTATCATCACCTACAACAACATTACTATTGTTACCTACAGTTACATCACTATTATCAACCACAATGTGGATCGAAGATTGTTCATTATTATCAGAATGTACGTCTTTGTTGAGAGGAGTTGCAATATCCATTGGTTCTGTACAAGACTGGCTGCGAAACATCGTACTCAGAGTTGGTTGTCCAGTTCCTTTTGGTATATGATCTAGCCGATGTCACTTAGATGTGTCTACCGATGGCTGAGACATATTGCCGTAGTGGGTGTGGGTACCTTTGTTACCAACGAGAATGACTCCTGACCACTGAACATTCACAAAGTCATCATGTGTGAGGAGTCTGAAACATAATAATGCATAATTGTAATAACAATAAATCAGCAAGAATGGAAAATTCTAGAGATCCTGATTGATTTTTATTAGACCTAATTCCTTCCTAGGTTTGGCGGCGGTGGACGTGACGGAACGACGACTAATCCATAGTACTCCACCTCCCCTCCGTCACTCGTACGGCCATACAATTAATACCATTTGAAGCCTTAATTAAATTTAAATAACATTATATAAAATGTCACAGACAGTGTTATAACCAATAATAGTAATTCTGTTACATCTAATACTAGATCTAGTCTATCATGTAACCTATTGACTTATATACTGAAGTCTAAATGTTTCCGTTTGTCAAAATGCTACCATACTTTTTCCTGACGATGTGACTAAAAGCTTTCGTTATTATTGATTTAAATCTTACTTTAATTACATTTTGTACCTGAATCAATCAGGGGCGGATACAGGAATTAAGAGTGGAGATGGTGCCAATGAACGGGTGAACCGACAAAATCTCAAACTTTGAGTTTGAACCCAAAATGTATTCTTACCGTGTCGTGTTGAATTGTAGCCGCGCTCTGTGTGATGAACCTTCGCATGGCCACGGAGATTAAAACATCAGGATGCCGGCAGCAACGATCAATGCAATCGCAAATACATGCTGCACATCAACGACCGCTAGAATGTTCATTTTGGTAACTTTACGTCACTGTCTTTGTCGGCGAACTTTGTTCCTCGGTGGTGTCGGAGATGTCGCGTAAATTCTAATCACGACTATTGTTGTTCTGTAGTATTACAGATCCATAGTCTGCCTGATATTAACATGGGAAATAAATGTCAAATAGCGAAGTGTAAGCTTATACTTTAGTTATAGCGTATAATCAGGTAATAGTTATCGGGTACATGTTGCAACAACCTTTGTGGTTGCGCACGTACAACAAATGATGCTGTGATAGCGAAAATAGGTCAATTGTCCTGAAAAGGTCGTATCGAGACAATGACATCACAGTAATTAATGACGTCACAAAAGATCTGGCTCCAAAATTAATATTCTGCGCATGTAAACATTTGCATATAATATCCATAGGCGCATATGTGTTGCGTTATACAGCTAAAGGGACGTAGTTTGCCATATTTACATTAAAAAAAATTAATCCGTAGAAACGTCCTAAATTATTTTTTGTCCGTAGATTGGAAAAACTGCAAAAATCCGTATAACCCGGATTTTTCTATAGACTGGGCATCCAGTATACAACTATCTGTCAGCTATAGTGACAAAATATCATCAGATTATATAGAAGATCAGGTCTTATTTACGGTTAATTTAAACGGTTGAATGTTATGACAACTAGGTTCATATATCCGACTTATTTCATATTTTCTGGTCTATTTAAATCACGAAATATTATAACTTTACTCAACTGTGCTCAACCAAATCTGGTCTAAAAAAACAAACCCAGTAAGGCTAAAGTCAAATACATAGATCTGTATATGTGAGGTCTTTGAAGTTGTACACTTAATTATATATATATATATATATATATATATATATATATATATATATATATATATATATATATATATATATATATATATATATAATAATGTTCCATATTCCGCGATCACAAAAATATAAACATGAAGATGTATTATTGTTAGTTAAGCTGAGAGACCTTAGCAACAAGTACAAGAAAACTGAGCGGAAGTTGGGCTAGCATCATTGGTCGATAATGCACCTATCTTTAGATTTTGACACGTATTATATTTAGATAGTTTAGGATCTTGTAATTTATTAGAGCTAATAACCCTCCTTGATATCTATTTGTTATAATTTTACTTCAAAAGAATGAATTTAGGTATATATGAACTTGTAAAGACTTATAAAGAATATTTATTTTGTCCATCACCATAATGAACAAGGGCGTACGCGTGTCTGTTTACGTACATTAGAAGATCTCAAACAAAACGTGTAGACCCGTGCCATTACAATAGCAACGAAACATTTATCTCGTGTATGCAATAAATCCTGTCTTTTCTAATGCCTTCGGAATATCGCCCAGCTCATTACGATAACAGAGGGAGCATGCTTTCCTTTTGGTTGAAACTTAAACTGTGTCAACTTTGGATTTCGCCGATTTAGAGGGCAAAAGGTGAAAACCACAAATTTGTTAATTGGTAGCCCTTCAGATGAAGTATTGTGGCATTTTGCAGACAGATTACTTTAAAAACATGAATGATAACTACTGTGCCGGGGGAGTAGGGGGAGGGGGTTAGCGATGGTGTACATTAAGCAGATTTTTAGTGTTAGAACATGTCCACGAATCGAGATATTTTACAGTCAGAATAAGTTATCTAGTTTGTTTTCTGATTATTGATCAAACATAGTCATGTCGACTATTATAACGGAACAGTGAGAAATATAAAATATTGTTAGATGTTATTGTCATTTTGTAAATAATAACCGCCAGGTTGATGAGATATTGAGTAAAAATATTGTCATTTATGGTAGCTCGTCTTAGGTTCAACTTCCGAGGGTTTAGAATTGTCTGTTTATATCATACCAATCAATAACAGTCGACTGTGTAAATATACTAAAGTCGGTATGATGTTTGTTTTGTTGACATAGCCGAGCCTAATAGGTAATTATTGGAAGCAAAATCAGTAATAAATAGTGAGTTTGTGTCATTATAAGAATTACATTATTCTAGTATAGAACATAAACAAGACGGTGTGTACCTGATGTTTCTATGTAATATACCACAAGAAAGTCATTTTTGAAATTAAATCACTTATTCCGAGTTAATATATACAGGTCTCTCTCTCTCTCTCTCTCTCTCTGTGTGTGTGTGTGTGTGTGTGTGTGTGTGTGTGTGTGTGTGTGTGTGTGTGTGTGTGTGTGTGTGTGTGTGTGTGTGGCTATTTCAGAAAACTACGAAATTTAGATCGAAAGATCAATTATTCTAAATGGTGAGCTGGGTAATAATAATCTAGTTGCGTAGCCATCTTACCGATTAGTTTCAAAATTCTCAATTCCATGAATAATGTACATTAGATCTCATCAACAAAACAACTTGATCTAAATATACGTGTAGTAAATATACTGTTTATACTGTTAATCATTTTAATCGCTTAAGGAAAACAATTCTAAAACCTTGACCACTTTCTCTGTAGTGTTGTATTTTGTCTCCCAACATTTGTTTTATTTGTTTTTACCTTAGGAGGCTATTTACATTAGGAGGTTGTTATCTTAGGATGCTATTTACCTTAGGAGGCTGTTTATCTAGGAGGTTGTTTACCTTAGGATATTGTTTACCTTAGGAGGCTGTTTACCTTATGAGGCTGTTTACCTTATGTGTTTACCCTAGGAGGCTGTTTACATTAGGAGGCTGTTGACCTTAGGGGGCTGTTTACCTTAGGTGTTTACATTAGGAGGCTGTTTACCTTATGAGGCTGTTTACCTTATGTGTTTACCTTAGGAGGCTGTTTACATTAGGAGGCTGTTTACCTTAGGGGGCTGTTTACCTTAGGTGTTTACATTAGGAGGCTGTTTACCTTAGGAGGCTGTTTACCTTAGGATATTGTTTACCTTATGATATTGTTTACCATAGGATCCTGTTTGTTTCAATTTCGAGCGACCGAGCAAGTAAATGAGTGAGTGAGTGAGTGAGTGAGCGATGCACTGGTCTCACCTGGGAAATATGGTCGATGGGGTTACTTTCTATGTAAATGAGATGTCAATACTTCCGCTAAATGACGAGAATTTACAAATGATAAAACAAGTTTTCATTAGATAATTCCACACATGAAATATACTCGCAGCCGTCTTTTGAAAGAGTTTACTCACCAAGAGAAAAGATAGGGTTTTCCCACTGTCCGGTGTCTTTTATAGAAGGTAGTGCGTTACCATACATACATAAACCCGCATACACATGTACAACAGATAAATACACACAGAGATGAAGATCGTTTTAGTAATATTAATATACGGTCGTTATTACAGTTAAACCATACCCACACAGCTGTACCGAGCTCTATGACGTTTATGAGATAACTACATCCGGTGTTTATAAAATTAATATCAATCCTGATGACGATGAACCTCCCAGTGTAATTAGTGTATACTGTGATATGGTAACTGATGGTGGAAAATGGATGGTAAGTAAAGTGACAGATCATCTAGAAATATGTACGAGGCAAATTAATGTACATCATTTAATAATGGCGTCCATTGAAAAGAAAAATGAGTCATCTGAATAAAATATAAAGATTCACAATTCTTCATTTATTCTCGTTCGTCATTTGCTTAAACCGATTATGTAAACATATCTGGTGGTTTAGTTACGGACGAATTAGATAGTCGTGAACAAATAAATACATGCTCATAAGGAAATCAATGGCGATATTAGTGAATATAATATTAATAAATCAAGTTTCTATTTAATATTTGTATTTATGTTAATTCAAGTTAGTGATGTGATAAAACGTAGAATCCCGGAAGCACAGTAACACTAGTAGATACGTTAGATTCTTGATTATCTATACCAGTGCCCTTTCACATTGCTAATACTCGTACATACACACACGCGCGCCTACTCGCGTGTGTATTTATTATATCTCATTTTTTATATTAATTATTGAATATAAGGGAAAAAACATATAGCCAAATATTATATCTATAATTAACTCATGATGAGCTAACTTAAATATGACTGAGATCATATATTTTTAATAACTGTTTTTAATTTTACTTAAATTTTAAGATAATGATATTCATATTTAAATAATTCCACAGTTCCATACCATAAAGTGTAGAACATTTAAGAATTAGTTAATGACATATCATCTTATCCCGAGTTCAATTATTTATTATCTTAATTAATAGCCACAATAAGTAATTTGTGCATTAATTATAGATGGGATTAAGAGTTTGGGGATATATGGTTATGTAGAATCATTAGCTGGGAAATGGGTGCAACTTAATATCTAACTTCATACATGTACCCATATTTATATAATAATATTACAATTCCTTCATATAATTATATTTGATCAATCGATGTCAACCGCAAATTATCGTGGAGAGATGACTCATGTAATTTAAACAAATCGTAACTCACATATGATACAAACACAAATACATTTTTTATAATTATAATTTGAGTATATCTGGAGAGATAATTTAATTTTTTTTTAAATGGCAGGTTTTGTTGCGAAGAATTTATGGAAATGTTAGCTTCGATCGAACATGGTCCACATATAAAAACCAGTTTGGTGATCTTCATGGCGATCTTTGGATGGGTAAGTAAATAGTATCTCCTAAATATCCACTGACCAGATCCAAAGCGGTAAAAGATTTATAATTAGAAATTAGAGCAACAAGAATGAAAATGATGGTTGTAAATATAATTATCTCTAAAACGTATACTAACCAATTAATATTGTTAATATCAGGCTTGGATTTTATGCACCACGTCACAGTCAATATGGGTCTGTCTTATGAACTACGTATAGACATGATCAGTTTCCCGAGATACGAGAATAACGACTTCACGGGACCAGAAGAGCGCGGTTATGCGAAATATAAAACATTCTCTGTGGCCGGGCCTACATCGTTTTACCGTTTGTCTGTAGGCGGATTTTCTGGCAACTGGGGTAAGTCTGATATTTTTGGTGATCGCAGCTCCTCTATCCAATAAACAAAATGTTTATGCAAACTATATGTAGGTTACTTTCTTCAGGTGATTCTATGGATGCACATAATGATATGATGTTTACAGCTAATGGGACAGAAAACGATCACGACCGGTATTCGAATTTTAATTGTGCTGAACTGTTCTGTGGAGGTTGGTGGTATGATAGTTGCTCTGTAGCTCGTTTAACAGGCGAATACGGAATGATCGTACCGGAGGTGAACTATCGTAATAAAATATTACACCCCGGCATAATTTGGAAAACCCATCTAGGGAAGGACGAACACCCAAAATTTGTAGAGATGAAAATTCGCCTTGTCTAGAAAATACGATTGACTTTAGCTATTCCAAATGACAGGTTTGTTAAACATATTTACATTGAGACATACTTCATCATTCAGGAATTAAAATAAAATAATTGTAAGGAGCGGTTCAGCTTCATAATTAGTAGAAAGAGGGTAATGTTATAAACGTCTGAAGACATTAAATAACTAACCTTTATCTAGTTTTATATAATACAAAAATAGATATAGACAGATAGATGGTTATTCTTATGCCGAAATTACAACGAATAGAACATTCACTTTCAAGCATTACAAACATAATTAAGATGGACGTTTTTTCTTCATCTTACATACGATTAGTGATTAGTGGCAATAAGTTCTAATTATGTATCACAAATGGCAGTATTTTCTACTACATTTATCGAATATATACAAGTTTTAATGCGATGCATCAACATAACATAACTTACTAGTGTTCATAAAATGTCCTCATGATGACCCATTTATATTATTATAACTCTTATAGCATTTCTTTCTCGCAAAATAACTTTAATATTGCTATCAGGAATTAAATATTTTCGGTGTAGGAATACACGAAAGATTCCATCTTACCTTCTCTGATGAGGATAACAAGTTAGGAGATTTGCTTCTAAAAATCTGCCCAATACCAAAGATCTAGTAAGATATATTTATAACAAAATAATCTGTTTTTAATAAATATCGATCCGTTTAAAGCAGAAGTAGTTGAGCAGACGGTGTCATGTTGAATGTTATGAATGTCTATATGAACGTATTTATTAATCGTAACTCATCTGAAACCTTTGATGTATTACTCTACCCATTACAACGCCGTA
The DNA here is from genome assembly GCA_025642065.1 of Paralvinella palmiformis. NCBI lineage: Eukaryota > Metazoa > Annelida > Polychaeta > Terebellida > Alvinellidae > Paralvinella > Paralvinella palmiformis. Next base: position 227,498 of record JAODUP010000557.1, read on the forward strand.
TTATCTATAAAACTAACTTGGTAAAGCCTAAGAGCAATTCAGGGACGTCGTATCTGTCAAGTTGTTTTTGCTGAGGCACTGTTATCTACTGCTCTAATCGTTAAAGATACTTTGCATTCTGCGCCATATCGATACGTGTAAATATACCTTCGCGCGTGTCCGCGTGCACGCACACACACGCGCATATATTATTTGAATGCTTATTTAAATAGTATTTAAAATAATTGCGAGCAATATTCTTCTGGAGACCAGAAAATGGATATAGGGCTATGTACTGCAGCCTAGTGCCTACAATATCAGTATTAGGCTGTCAGCTGTAGTGGGGTGAAATATTGAACTACTGTATGGGAAAACTAAAGGCCCAATAGTGAAAAACAAATCTAGACACTGACTGTGTCTTTGACATAAAGGATAAAGCGCTAATCTTTAACTGTTATGTTGAAACTTATATTAATATAACGGTATACTAAAGGTAAAAAAAAGAATAAAATGCTATTCAGATTTCTTCATCCGGCAAACAAAGAAGACGAGGTAAATCAAATATAGTTATCTTGCTCTTAGCTTATAAATGATAAGGGATGCAGAATATTAGTACTTTCCCGTACAAATTGGCCGAACTGTTTACGGAAAACCCGAATTAGATAAAACTTTACACGATAAATATCGTCTCCCACACTTGGACAAAAACCCACTCATTGAAAAAAAATATTTCTGAAGCAGCTACAACAGTAATTTAGATCAAATTAATAACTAATTTTATGAATGAACGAATAATTATATTTCTAATTGTACAAAGAAATGAATGGTTCTTACTTAAAATATCGGTTCTGTTGATTGCTAATGACACGATTAATGACATACACTCCTAGGTCTTAACTGGTGATCGTCTAATTATCTAAGGGATCAAGGGAGATTATCTCTGAAAACTTTGAAAGGGAAGTCATACTGTACTATATAGCTAACCATAATTAGTAATTAGATCACAACTGATCTGCATGTAAAGGTACCAGAAAACGGGACCATACATTATTCTCAAATAACTTACTCTCGTCTCTCTCTCTCGCTCTCTCTCTATCTCTCTCTCTCTCTCTCTCTCTCTCTCTCTCTCTCTCTATATATATATATATATATATATATATATATATTTAACACACACAACAGGTCTAGATATACTAAACAGTGCCATTTCTCCAATAGACCCCTAAATAAAGCTAAATATGACTTACAGAAATAGGATCTCCAACAATTCTAACAATCCTCATCAACTCTGGAACTGTATAAATAAGACTCCCCATAGAAAGGCTTCTGTTCCTTTGCCCGCTCAGAATACTGTAATTCTTTTTTCCGACATTTCAAGAATAAGATTACCCAAATCCATGCTTCTTTCCCAGGTTGTGATTCCAATTGTAATATTGCTTTTCCAGTTATACATCGCCCTTGCACAGTATTTAAACCAGCCATTCTTACTAAGTTTCTAAACTGATTTTATCATCCCATAATAAAAATAATAATAATAACAACAACAATAATAATATTAATAATAATAATGTATATTTAATAAAGAGCACTTACTAACAGGACCCAGCCAAAGGACCTGTACAAATAATATTTAATATAATAATACACCAAATAATATGTCTGCAAAAACCCTATAAGAAATTTAAAAGATAATTATTATTTATCTGTGAAAGCAATATTGAACAGGTGCGTTTTTAGAACGGATTTAAAATTTTCAAGAGAAGACGCATTTCTAATATCTGCCGGCAACCTATTGCACAATGTGGGCTGCAACACTAAACACACAATGACCAAATGACTTGAACCGAGACACAAGTACCTCCAATAGTATCTGACCGGATGACCTGAGTTTTCGGGATGACTTTCTAATGGACACCAGTTCACATAGGTATGCCGGTGCCATGTCATTAAACATTTATAAGTTATTACTAAAATCTTAAAATGGACACGCTGTCTAACCAATGTAGGTTTTGAATAATTGAGGTGATGTGATTATATTTTCCAGTATTTGTCACTATACGAGCTGCATTATTCTGAATTCGCTGAAGTCGATTGATGTTGTAATCAGATATGCCATATAAAAAACAGTTATAGTAGTCTATACGAGATGCAACGAAGGCATGGACTACAGTCACAAGGGCTTCTTGTGTTATGAATGCTTTTAAACAGTGGATGTTCTTAAGATGGTAGTAGGCAGCTCGGCATACTGATGCGACATGTTCATACATGTTAATACATTGGTAAAGAATAACTTCTATATTTTTTACTGACCCATAAGGGATAATCATAAAGCTTGGTCTCATAGTTATCAACGTTTCGGTTTTGTTGTGAAGCGAAAGTGTCTAATGACATACTAAAAGACCCCCACAATTTTGTCTATGTAGGTCAAAGGTGTCAATGTTTACGGTTTAACAGTAAGGCTTATAGTCCATGGACCCGATAGTAACCTCCCCCCGTGCATGCCCCCCCCCCCCCGGAACCTATGAGGCCTATTTTATTTTGTTCCTGGGTCTTCTCTCAACAGATATGCCACCATCACCAAATTAGAATGGACTACTTGTGTGACGTCATTTTCAAAATGTATTCATCTAATATATATGTCCAATAATACCATATAATATCTATTTATATTATACCTGTAACAATGCTAAACCCTTATGGATAAAGTATATGTGACAAGTGTATTTATATATTTATACTATAACTGTCTATTTATACTACATCTGTCTAGTTATAGTAGCTCTTGCTAATTAGAGTTGATGTGTAGCTTTATTATTGTAGTAACATATCTATAAAAGGTATGCGTACATACGGAAATTAGATCACCACTTTTATATTTGGATATTTATCTTGACACGCACGCTCAATGAAAGGTAAACCAGCACAGCAATTCATACAAAACTCACGGCATTCAAGTGATCATGCGCGTTGTGCCACAACCAACACCGTCGCTTTGTGCTACAACCATTACCGTCGCTTTGTGCCACAACCAATACCGTCGCTTTGTGCCACAACCAATATCGTTCCTGATATACAGCCAATATTAATTACATTAACCTTCTTGGTGACATTGCCTGGATTACTTTGTGTTTGTGTGGCATAGTTTTTATGTAGATTGCCATAGAAATAGTTAATGTGAGCTAGAAAATTTAATATATGTTATGTTTTCAGTCTAAATAGCCTTAATTACAGCAACTCACGTTGATTGAGGCGCATTATAAATATTATTTATTAGACTACACTTTTCTAGTGTCAGTTATTGGGGTTAAGGGATGAGCTCACAAATCCCAACATTCCATTTGTATAAAAAACGAAACCACCCAATTATTACACATACATTGTACAGCTTCCGAATAATGCGAGTTTTAATTGTTCCATATTACAATCTATTACGATATATGAATGATATCCCACTGTTGAAGCATATACAATATTATCTTCAATACAATTACACTTAATATTTAAATAAAACTGGATGGAAATGCATAACCTGATTTAAGATTCCATGTGTGATGCCTTATGATATACATTATATATATATATATATATATATATATATATATATATATATATATATATGTATATTTAATAAAGTGCCCTTACTATTAGGAGCCATTCAAAGGCGCTGAACAAATAATATGTAATATAATAATACCCCACATAATATGCCTGTAAAATAATTATTTATCTGTGAAAGCAACCTTGAACAGATGTGTTTTTAGAATAGATTTAGCACTTTCAAGAGACAACTTATTATAATATCATTTATAATATCTACCGGCAAACTATTTCGCTGTCTAACAGGTAGCCAATGCATTTGCGGTGATATGGTCATATTATCGAGTATTTGTCACTATGCGAGCTGCACTATTCTGAATTTGGGAATTACAATAGTCTATACGAGATGTAACAAAGGCATATACTACAGTGACATGTTCATACATGTTAATATATTGGTAAAAAATAACCCCTAGATTTTTTACTGACCCATTAGGGGTAATCGAAGATGCACCCATCTTTAATGTTGGAGTCTTTAAGGATTTAACACAATGCGGTGATGCCAACTATATAATATTTGTTTTATTATTATTTAGTCTTAGAAGATTTTGAGTAATTCATAGCCAAATATCAGCGATACAATATTCTAAATTCTTAAAGGAAGAGGAGAAATTTGACTCATTGTCAGGATCCAGTGATGTAAACAGCTATATGTCATCAGCATGCAAGTGATATTTAACCCCATATCACTGCGCAATGATCTCAAGAGTACGGGTATACATTATAAAAACCAGAGGACCAAGAACCGAAACATGTGGTACACCAGCTAACAAAAACTGAACACCAGATAAAATACCATGAACAGACACTCTCTGGGAGCGTTGTTCTAGATAGGATCGAAACCATTCAAGTACTTTACTTGACAGGCCAAACATGTCTTTTAACCTAGAGAAAAGTACATTCGGGTCAACTGTATCAAATGCAGCAGAAAAGTCCAGAAGAACAAGTAATACTGGGTTACCTTGCTCAATTGACATCATAATATCATTTTTCACCCGAAGCAAAGCTATATATATATATATATATATATATATATATATATGCGCGACTGGTTGGAACTACTGTTATCCCCAACAGAAATTACAATGTTATAAATCAATTGATCAAACATAGGAGTAATATCAATGTTATGTGACATCGCAGCTGCTATACTGTCTGTAAAGCCACATTAAGATTATTCGTCATGTATAGCAACTATTATATCACCTATATTGCTTAAAATATCAACCAGCTAACACCTTATGGTGTTAATATTTGGTACGTTCAGCTCAGGACACATCAGTTCCATTTACTACAGCACAAAAAGTTAATGGCAGAGAAGCACAACATCCTCCTGTTTTGAGCTTTCAGCTTTTATAAAACATTAAAAAGAATATTGAATCAGAATCTGTTCATATGTAGTCTAATGTGATGAAGTAGTTTTTTACTTATCGGAAAATGTATATTATACAATGTATTTAATTGTCATTTATGGAAATATGACAGAGACATTTTTGATTGGTTTTTGTTAAACACCACATTAAATAACCAGAAGAATAAATAATAAATTAATGAACTACACACTGTAGAATTCCCCTATTAAGATTACCCTTCGAACTGATTTTATTTGGATAGATAGATATATATACTTATTGAGCCTCCAAAAGGAGAGTACAATAATAAAAGATACAACTATACAACAATCACATGAAAATATCGTATATAATTAAGATGACTAGAATGGGGTTAAAATCTAAGTGATCGTATCCCTATTAGGGTTAATATTTGATAAAAGAAACGTGTTGAGTACACAATACCATTATCAGGAGGACATTTGACTAAGTTGTGTGTTTATGATTAGCGGCATATAATTTCTATCACAGATAAACTTTATCACAGAAATTCCAGTTGACTGACAAGTCTGAACAACTCTTTAAATAAACAGCGGAGACTGAGCGTGATACCTTTTAAATATTGTGAGAATAAATACGTATATAAACGACTCATTTGTGTATGACTTTGATCAATTATATTTCTAAACAAATTTTATTCTTGAAGACGAATACTGAAAACGGGAAATTATCAGAGCATGTAATATAGACGTATTCGGACAAAAATGTTTTAGCCCCAGAGCTGGTATAATATTTGTACATCGTTAATATTCCACTTTAAAAATATAAGTATGTGTTAGCAGTATCTATGAACGTCCTGTGACGGCGATTCTACACATGAGTATGCCATCTGTGTATTAGCAGGCATTGAACTTCGGGAATTCTATAGTAATACCACAGTTCATTTAAGACAACCCCATCCATCATATCTTGAGACAATAAATTAAACAAAAAGGGAGATGACAGTCCTCCATGTTTATTTCCTTTGTAGGTGTGGATCACTTCGCTCAATAGTTTTTCCCATATTTTTCCCACCTATATCAGTACACCATAATTCTCCAGTATTTATCCTATATCGCATCCATTGCTTTCTTGAACAAGAGACCCTGATGAATGGAATCAAATGCTCCTTCAGCATCCAAGGAACATACATACACACGAAATCCATTATATTTTCAATAGTCTATAAAATCTTCTGCTAACCTTACAGTTATAGTAGCCATTCTGCTTTTTTCGAACCCAAATTGTAAGTCATGGAACTCATGTTCTGCTTTTTCGTGCAATCTGTGCACTTCTAGGAGTTTCGCCAATATTGTGGATAAAACGATGGGCCGATCGTTTTTAAGCACAGATGGGTCTATGTTTGGCTTCTTCAGCAGTCATTTAGTAAATAAATCACGAACAATTCCAAGCTGAATACAGAGTCAACATTCCAGATATATATGACATCACTTTGAACTGACTGGCCCACTTGACGTCAGCTGTATTGACATCTATAACTAAAACAAATCCATTCCACAGTTTATGCACATGACGCAGTAATACTGATTCTGATAACATGACGTCAGCAAACCTAACAGTCTCTATAGGAATGAAGAAATAAAAACCTTTTCATTTATATTTTCACAGAATGTCGTATGAAATAAAATGCAAACACATAATTTTTAGAAACATTTCTATACAATATAAACAATTCGTTTAAGAAAGAAGTGATGTTTGTTTGTTTATTTGAGTTTTATTTCATACTAATGGTTTGTTTCTGTAGATGGTCCCCTAAGCAAATTAAGTTAGATATATACAGGTCAGAAATGTTACTGTGTCTACAAATCATTGTATTTTTTGGCACAGAGTGCAGCTTTGAAAAATGTGTAATCTGGCAGGAATTAGGGGCTTAATCAGTGTCCTTTTTTATCATGATGCAGATAATCATGCAATAACTACTGTTCCCAGTCATTTCCCTGATTATCGTGAACAGTTACAGTGTTTTCATCATTATAAATGGTATTGGACATGTTAGGTGATACATTTGCAACTGGATGAAAGAACAATCAAATAATAACAGTTCACATTTTTGCTATAAAACTAATAAATTCGTTGGATTTCTGTAATTATTAAATGCAATTAATCGAATTTTAATTAGAATTTTAAAACAACAATACCAAAAATAGTTCCTGAATCTATTCATAAAACTGACAACCGATCAATCAATCGAACTGGACAACTTCCTTTAGCTGATTGACTGACAACCGAATGAGTGTTGACTTAGCCCACCAATTGACTTTCACACATTCGTGTGTTCAGGACAAAAAGAGCAAGAAAAGTTTATTTAAAGTCGACATGGTTAAAAATAGATCAGACTAGCGACTAAAGACGATAGTATGTACAATGAATTATATAATGGATATATAAAATGACATATTATCATAGAAATTACTAATTGGTAATACCATATAAGTAAATGATACACAAATTGTTTGTAACCCAAAAGTACTCAAAACGTATCATTGGGCGCCATAACCTCACGAAATCCCAATAATTATCATATTTACAGACAGACCATTAACTCGAAAGAAAACAAGACCATGCACGCCCGCCGATTTGATGGCAAACAGGTTACAACATCCGGTATGGCGAAAAAGGAAAGCAGACTGCTAAAATCCGGATTATAATCATGGTAAATCATTGTTGTGTCGTTGGTTGCATAGGCCATGGAAGTAATACAGCAGGAATATCTTTTCATCGGTAAAGAACACATTTAAAATAGCTGTTAAAGCGTTTTGTTTAGAGAAATTAAGCTTAACTTTTATTATATTTAGCCTGTTCGACAACCCCGTCTCTGGCGTTTGATCCTAACTAGACTAGATCTACGTACTTGCATAAAACGACATTTACATATTTGATAGGTATATAATAGGACAGGAGTAATACAGATTGTTTGCACACACAAAATTATAATGCACACAACACAATAAATGTCTGTATTCATGGGTTCAAATCTCGAAGCGCAGCCGCTTCTACGGTGCTTTTGGTCCTTATCGGATGTTTCAATATGTTCTATTCAGTAGAACAATTAATAAGTGATAACGCCAGTTGAGAACGCATGTCTTTATCAAAGACTATTTATAACAAGACGTGTTACTTCGCGTTTTAACATGGGACGCCATTTTGAATTCATGGAGCGCCAGGGCCCTAGCGACCGGAGGTAGATTTCACCGACAACTCCCTTCGTTAACCCGCCGCTTTCGGTTGCAGTAACAGAACAAGTATGCACAAATAAAGGCATCCCCGAACGGAAATGAAATCTAGTGTAAAAATTTGATATGATCTGGGTTTTTTTAAATAAAGGATATTTAAAAAATAAACATAACAATTTGAAGTAGACACGTCCCTACTTGACATGACCCAAGCAGTAGGCCCAAGAATGATCTTTCTAGATCTATATTTGTTTCAGACAAAATCTGATTAAATTTTATTGAACAGTATCAACCTATTAATCACAAAATGGGTATGTAAGATATACATAAGCTTACAGTTACATGTACTGAAGCCACTGAAGATGTTATGGGCAGGAGGTATATTTTACTTTATTATGGTTAATAATATAATTGGACTTCTAAAATTACATTACTATAATCAGATAATTTTTCCCTAATTACAAGAATTATAAGTAACTGAGTATTTACATGATCACCTGTACCCATATTTATTTTTAAACGTAAGCAATTGGTACAAGTTTATTCATATATATGGACTTCTATTTATAATTTAAATGTCATGAAATTAATTATTCAATACTTCAACTAGTGGTAGAAACGTTCATTTTGTTATTTTTTCTATTGACAGAAGTAAAAGATGGGTTATTAATTGTTGTCGTTCGGATATATGATGAGGAAAGATTTAAATTACTTCAATACTAAATGTAGAATGTATGATATGCATTTCACTGAAACGGAACTCATGAACCAGACAACTTATCTAGAATGCTATTCCAACTATTTTTGATGTACCAAATCCACCGCATGTATCCACTGAAATCAAAAAAGGAAGGTATTAACAGATAGGAGACCTATACAGGAGACAGGGCCAGCTGTGATGGTAATTAATATCTATAAATATTAATGGTGAAAATTGGTATTAATTAAATAAGAAACAAGGCATCAAACCCATGAAATTTTGTCAGCCCATTTCATATCTTAATACAAAAAAGGATTACCAGCACCTGAATTAGTACTTGAATGTTCAGCTCATGTACTTTCATTGGTATACTTCTCTTCATACCTTAAATGCATATCAGATCAAATTCTTTAACCAACTTGAAAAAAAAGAAAACATGTAACAATGTATTGTTCTGTTTCAGTCCTTAAAGTTCTATGATGATGAGATACCTTGTAAACAGGCCAATCGCTTGGTTACAGGTTTACTGGTGTTATCTGTTACAGTAGTCAATGCATGTGTCTATTACATCTCTGGGTATATTCTGTCTCACTTTAAACAGTTCACTGATCTGGACTACATGTCATATTGTTGTAGTAGTGTTTAGAGCTGGAAGCAATTTGGATTATTCTGTCCATTTTATAACAAATGACTGATTGTAACTATAGATGAACTCGTGGCACAAGAGATTTGATGCCGCTTATTGTATGAAAGTAATAATATCTCTATCTCTAACATGTTAACGCAAACATAAACATTGTTAATATTCCATGTATATTCTTTGTTCTCAGCTGGGCAGGCCTATATTGCATGGTCTATATTATTGAGGTGTAAACTTTAAATGAACTTTAAAAAATTTCCACACACAAAGCTGTGAAATAACCTAAACCACGTTCAATTATGTTCTGATCAGCTGTCAAATGATCGCAAATTGTAGGCTATGAATTAATTAAGTGACTGGGCTGTGAAATCACTTAATTCTTTATTTACAGTTTCAGAGCTTCGTTTCCTTCGATATCATGTGTGCACAATTAAAGATTTAATTAATAAAAGAGTATGTGATCATGTAGCATTTAGTACTAGTATTGGCAATTCATTTCAACCATGCGCACACATGTACACGATCACATGTGGACAACCAGAGAGCTTTTGTTTATCTAGGAAATACCTCCGGTCGCTGGAGGCGCCACTGGTTCAAAATTCAACATGACGCTGCAAGAGTAACGCCTCTATATTTAAGCTCTCTGGCTTTATTAGGCTAACAATAGACAACAAATCAGTAGGTGGCACCACAATAGGGTGATATCATTATATACAAAGGAGTAGTAGTAGCTGTGCTACAATATAAGACTACACTGATATAATTAAAACTAGTGGATATTACAACACCGGAAGTCGGTGGTGTTTGGTCATGGCGGCCCAATCAAACACCAGTGACTGTTCGGTCAAGTTTTCTTTCAGGTCAATGAGACGTACATATCTACATTCACTTGATTTCTAACAAGTTAAAACATTTGTCATAAAACACGATGATTATTTGTTAGTTATTATTTGTTACTTATTTAATGTAAAACACAAAGTAAGATAACTAACTGTTACTTATTTTGCATAAAACACAGAAACCACATTTACATTTTGGTAACCATTCTCGTATATGAGATTTAAAATAATATAAACTGTTTGCTTTCTTCGCATAATTAGGCAACGCGTTTCAATAAAACGGGCCATTATAGTTTTACCAAATGCTACTAAATGGTATATTTAGGAATTATTAGATTTTTTTCAGATTGTAGATTTACAAGTACATTTTTTCAAGGTGATAACTTTAGATAAAGATTCTGGACACATATCATTCATTATTTTATATGTCATCTTGAGAAATTTGCAAATCCTTGTTACATACAATGGTGTCTTAAATATTGCATTTTACTAACAAATTATTATATGAACTTGTAAATTACTAATTATGAATCTAAGAGCCTTTTTCTGATTTTTTTCTATTTTATATGTATTAGTTTAACTACAAAATGCCATAGAGCAGAATAAAAATATAAGCAGCATTCAAAACAATTATTGTATAATTATATTTTGATAAGTTGGTCGAGAAGATGAGACAATCTAGATAAAACTTACACCTGTCGTCTAGCCATTTGACAGGTTTGCGAGATATGTATGCTAAAAGTTTGTTTACTATCCACATTCAATCCTAATATTTTACATTATCATCAGGGACAGTAAAAGGTTTCCCAAATTAGTAAAAAAAATTAGTGTTATTTATTAAAATTAAATTCAATCAGAGATATATTAAAGAATTTCCTAGAAATAAAGTTACAGTGGTTTTAAAACTTGCTTTGTTGCATCTTACATGGCCACAGCTGTAATCGAGAATCTTCGGAATGTGGCGTCATGTTTGACAAAGATGCCAAACACTCACCGTGGCTTTGTTTAACTTGTGTTACGTGTTCTATATTGTTTTTGTTAAGCGTATAAAATGGTATTGTGCCGTATACAATATTGCCAATGGATCTGCCAGTGGATGGAGTATGTATTCATTCACCCAAAACAAGACTCGTTTTCGAAATTGTCTGCGAAAAAATGAACAGAGTGCAATAGAAGCCAACTTGCCACAGCAAGCTCCGCGGGAGACATTCTGAGAAACGGATGTACGTTATTTCGCTGACGATGGCGCAATCGGTTGGATATAATATGAAGAGTATCAGATTCGCAAAAGATGCCGGCCCGAAACAACAACAACAACAGCAGCCCCCAGAAAATTACTGAAAAATGGCTAAAAAGTGTACAGACAAATACCACTTTATTTTAAAAGAAGTTATGCGATAGGAGGAGGGAAATACTCGCATTCAGGCCCAGTGTGTTGACTTATCAATTAAAATTATACCCACACAAACAAATACACACCAATCCAACTCTTGTTCAACAAGTTGTTGTGCACCGGGGTCTGTTGTCGGCGGCACAGGTGGCTGCTCTAGATCCACATATGCACTTGCTGCAGCTAATTCCTCACAATTAATACTCTCTGTGACCCTTTTTCGCGAGTGGTTCAAAGTTGTAGGGCTTGATATCCCTGAGAATGTCAAAACTTTCGTCGGAATCTGACATTTTATCTGTCAACTGGTCAAGACGCCTGTAAACAAAGCGGTGGGACTACGTGATGTTTGTCAAACATGACGTCACACAATAATCCCTAGCGAGTGTAGTGCACACTGGCAATCGCTCGTGAAAGTTCGGAAATTAAAGATTTTTGGATAATTTTAATGCAAATATGATAGCTGGTGGTTAGAATTGGTGGTAGTGCATCTCATGGAGAATAAAATAATTGTTTGTTACGTTATATTTACTTCAAAATGTGAAATTTATTTTCTCGTCATCTTTAACAAGTTCATACTCATGTCCGGAACATACCAGAAAATTATCGTCTGCATAATTGTAAATACAGATCCCTACCAAACGTTTAGTCCCATTATACTTTATAGTGTATCTAGGTATTAGAATGTCATGTATCGTTTCCGTAATCTAACAACAATACTTTATTTGAAATTCAACAAAACTACTTGAGAATAGTTTAAGAACATATCATGCAATAACTACTTCAATGTTGAACTCAAAATCTAATATTAAGTAGGGTAACCACGTGATAGGATAACATGGATAACTCGTCGTGTCATGGAACTCTAGAGTTTGTGTAGATAATCTGATGTGATCTCTAAAAAGGCACGGTATCGGTTCTAATTTTGTTCAAGGGCGATCTCTCATTACTCTATTCTTCACCACACTCCAGACATTCTCGATTACGTTGAGGTCAGGTGACTGAGCTGGCCACTGGATTACCTGGACATCATGTTCAGCTAACCAGGTCTGCACATTACGTGCTGTATGCACTGGTACATTGTCTGGAATATAAATGGGATCATGGCATCCTCAAACATATTCCCAACGGAATCTGAAGATTTTGATCCATAATATCAATATAATCAGTACTTTTCATAGTACCATCCACGATGATTAATTCACCAACTCCTTGGTAAGAAACACATCCCCATTGCATTAAAGAAAAAGAACATCTGGTAAATCGTGCAATGTCTCTGCTCTGCCATGGCCCATCATAGATTAGTACAGACATAATGTTACTTATTCCAATCAGGCAGTCATATGTACAAACCACATTCAAATTATGATGTTTTTGCATTCTTCTGTAATGAAGCTATTACCATTTTGCTGTCGAGCTATATCATGGTTATGCTGGTAAAAAGTACGATGCGACTAAATGTTTGGTAGGGATCTGTATCTACATCATTGCCTATTACACCAAACAAATCATTAGAGAATTATATAATAGTGGCCCTATAACAGAACACTGTGCAGAATCCTTGTTGACATATTGCCATTTACTTTTAACAAGTTTTATACGTTGTTTTCTATTACACTAGTAACTTAGAATATAATTACACACATCAGGAGAATAGCCATATGCTCGAAGTTTGGATATGAACATTTTATAATATATGCAGTCAAAAGCGCGAGATAAATCCATGAGTATCATACATACAACTTTACCTTCATCAACGATATTTTGAATCTTTCGAAGCAGAACCGTTTCGCAATTATATTTCTGCTTAAAATCAAATAATAAGGGGCTGAATATAGTGTTTAAATAATTTAAAAAAAATTTGATACTATCATGTCCTTTGTTTTTTTTACTGTGCAAGACACATCATTATTATTATTGATAGAATGATCTGGACCAATATGCAAAGCTATATTTGTAAACAAAGAGGAGAATATTCAATATTTGTAGATTGTGGTCTTAATGAGGAAATGGTCGCTTATGGGAATTCTACTCTCTCTCTCTCTCTCTCTCTCTCTCTCTCTTATATATATATATATATATATATATATATATATATAGTAATAATAAACTGAGATGGGAAGTAAGTTAATTAAGTTTATCAATCAGGAATAAAAAGTAAGTTGGTTCTCGAAAAATCTAAAATTACACTTTAGATTTGTTTCTATCTATTGGTCAAATTGTGAGGTAAGCAACAAAAATTACTGTAACATTGTGCTTATGAATCTGTTATGTCCGCCAAGAATACAGAGAAATCAGCTCTACTGTTTTATTATAGATAAAGCTTTGTAGGTATTTATTAACAAGATTTACGGAGACATATATATGTATATAATCACACACACACTTAGACAGCCGAGAGCGAATGCGATAATATTTCAGATGATATCTTGCACGACTATAGACGGAACTATCCAACATTCCATTAACGTTCTTACAACATTATTTTAGTTGTAATCTATAATGTTTGATGTATTTGATTCTATTTTAACTATTGTCTTTTTCCGACGTACTCATTCCATCATAACGTTTACTAATAACATTTTATACTATGATACATTCTATAGAACTATTTTCACTAACAAGGCATACGATGGATCATGCAACAGGCATTTCTATCACATTTCTCTGTTAATATCTTATATTAATATAAACAGAAGACATTATCTCAGCCATATAGAAGCAGAAGATGGAGATATGATTCTGTATCGCTTCTATTACAATGTCCTAGCTGTGGTTCATATTTTGTTTTTCAAAAATGACCATTTTACCATTTGTCGATTAGTGTCTGATATCTATGTATATATACTAACATAGCCAGCAAACTTTCGTTAATATTATATTGTGATGGAAAATTGATTCACCGTAACAAAGTAGGGCAATATTTATACAGAGACTAATAAGATTAAGATAGATCACTCACCCTACATGTTATCGGGCAATGCCCATAATTAATTATGCTGCAATTACCAGATCAGACAATGACATCTAATGCTAGTCGTATATTTCTCATCCAAGTATACAATCATCCCTTTGTTAGGTTCAGATTCCACGATTTATTTGACCATTTTCCGATTCTTGTCATTTAAAAATAATAATTTTATCGTTTTTATAATCCAAGCAAAACATCTATTGCTTAATGAATACAACACGACATCATTAGTTCAGAACTTATCTCACATCCTAATAATAGTAATTCTCATGTAAATGTCAATATTATTGCGAAGTATGAATATCAAAATAGTCTCAAAATAGATGTTAATCTCAACACAAAGATGAACGTAATCAGTTTTAACTCGTTTGGTTTTAAATGATCTAGTGACATGATTATTAATATGGAATGGGACATTTTGTTTATTTGTGTGTGAGCATTGGATGAAAGTGTCTGATATAAATTTATTGCAAAATATTCACATTGACAAGGATTAGTACTGATGTAATTTGAAATCTAGCATCACAAGTTTCATGGCGTACAGTTTGAATTTATTCAAAATTGTGGAACGCGGATGACAATAACATTAGCAAACAATGTAATTAAATACAAAAAATGCAAAGGATCAAATGTTCATTTATGTTCATTGGATGCCGAAGGTGCCTTTAACGCAGTTCTACACAAATATAAACCCAGACTAACTGTGGGGACTTTTAAATGACTGGTACAGTGATGTTAGTGTTTACATCAGATGGAACAGTGGTCTTAGTGAATGTGTACCTGTCTTAGAAGGAACACGCCAAGGTGGACTGACTGTCTTCACAATTTCTTTTTATCTCCTTTGCCAAGATCTTATTGATATATTAGATTCTACCATTGGGTATTTTAATCAACGACGTACCATATAAAACTTTTCTGTTATGCTGATGCTTTGCTTTTAATTAGACTAGTACTAGTGCCATAGAACTGCAAACACAGATTTAGAAAGCAAATGAATATATAGTGTCACGGACTCATATTTAATCCAACAAGGACCCAGTTTGCCACATTTGGAAATAACCTTATCACAGCTGGATGGTATTTGAATAGCCTGAAATTGTCAGAAATTGATGGTATACAATATCTAGGAGTTGTTTTGTCTGATAATCCTCATCTCCATGCAGAGTCTTGTATTGTGCATGCCCAAGGGCGTTGTATGCCATGAAGGGTGCTGGTCTGTGTAAGTATGGAACAGATCTAGATACAACATTATATATGGATATCTGCCTTGCACCAACATATGTCGTGGTATGCCTACATACAACCCAAAATACAATGGACTTGTTGAAGAAATGCCAGACTAAACTTCTCAAGGCAGCTTTATCACTAAAGACATTTTGCTGAAATACACCATTGTTACAAGGCATGAATGTCAATTAAGTGCATTTCACATACGGTCAGTGCCAATCAAAAGCATATATTAAAGTCTTTTATGAGGAGTAGCACAAAAGGGCTCAAGTTTTATTCATATATTTTGCCTAAAGATTTTAATAGTAGTGACGGTCTTTTGGGAAGAACAATTCTTCAATGTCGTTGTGATGGAACTTCAATAATAACACTTCAGAATAATTTTAGATTTCTAATCTTAGTACTTAGATTTCATACAGGACATTGGTAGATCAGGAAATATCTCTACTAAAACTGTTTTAAATATTTCTTGTGAAGAAGTTTAATATTTGTGAAAGTTCAAAAACAAAAATACAGCAGCATTTCATATAAATTGGACATTTATCAGGATGAAACTACTTGATAGAAGGTATCTGCTGCTGATAATTCTTGAATGATGCAGAGTTTAGAATCGATTCTCTGACTGCCAGCTATGTAATGATCATAGGGTTTTGGGCAGAAACAAAAGCTGTTTTCATAACTTTGGGTAGAAGATTTCACAATAATAAAAAAACTGTGTTAAACATTCAAACTATGTTGAATATTTTATAAAATAGTTCAAGAGGGAGGTAAACTATTCATGGAGTTATAAAACTATATAATCCAAGAAAAAACATGGACAAATGTCTGATTACATTTATTTTTATAATATTCATTATTTTCTACAGACTTTTCACAACATTTATACACCACAAGAGTCTCTATATTTAATAAAAAATATTGTGTGGAGAAGTACAAGGTTTGGTTAATCATAGCATAGAGGTATTCAAAGGAGACAATGAACCTTCAATACTTAACATGTATGACATGCTGTCAGCCTATCAGAAACCGCCATACACATGTGTGTTTTTTTGGTGTTCTCATCATATAAACAGCAAGGAATACAAATGAAGTATTATCAAGCACATTATCTCCTTTTATCCATGATGTGAAACTATATAAAACAAAAATGACAATGGTAAAACAGCATGATTTGTAAGTAGTTAATAAAACAAGCGCGTTGACTACCATAAACAAATTTACCGTATCAATTTTGAATGAAGCTACGAAGAACATCATGTACAATTCATGAGTATCTGAATTTTATCACATAACAATTCAACACCCCAATAATGAAGCATGACCTATAACCATACTATAAATAAACATATATATATATATACATATATATATATATATATATATATACTATAACAAGACAGATATGGTATAACTGGACAGATAACAGTGATATTAGGATGGAATAGTTGGAGTTTTATTGCATAAGATAAAGTAATGATGAGATATTATTACACAGAGATCAATGGTCACAATGCATCAATATCATATCATGAAATTTCACTCACATTATTGGCTATGGAGAAAACATTGTGTGTATGTGTATGGAGATGGTAATTTACATAAAAAGGGTAATTTACTGTGTTATTAGACACTTCTCCATTGACAACAAAACCAAAATGTTGAGAACTATATATATAGGCGTTATGATGTATGAATATACTAGTCTAATGTTAAAAACACTGACACGAATCTCACTATAACCTACTTCAAAGAGTAAAACAAGCAGCTACAGTACTAGGTTAATGACTGCACATTATCACATTAGAAGCTATACTCAAGCAATAAAGGGTATAATATAATGTATAAAAATTATCAGCATTAACATCTATGGTCTGGAGTATTATCACAGCATCATGATATATGGCCATATAACTAATGTAAATATTATGAAAAATGCCAAATGAGAAAAAGGCCTGTAAATAAAATCTACAATGAACAATGTCTAAACCTTTTTCTTGTATAAAAACATGGCAGAATTTATTCATGATTCTGTTCAAATACACACACACACACACACACACACACGTAGGTGTTCATAGAACCATATGAGCGTGTTTAAATGGCATTAGATCAAGCTCAACAATAATAAATTTTTATATAAGAACACACTACTGGTGTATCATTCCAGTTTTTCACACAATTACTGGTTCAGAAAAGGTTTAGTCTTAGTTAGACCTTCCTCCAGAAATCGGGCATAGGCCACTCCTGAAGGATCTTCTAGTCTACAAAATGAAATAAAGTTAACCAATAAATATGTAATATAAATTGTGTAACAATGGTATGTGTTTGACATGTAAAATTTGTTTGTCATTAATTTTAATGCACCGGGAAATGAACACAACTGGAAAGTCCATCATAAGCAGTGCTGGTCTATACATGTATGCATTTATCATTATGTTGCTCAAGTAGTATGCTGCCCTCAAAATTCAGATAAGAATTCTTGCACTTGATAAATGACATCATATTATTATCAACAGTTTACAGCTATATTATCTAAGATTCTATTAAGTTCGGTGTAAATTATGATATTACTACGCCATAGTAAAATAGAAATTTGTATTCAAAGTGTGAAAGCTGCTTAACACATAAAATTGAGATTATAAATGTCATAAGAAAGAACCGATAAATTTAAGGTAATTTTCCTTAGGTGATAGCCTTAGTCAACGCAAATTGAATTGGCAACACTGATGTCAAGATGACTCTATCTTGCAATTGAAAACAATACAACATGCATAATATACATGTACCTACCCCAAAGTAAATAGTGATGACAAATCAGACATATCTTCATCCATAAATTCATTTGCATTAACACTATGTACAACAGTTCCATTTGGTAATGATACCATCATCATTACAGGAAATCTATAATCCTTCAGCTGCTGTGTGGCAATAGCTGCAAGCTCTGGTTGGCTCTGGTCAGCTTTAGCAGCCTAATAATGGAGAAAATGCTTCCATTAATTACAAAACATGTAAACAAATTCTTAGAGATACGATTACCTTAGTAGATAGGCAGTTATTTCAGTGAACAAAATGCTGTGCTGCAGAGTAATTACTTTCTCCTACTTAGTCACAAAACCTGTGGATTATCTCTTCAGAAATGTTATAAAATAAGCTTTTCAATCATATTTGTTTAGGAAGAGTAATCAGAACTCTATATTCACTTGATGAAATGGACATTTGAACACTGGAGTAGTTTTCAACTGAATAACACACAATAAATTCCTATTTTTGGTGTTTGTTTTCTATCCTAACTGCACAAACTGTATATTAACAATGAAGTTTGACAACATTCTAAAGAAAATAATAAAAATCTATTCATATAAGAAAGGTGGGATTCCAATGATTATATAACAGTGTATTTAGTAGTTTGTAATGTGCATGTGTGTGTGTGTTAGCCAGCAAGCATGTAGAAGAGTTTTAATTTTACCTCCAGATCCACAATCAGGTACCAGCTACTGACAAAATGATCAGACAGAAGGTCAAGTACGCGCGAACTCTCCAGGGCAGTTTCCCGGAGGGTCCGCGCCGAACCTCAGCAACTTTGATCATCCAGTGCACCCCACAGTAATATGGAATGTACTGGTTTGTTAAGCTTCTGAGCCTCATGATAGGCATCAGTGAAGTTGTAATATGTCACCTGAAACAAAGAATAATAGTTCTGACCAGAATACCAGGAAGATGGAGAATATTAAATGAATTGTGTAAATGAATAGTTTGTTTAGCCTTGAGAATGGTCACACTCGGGACATATCATTGTTATGTAGGAGTAGGATTAGAGCCTAAAACGTGGAGGTTTGTAGTGCAATGCTCTAGCCATTATGCTATTGGAAAACGTTGCTGACTGAACGGAAAATATTACAGACATAAAACATAAATATTTCCAAATCATTTCATGGCTGGTCATGTGTATACACCGATGACTGGTGGCTAACCTTTTTAAATGGATACATTTTCACTTCCATGTCCCTAGCTGCTTGCTTCACTGTTATTTCCTTTTCCCAAACTATGTCCCTCGTAGCATCCTTCTCCACACCTGATATATAGGTGTTGGTATAATTATTGCCGCCATCATAAACATAGAGTGAGCTCCTTGTTGCTTTTAATTCCATCCTCTCCATGTAGCCAATATCTACTTCCATATTATCCTGCTCCTTTGGCCCATTCAACCATTCCATGTCTGTAAACACACATACAATATCAAAAGTTTACTTTTATTCAATACATTTCAGTTGGTAAATTAAAAACAACAAATATCATATACCTCAACATAAAATCAGGAATTAATAATGTCAGCAAGTCAACATCGGGGTAAGGGGTCAAATTCCAGTTCTATGGTTCTGACTGTTAAACGGAGTAATCGGACTTCAATCCAATGACATGGTGGTTGTGGAAAATAGGAATACCAACTGATGCCCATTTGCAAAGCTAATAGAGAAATGGTCATTAGTACTGAGTCACCAGCTTAAATACTGCAGTT
Source organism: Paralvinella palmiformis (assembly GCA_025642065.1). NCBI lineage: Eukaryota > Metazoa > Annelida > Polychaeta > Terebellida > Alvinellidae > Paralvinella > Paralvinella palmiformis. The sequence continues at coordinate 247,921 of JAODUP010000557.1, forward strand.
CAGGAATATTATTAAAAGTTATTTTAAAATTATCAGATAAGTTTTATAAGTCAAATGATAAATTCATTTAAAATTAATGATAATGGCTGTGTATTAGTGATTGATTAAAACCTGGATGATTGAGGCAGTTGCATGGGACTCTGAGGAATAAAATAATTCTGGTAACAAAGTAGCCCTGGGTTATGAAGACCTTAGGTTTATCACAGTTTTAGGTTGTCTTAACATGGAAATAATCTACTCTGAGAATACATAATGCTAGCAATAACTATGTTTGATATGTTAGTATAAAGGAAATAACTGTAGTCAGACTGTATATATAATGATACACGCCATAATTGATTGTGTGTGTGTGAATGTGCGTGTGTACTTTTAGTGCACGCAGAAATCTAAACAATATCACTAACCTACATTAAGCCGTTTGTCACCTGGTACATAAAGGTTGAAGCTGAGCACTTTTGTGCCATCCTTACTGATGATTAAGTTGCCAGTAAACTGGGCTGGAGTAAACCAGAAAGGATAGAATGGCGGCTGATTTAACTGGAATTCAGCGTGGATCCTGAATTATGAAATAACAAAAAAGAATAAGGAAACAATCAAATGGCTTACTGCAACATATATAGCTCAAAATATAACATGTACAAATCAGGATTAAGTGTCAATTAGGATATATCATGGGAACTACACTGGTAATAACTGAATATAAACATGAATGTTTTATGGCCACTTTTGTCCATGTTGTAGGTTAAATGGGTTAAGTCAGCTCCAAAGGCAATAAAGTGAACTGAAAAATGTAACACCCTTCCAATGTAGCCCGGCTAAGGTTTGAATCAAGGTGCTAGAGGTCTGTGGCCAACTATGCAATTAGTTGAGCCACAGAGATGCTGCCAGTGACATGCAAAAAACAGATTGACAGTGAATCACTTTAACAATTACCTGAACATGATGTCCACGTATTTCTTGCTGCTAGCTCGCACTATAGCAACAGAACCCTGTGGCGCAAAGCGAGAAAAAACAAATGGCCGTGGATGAAACATAGACAACAAGCGGTGAATCATCACTTCCTGGTCACGAACAAGAGGAGGTGGTAGGTATCTAGTAAATAGAAAACACACTGAAAAATCTTAATTCTATATTAACACGAGGTTGATATCATGAGTGATCATTCTGGCTTTGTAAAGTAGTACCTGACTTGTTAGATACCATAAAACATATAGTGCTACAACAACATGCCACAAATGTTTAACTATGAAATAAATATATTCGTGGAGATTAACACACACATACACGCACACAGATGAGAGTGGGTCAAAACTAATAGTTCACACTGCTCACAAATGTATAAATATATTATACTGGTTACCTATTACTAGATAGTGGTGCTCTCCTGGCATCTAACTGCGATGAAATAAGATGATATGCTTCTCCAACATCTTCTAGCAAATAAGGATCATTTGGCAAGAATGGTTTTAGATGATTCACAGCAAAGTTTTTCCATTGTTTTACTGGCTGCTTCCAATACTTCAGACCAAACAAGGAGTCTAAACCACTTGTTCCAGAATTCTGAAAATGTGTTTTAACACATGGTTATAGAAAATGTAGGACATTCAATGTCCACACTTCTATAGTGAAGACTCTCAGAACATCCCATGTAGATACACGTATGATAATGCAGGTGTGTGTGTGTGTGTGGGGGCGGATCCTTGTCTGATTAAAATAGCTTAAGGTTTTGTAAAAACTTGAAGGTATGCAATGAAACTATACACGATACATATGATGATTATATTCTGACACCATATGAAACAAAACAATCTACTTCCAGATCAGATTGTATTTGCAAACAGTAACCTGTTGTTAATGATTGATGGACATAACAGCAGTAAATAGTGATCACTGTGCATGTCTAAGATATGGTTGTTTAATTTTACAAAGATCTAGAGAAGACTAACAGGTTATCTAAATACTTAGATTATTCATCAAAGAATAATGAGTTTCTCAAGAGTTTCTATATTAGCTGCCCACAATCTGCCATGGCTGGTACGATCCCAAGTATATCACCCTTGTTGGCTGTTGTATATTGTAAAATTGTGAATATAATTAATAGTTCAGACTTATTTCCACTGTAATACATATACTATGGGTTCTGCCAAATTATGAGTACATGGTTAATTTAGAGACATGAATACCAAATTATTAAAAAAATGGACTGATTTTAGTGATTTATAAATGTGCATTATTCTTTGTGTTTACAATAACCCATAGATAGCCTAGCACCTGTAAGTGTAACAAATAGGGGTATCTTCAACCAGGTTTATAAAGGCAGGTGTGGTAGCTGAATGGATGTGAGCATTTAAAGCACACACACACACATATATATAGAGCATTAAAGCATTTAAACTGTTACATCTACTTACAAACTTTTATTGGCCACCTGTATAGTTATTAATACAAACAATAATAGATTAAACTGTAATACAAAGTGTTATTATAATAATAATAGTAATACATGGTATCATTACCTACCAATTCCTCATCTTTACCCTTAGACATTGTTGTTAACTCTAGTGGTGTAAAGAAACTCTCTAGTGTAATCACTTCATCTGATTCACTGATAGGAAGTTCATACTCATTCGTATCCTATGAGAAACAATGTCAAAATCAAAATGGGCATTAAGAACTGTCAGGACAAATTAGATGTATGCTATCTTCTTATGTGAAATCATTCAGTGCACTTGTATATTATTATTATTGATGAAGTTGTATTTAAAGTTAAGTTATAAGAATTCACTACATTACAGACAGCACCATGAAGAAAGAAAGCTAACATTACTGATCATATAGTAATGTTTTACTACAGAAAAATAAAGCTACAGGATAGCTTATTTGAACATACGTTGATTTGAAGCAGACGGTGTGCAATTGGTTCAAATTCTCCAAGGGATAGCACACCATCGTTATCTCGATCATGCTGCTTAAATATAATGACGCCATCGATACCAAGATCATCTATCATTTCTGGTCCGATGGTGAAATCTTTGCGAAACAACAAGTTTTCTGCACGATCCATCAGAATATTCCACGAAGGTATCGCTATCACCACTCCAGCAACCACGATCACCATCCACAGACTCCATGTCAGACAGGATCGACACCTCCCAGTGTTTTTCTTTACATTCACCTGAATGCCAATATCTCTGGTAGCGGAATCTTTCTGGTGTTTTTTAGAAGAGCTACCACGCTGACGGATGCCGCCTGTTCCTCCTCCTGGATCTGGCATTCTGTCTGTATCATATGGCACCTTTTATCTGAAACTAAACCAAACTAACATATACATACAACAACAGCAACAATACTTAGTTTTAGGTGTGGGTTCCCACATAGGTTTTTCTGCACATCTACTTTGTACAGTCCGTACACTCTCATATCCTTCTTGGGCACCTGATTCCATGTCAACCTATCAGTCTTCTTCCTCTACCTCTCATACCATTCACCTCATACAACATGCTTCTCTTCACCCAGTCACCTTCATCTTTCCATAGTACATGTATGAGACACCTCAACCAATTTCTCTTAACAAATTCAGACAACAGTTCAATCCCACATATACATACATAAACATTTGTATAAATTTTATCTTATTTTGTAGTTTAACTGTATAATTTTTGATGGCTCCTGCTAGTAATAATACTTGATTAAATCAACATAATTATTATTACAATAAGAACGCATACACACACACATAGTAAAACTGCATAAAACTATCATGGTTTATAGAAGAATTGATACAAAATTTTCTAATATATCAATAGTTCAAATATAGAACAGTTGATTAAAGTTACTGTTGTATTTCACAGGTCATGCCTGACACATCACCACTAGACATTGATCATAATTATAAGTATCCTGATTGTACCAATGTAATAGGGCATGATTTATGCTTGGATGGAATTATAGAAAGAAAAAAAATAGTCAAATTCCATGTCAATTCTCCGGTATCCAGACTTCATGTTTTATTATAATATAATAATCACATGGTCTAGGCCTTTTGCTCATTAGAGAAAACTTCTGAATGTATAAAACAAACAAAAATACAGTGAATGATATTCAATTATTTTTCTGTGTTCATGGCAAATATTGATCAAAACAACATTATTCAGCACCAAGGTTCAAATATTACCCATATTACTTTGGTTTAAAGCTAGGAACAGTAGTGTTCTTTCCCATTGGCCAAGCCTTAAAGCATATAGGATCATATGTGCAGTGTTTAGTTTTGAACACTAAGCTTGTGAACTATGCTAGTTTTGTGTACTATGCTTCTTTATAACAGATAAAATTAACAAACCAAACACATAATTTCGATTATTTTTTTCAACAATTATTTCCCAGAAATCAATATATTAGTTTTGCAAAGTTTCCAATCATCAGAGAGAGTCAGCGGCTATATAAATTGAATGGGAGAAAGGCCTGTGATGTGCTATGTCATAAGATACAATGAACACGTCTACAATTCAATTGCCATTTGGAACAGAAACTGAAATGAGCCAATTATATATCCTATATTTCTAATAGTAATATGTACTATGTACTAATATTATTAGTACATAGCACAAGTATGACTTGAACATTAGGAACAGAGGAAGTATAGGGTAAACTACACAGTAGAATTCTCATGCTAGGCTAAAATCTCATTTAGCCAATTTGGCTAAAGAGTCAAAATTATTTTAGCCAAATGAAATTTGGTTTCACCATTTTTTTGCATTGCATGAAAAATATTAAAACTTAAGCTATCAATTTAGAAGCACATAAGTAATGTCTATAATGATGACATGTACTATTGCTGTTTTGGTAAAACTACCAATTGTCAATCGTCTACTGATCCTTGGTGCTTAACTAATTCATCTTTTGTACTAAAAAAAAACATTTGACATCTTGGCACTTACACATATGTTACATCTGAACAGTCTATTTTTATTAATTAACCAAGGAAAGGTCACAAGCCAGTCAGATTTTATAAGTCGTGACTTTGTAAGCTCATTAATTTGCCAGCTTTTTCTCTCCATTTGTCTATTCCTGATTTAGCTTTCAATTCATAATTAAGAAATTTATATAAATGTACACAAATTACAAACACTGGTCGATAAATTCCTGTGAACAACAAAATATTGGAATGAACCTGCCTGGTGAAGCTAAGATTCCATATATGTGGGATGCGATTTGTATGATTCCATCTAAATGTTTTCAGTATATTTTGCCAAAGATTTTCATGCAAAGGACATGGCTAATCATTTCTAATTGCAACTTTGTACAACTGATCCATAGCATAATCCTTTTTTTATTGATGAAGTAGTACTATCATATATCATACAACTTACAAGAATATTTTAACTCATGCTAAGCAATCACACTAACCATTCTGATATGTTCCATCATTAAGTGATTAACACTAGTACTGGTTCTGACTAGTTATTTAATTGTCAATTCATCAGTAAAATTAATCAGAGTCAACGTATCATTCATAATCATAGTCTCTGTCAGAATCATTGATCTATTCTATTCATCTAGAAAGTGATAACACATTTAAAAACTAGAATAGACCCCTCTATTAGTCTATATTACTGCCTAAAATAAAACACTGACTAATTATAGTAAAGTTACATCTACATCGAAGTTGAAGATGTGGTGTAGAATAATAGTGTAGTCACCAAGTCAATAGTGTAGTCTTGAGTGGAGACAAATTAATAGATCTAATTTCTAACAACGGTCAACTATTAGACTTAATTAGTGTATATAAATGCACAGTAATAGTTGTAAGTGATTTACAACTAAGTTACTAGACCTATATTGCTATAACTTAGTATAACTAGATGAGTAGATCTAGCCGATTCTAGCCCCTAGATCTATCATCTAGGTAGTAGCCAGTAGGTCTATTATAATTATTGTATTAAACTTTAAACATTTAAAGTGGTCTATTTTGATAGTTTACTCACATATTTGTCAGATTTCTGAGCATAACAAACACATCCATCAAGCAGGTCCACTTTGATGCTAGCCCATCTTCCGGGAACGTGTCTACCTTCACGAATCACTGTACGTCACTCGTCAGCACAACAAACTCTTCTTTAGACTAACTGTTTACCTATGTCTGGTATTTAACAATTTAAGGGAAATCCCCAATTTCGAAGACTCGTTTTCAGATTGGAATAAACGCACGACCGCGATCATAAGGAATACTATAATGAATATCATAACGTATTTAACAGTTTAAAGTAACACAACAAAATGAATTTCACCATACAACTAACGAAGAGACCTGGCGAATTTCGTAGCTTTAGATCATTCTATCAGAAGTCCATAAAGACAGAACATCAAAAGAATATTTATATAAAATATTCATTAAAATTCATTAATCAATTAATTAAAAAAGGGGACATTAATTTAAAGACATAATTAAGACATTACGGGTCCATCTTTCTGTACTGTTTCCCGGTGACTGGAGATCATGAAGCGAAAGAAGATCAATAACAAATTCTTCTGTAATATATTTTAAGTATGAAGGTGGAATATATAATATTTTTGGTTCACATACTATATGGAAATAAGTTTTATTATATTCTAAGCTTTTACTTTTAGTGTCAGCCCTTTCGTTACCGTTGGCCCATATACTTGTGAAATTTATATTCTATACTGTGATATCTATCATAATCGTTGTAAATGCATGTGATTTGGAATCACTCACTCACTCACTCACTCACTCACTCACTCACTCACTCACTCACTCACTCACTCACTCACTCACTCACTCACTCACTCACTCACTCACTCACTCACTCACTCACTCACTCACATCAATCAATCAATCAATCAATCAATCAATCAACATATTAATGTAAACATAGAGTAAGTACAAAATTCTACAAAAATTAAGTTCACTCTATGCAGATGTTCCAATTGACCACTAAACTTTTCAGCAATTCAAATATCACGAATTAAAATAATTTTTAAAATGGTATATGGACTTGTTTTAACCCACCCATCTGGGCGCCTCCGTGGTCTAGCGGTAGCATGTTGGACTAAAGATCACTACCACTCGTGTTCAAATCTCGGCATGGGCATATCTGAAGGTTGTTTCGTCTTTGGCTTCGCCTCGTTACCCTTGGAGGTCGCTCGGCCCATTTAGCCTACCTTGTGCACAAAAGTGGCCGTAAAACATCAGTCATCATCATCATCATTTAACCCACCCATCACCGGTACAGCTTTTCCCAAATGTCACCCAGTCCTATCTCTATTCACCTCCTTCATCTCAAACCACGTGTGTGTGTATGTGTGTGTGTGTGTGACTGATTTGTCGGCGGAGCTATGTGAAATGCGGTTAAAATTAAATCAGAAAGTTAGTAAACTGATCGCTGGTGAATGACTGATAGACCGCTGATGGTGTCTTGCCGTCAGTGGGCCGCCGATGTAGCTTACAAATAGCAAGTGTCAGTTAGTATGGGAATGAATAGGGGTTATCTGCAGAATACTGTTTACAATCGGCTAACCAACGGCTAACCAATAGTACCCTTCCTAGGTAATATATATATATATATATATATATATATATATATATATATATTATATAAAACTGTTTTTATATAATATATTCGTGCCAATTAAGTTGAAATAATTAATCATCCGCAAATTATAGGCTTCACGGGTGGGGTAGGCTTGTTTACACATATGATACGTTATATACAAGACGAAAGAAAAAAGAAAAAAAAAACAAACATACTGGAGTAAATCTTAGAGTTATATCTGATGTAATTCAGGAAAATTTACAAATTCTTCTATATATTTTTGTAAATTAGAAGTCATACATATCAAACAAAGATGGAAGAAATTCAGCCCATACAAAAACAAGCAGCGTATATACACATATAATATGGTGCTCCAGTACAGTGTTACAATTAAGACTTTCGGAGGGCGCATTGATGATAGTACTGCGCCGGAAATATCCCATTTAGCTCGAATCTATTTCATACAGTGGGAAAAGTTTTCACTAGGCATGCAGTCGCCTCTCGGACATATGCCGCAGGCGTAACGAGCACCGAGACTAAATAATTAATCAACACACATATGCACACAATATATAGTGTAGTGATACTATTATAATCACAGGGTGCCTCAGTGGTCTAAGTGGTAGCGCGTTGGACCATAGTTCACTACTACCTGAGTTCGAATCTCAGCTTGGGCATATCTGAAGGGTGTTTCATCCCTATGCATAACTGTAATTAGTAATAGAAGAATAGTTAGAGGTTGGGTTAAAACCTGATGGGTGGATAAAGCTGGTGCTATATTGTATTTATCCGGTATATATTTGTTCAGGCAAGAACTGTAATAAATTTACATTTTTACTATTCAGGTAAACAACTTTAACAGCCAATTCAAGGTGCTCCTTGTAACAAATATACAAAATTTAAAGAATATATGGTGCCACCGAACACAAAATGTTGACTATATTAATTATAGCAAAAACCTCATAAAATAATAGCATTCATTAGGAATAAGGTCCGTTCTGATTCACCAAATATATTATATGCAACATTGCCATGAATGGTGATATATGTTTTGTGGAGAAATTCTCGAGATAGGTCATGCAGTGGTTGAGTTAGTAATGTTGTAGTGTTTGAAACAAGATGCCATAACTTCACTGTTCAAGAGATCTGAGTTGGACAAGGAAAATATGAAGAAATCACATGCTATATCTAACCTTCTCCTTATTTCCAAACTTATTTAAAAAACCCAGTAGCAAGTTGTATGGAATAGCACTTCCAGCACAATTACCTCCATAACAAATATATCAATCACCATAAATTGTTCTCTTGGAGGTGTACAGTGACTTAGCTGAGATTCTTGAAGGAGGGTGCATACATGGTTGCATTACTTCTGCTTGATTTTTCTGCTGTTTTTGTTGTCATCGATCATTCAACATTACTAAAGCGTTTAGAATGTTATTTTTGGCACCAAAGAAAAGGTACTAACTTGGGTAACGTACCTCACCAACAAAAGTCATGCAGTGTCGTTTGGCCATTGATAGAACGTTACCACATTCACGTCTTCACTTTGGTGTAACACAGTAATCCATTTTAGCACAAAAGAAGTACTACAAATGAGCGAAGTTATAAATGGAGATTATATTTAATTTTCAATTGAAGTGTGTACTGTAGACAGAAGTATTTGGGATCAACAACAATCAGACATGGAGTCAATTCCATTTTGTCAATTCTAATTTCACCCAATAACATTTTGTCAATTCCAATTCCACATCTAATTTATCAATTCCAATTCCAGATTGAGCAATTCCAATTCAATTCCATATACTCCGCTGAGTTGGCGACAATCGTACCACTTGGGAAGTCAGCAGATCGCTAGCATCACGAGATTCGTCATTCTGGCACCAATCCAGTTTGAAACGTGGATCGAACGTTATAGCCAGTTTGAAATCGTCCATCATCTCGTATGGGGCCACCCGCTTCTCAATACTGGGTTGCTTGGAGTAGGTACTCAGAGTAGGTTTTTGTAGCAAACTTCAATTCCAAATTTATCAATTCCAATTCACTTTAAAAAAATAAGCAAATCCAATTCCGGAATTGCCCATTAATTTCAATTCTAGAATTGACCCATATCTGATAACAACCAGCTGGAATTGAACTATTGAGGACATAAGACTGATTTCATTGAGTTCTCATCCACGCAATATTTGAAGAAAACTTAAAATGTTCATTTTAACGTAGGATCCAGTGCTATAAATTATTTCGGGTATTCATGTAATCTCGGTCTTATGTTGGAACATATTCTTGGAACGAAGAACCAGATAAATTATATACATATATACATATATATATATATATATATATATATATATATATACCGTATATACGCGCGTATAAGTCGATCCGGCAGATAAGTCGAGGTCAATTTTTGACCCTGTAATTCTTTCCTCAGGCATATGCTCACCGTATAAGTCGAGGTGAAGTATTCGCTTAAAATCCCTCAAAATCCTAACCATTGTCGTTATTCGCGAACAATGTGACCGTCATTGCGTCAGAAAGTGCGTGGTAAATATATCAATATCAAATTCTTCACCGGCAGCGACACACACGGTAGCAGGACAAAACCCCCAGTGGACAAAACCTCCTGAATAAAGCAATTACAGTTAGGGTTAGGGTTAATTGACAGTAATTAACACACATACAAATGGTTGTTAGAATATGGCCACTGTAAATGAAAATATTTGTGTTTGGCTTTATATAGTTATATTTTCAAAAACTATATATTAAATTCACTTATAAACAATCTTTTTCAAAACAACCACTGACATTCAGGGGTTTTTGTTCGCAGGGTTTTTTGTCCGTGATAGCGCAGTTTGTTAGAACGTAGGACTCGTAGCCGAACGGTCGCGGGTTCGAGCCTCCGTGAGCTGCAACGCTGTCACATGGCGACTGGTTCACTCATCCATAAAAATGAGTACCTGACAGGACACGATGGCCATGTGTGAGTAACGCTTTGCGCCTATAATGGCAGCATGCGTTGTATGCTCCATTGGGAGTTGAGATATGTGCTGGGTGGAAACAGGTCTGAGTCAGGGATAATAATATTGTAAATAATATTGTAAAACGCCTTAGAGCAGCTTCCAGCTGAATAGGGCGCTATGTAAACTGATAAATATAACATATTATTATTATTATTATTCGACACACACACACACACACACACACGAATTTCGCTTTGATGTTATAACTAATAAACAAACTTATCACACAAAACACGCCTGATTGTAAGTTCAACTGGCAAGCATTATTAATTAATTGTTTCACGGCAAGTGACGAGCAAGGATTGCAATGTGAACAGTGATTTCTATATTATCGTTAACCATATGGAAGTACCAGTAGTTGACAGCGCGTGACTATCAAGTATTATTACATAAAACTGGCATGTTTGTGAGATCCAAATAACAGTTTGGTGAAAATGAATCTTAATTTATTGAATAAGACTAGTAGGCAGAGATGTGAGGATTTTATTTCGACTCATGCTCTTATTGGGTTGAATCCTATAATGTTGTGTGTCAAGGGTGGCCAAAAACGTCTTTCCTTCAGCTGGTAGGAAATTTGACGCCCGTATAAGTCGAGGTGCTTCTGGGAACTCCATTTTCCCTACCCAAAAAATCGACTTATATGCGAGTATATACGTGTAAGTCTTATTATTAGTAAATAAGGATCATATGGCTCAGAAATGATGAAATATGCAAGGTCTTATTCCAATTCTTTATAATTCCTCGGGTGGACTATGACAATGCATTGCTATATAATCTTTCTGACTCTCTCTGACAAGCCCCCCACCCCTACAGTGAGTGCAGAATTGTGCTAATACCTAATTACATGCACTTGCAAAAGGGAACAAATAGCTCTGGGTTTGTTCCAGCTGCATTAGCTTCCTGTATGTTTCATATCATTGTACAGGATCCTGTTTCACACATCCCAAATTTAAGAAACATAATAACATTATAGTTGTGTCACTTGCTTTTAAATGCATGTCTATTGAACATTTACATGCAGAGGTGGATTCCAGCTTGTTGTTTTCGGAAACCTGAATAGGGGTCTAGCCGATATATTTTGGGGTCTAGTAGACATCGGCAAACTAAATACGTCTGAGGGACTTCATCTAAGAGGAAGATATATATCCGGGAATTGTTATCTTTGTTCTGAAATGTATCCTTTAGAAATGGTATCTGCACATCGTTGGGTATTATCTTGACCCATCTTCTTATTGCTTTAAAATAAATCTGTTGTAGAAATATGATATCGCCATTATAGTAATGTAGTGAAATTTGATATGTTGATATACATAGTGTCTAATGAGCAGTATAATTTATTTTGATGACATTATATTAACAATTAGTGTTGTGGTTATAAAAACAATATAACATAAAACTGTGCGTGGATGTGTGGTGTCTACCTGGGGGATAAGATAACAAGTATAGAGCTGAGGGAGAAAATGGGGATTGAACTGGTGACAGAAGTTGTTAAGAGGAATTGTTTAAGGTGGCTGTGACTTGTATTATGGAAAGATGATGATGACCGTTTGAAGAGAAGCATGTTGTATAAGGTGGCCGTTGTGAGAGGTAGAGAAAGACCAACAGCGACATGGGATCAGGTGGTGGAAAAGAATATGAGAGAATGTGGGCTAAATAAGATAGATTTGCAAGATTGGACAAAATGGAGAAGGTTGGTGTAGGAAATCATGAGCTAACCTCCTTGTAAGGGAAAGTGGCTAAAAACGAATTGTCATTGTGCTGTATGTGTTTTGGACACTAGTTAACATTGCTATATATTGCTTATTGATAGGGATTCTTTAATACAATTACTGATAATTATTTCTTTACATGCGAATAAGAAAAGGTAATTTATCCATGGTTTGATTGAACTATGTTTGTTCAGAGTAATAAAATCATCATTTTATGCTGTTGGTTGTCTCACAGAAAGTCAGCCTGGTCATGGTGTGTGTATAAAACTTGTAAGTATAATCCCACGATATCCTATGCCAAATTCGAATTAAGTTCTTTCTTGTCAAGTACAGTTTGTCAAGATTGAAATGTTAATATTGCATAAATACTGCTATTTCTTTACTTTAATCAAATGCTAAAAGTACCTTTACTTGCCTAGTTTGTGTTTCTGAACTGGCAAAAACTGTACTTGCATACACTGACTACAGTAAATAGACATAACCCCACAGAGACAAAACTCAACTGAGACATAACCCCACTCACATAAATAACAAATTCTAATCAGATGTATTTTTTATTCACACAGAATATACAATGTAATAGTATTTACAAATGAAACAAATAATAATTTAACATATAATATGTCAGAATAGTTTTTTCTCAGTCTACTTCCACCTCACACAGTGGTTGATGCCACTTGAACTTCAAATATGGTATGGACTTGATGTCATCCTGTCTGTCAGTCCATAGACTGTGAAGCTAAGTCTGCAGCTTCATTGTGTGGTGTCAAATACGTTTTGCAGATCATTCACCACACTAATCCTGCAGTCTTCCAGTAGCAACCTGGATTTGATCCTTCTGGATGCTATCTATGGCTCTCTAGGTGGTTGGGTGACCATGCCCAACTAGTTTTGCAATGGCAATGTTTCACCTCTCATGTGTTGTTGGTTTTGAATCCATCTTTTAATGTAATGGTGTGCACATTCCAGAAAGGTAGTGCGCACATAGGAGGAAGACAGCACTAAGTTCAGATATTTTTGTAATGGAGATCATCCAAGTATGTTAAATACAATCAGTGCCCTATTTGGCCTAATCAGACTTCAAGGTCATAATTCAATTTTTCTAAAATACAAATGTCAACTTTATTCCTTATTATATATATTTTTTTCATTTTTATGTATAAAATGTACACAGTGGGGTTTTATCAATTATTCTAATTTGTTAGTGGATTCTATCCCAGTGGTTTTCTTTTCGGAGTTGGGTTATGTCCTGGAATTACTGGCCACATATACTTGCATAATTTATACATACTTCAACAGCTCTCTCACACACACACACACACATACATTTAGCAGAATGATATAAATATTTGTAATTGCAATAAATTTATTTACTGATAAATAATTATTAAATATATCAACTGACAAATATAATTCACCCTTAGAGATAAAATATTACTAAATCAAGACTAAAAACATTAAGTATTAATTCTTTCATAATTTTGAGTTGTTAAGTGGGAAGAATGCAATCTTTTGGTACATAACATATGCATTGTCAACAACCTTATGGATTTCAAAGTTTAATGTTAGCTGATCAAGCTCATCTTCCCAAAGGGACACAGATATTTGATCACCTACAAAGGTTTCCCTAACATGCTTTCCTTCAAAATATTTGGCTCCATATTGACATGGGTCAGCTCTGAAGTTCTGTAAAAAACCACTTTTCCATGCTTCATATGCAGCATCAAGAGAAAATCTGTAATACACAGACTGGTTGGTGTGGTAGTTTTTATCTAAATCACTAGCAGTAATCCTGAACATTGTCACATATACCTTGCTGAGATTAGTCGGCTTGGAACTAAGCTTAACAGAAAACTCATTTCGTGGAAACTGATCTCTGATATTTTCTAGGTATTGGGGGAGTGGCTGGGTTTTCCGGCTTTCTACATCGATAAATACATACTGACGCTCAGTCTGGAGGAGAAATGTTTCACTCTTTTTGTGCCATAGTTCAAAGACAAGAGAAAGTGATGTATTCCCAATGTAGCCAATCTTGTAGAAGAACATCATTGGAAATTGTATAGTTGCTAGCCGGTGGAGATCCCTCGACACAACAGTTTTCTGTGCACTCACAACTGGAAACACTTTAACACCTCTGGGAGAATATAATGACTGGAGCTGAAAAATAGAAGACAACCTTCCTCCACTTTCCAGTATATGAGACATATTCCAGACACCCAATTTTCCAGTTCTGGTGAAGTCACTGTAACCCCATCCTGGTACTTCAAAAGCATTAATGCGATAAACTTTATTAAAATCCATTCCCTCTGCCATTTTAAGCAGCATGTATCAGCAATCAGTAATTTCTATTTGTCCACTTTCTGGGGATAGTACTCTGAAAAGAAACAGCACAAATAACATTTAATACTTGTAATATCACATGTGACATAACAATAATGTCTATATAATTATATAAGCACACACACACATATATAAAACTTTTATTCTAAGGTTAAGATGGTGTTTTTTTCTGTAACTAGTAGAGAAAGATTACAGCTCTTTTGTTGTATATTTTAATATAAAACATTATTTCATAAATACTACAACACACCATAATTAATCATTAGTATACAACACTTTATTAGATCATATTTCATAAATATGTAGTTCAACTACATCTTGGTTTGCAGTTTACTATATTGTCTAGTCAGTGTTATTGTTGACATAGAATTCTATATATAGAAGCCATAGATTATGAAGTTATTTCCTCATAAATAACCTGATGACAAATTGTCAAGATGTATCTTTTGTGACCAATTCTTATTACTATATGCAGTCACTATATAACACTTAAATTGTCTATGTTTAATTATTTTGTAGGTCATTGAAGTGTTTGTATGTATTAAATATGACTGGACATAGCTAATGTAAATGACAAATTAGAGTTGTATAATGTCAAGTGTATTTAGTAATATATATATATATATATACATATATATAATAAAATGTAGAACTTTGTTATTGCAGTAGACATAATAATAATAATAATATTGTTTGATTTTATATAGCACCACATTCAACTGTTTTGTTCTGGAGTGCTTTACAAAAAAGGGGGTAGACTAGATAAAAATAACTAAATGAACCATTAAAACATACATAGACATTACAGAATTTAAGAATATTTAATACTAAACAGATACATCTTAAAGATAAATTTAAAATATCCATTGAAAGACAATGTCTCAGTTTGTCTGGGAGCTGATTCCATAATGTGGGTGCTGCATAGTGGAATAACCGGCGACAAAACGTCTTGAGCCTAACCTGCTGTATCAAGAGTAAGTTTGATCCTTCGGACCTCAGTGTCATTGTTGGACGATATATCTGTAGCACGTTGCAGATATATGGTGGTGTCAGTTCATGCAAGGCTTTTTTAAGTAAGAATAATTATCTTAAAATCTATCTTATATGAGTATATCTCACTGGAAGCCAATGCAGGGGCTTAAGTACAGTGGTGATATGTTCTATTGGCGTGTCTTTGACACAAGGTGTGCTGCTGAATTTTGTAACAGTTGAAGCTTTTGGACAGGAATTCCAACCAGGATGGAATTATAATAACCTAGGTGAGCACTCCCAAAGGCATGCACTAATTTCTTAAGGGCCTCAGGCAACTAAACATTTTGGACAATTCTAATTAGAGCAATTCCAATTCGATTCCATATATTTTTATATGCTTTACAAACACAAAATACCAATTACTGCTTATCAAATAAGTCCCTTTTATGTACCTCCTACTCCAATCACTGATTGGAGTAGGTACTCAGAGTACCCACAGGGAATACCTACTCCGAGTAGTTTATATTCCAAGTAGGATTGTCATGGAAGAAATAGTTATGAATTAAAAATTTAAATGGTAAATTAATTTTATGGATTTAAATTCTTTTGGTAACAAACTTCAATTCCAATTCCCAAATTATCATTTCCAATTTAAAACAAATTTCAAATTCTGGAATTAATTTGACCCATGTCTGGTGCTATGCATTTCAGCCAGACAGTGATCTGATGAAACAGGCAAAGCCTGCAATAGGGAACTATGTGAAAGATCACCAGTGATAGTGATGTGTAGACCTCTGCTCGTGTGACTTTGTGCTAGATCTGTGTAATAATAGTATCTGAAATGAAGTATATGTAAAGATAACACAGTCTGTCTTTACAAGTGTTTATGTTTAACATATTTTTTTTAATATTATTTTTTGATAGATCTGCATTGACACATACTTTATTATCATGTTTTATTTAGTGCATTAGTTTTCATAAAGTGCAATAATTTCAGCCTGTATGTTTTACATGGAACATGGACATTTTGTACTTCATCTGGTGGTAGGTATTGGTTGGTAATAATACAACTTGATTGTTATGGTCTAAGAGACCCTCCAATTTAAGTATAAATCTACTGTTTTAGCATTTCTGAAACTTAACAGGTATGGAACTTAATGCTGAACAAATTGAATAAATAATCCAAACAAAATCCACAAGTATTTGTTAAATGGTTGGACATCCAGAATGATCACCTCATCAATAACAACAATGATTAAGACATACATTTTTGATCCTGTTAAAAATATTTGTTTTCCACTTCAACTATTTAAAACATATGAACAC
The DNA here is from genome assembly GCA_025642065.1 of Paralvinella palmiformis. Classification (NCBI taxonomy): domain Eukaryota; kingdom Metazoa; phylum Annelida; class Polychaeta; order Terebellida; family Alvinellidae; genus Paralvinella; species Paralvinella palmiformis. The sequence goes on from JAODUP010000557.1 coordinate 264,835, forward strand.
ACCCAGAAAACTTCAGCCCATTAAGTTTAGAAATATTTTCTGTTCAACTCCTGATTTTGTTTCTTTGTAAACTATTAAACATTTTATAATTATGAACCTTGATATGATACTCGATTACTAAGCAAAAAAAGATAATAATTAGGTTATGGCTAGAGATACAATACTGTAACAGTGCCGATGTGTCGTTAAACAACATTCATCCACAATACTGTAACAAATGAGCTCTTTACTAAAGTTAATTAATATCTATATTTCGCAGCTGGATTCAATCACAAAATGGTCTTATGCTTGCCTGTGTTAGAAGACACTATCATAAAATCTGTAAGTTATCATGCTAACTGTTCTTTAACTGCAACCAGATCAGGGCTGTAGCATATATACTGTTGTTCTTGAGTACATATTTCTACGTACTGACATATACTATGTACTCATGATAAAAAGAACACAGTACTGGTACTTGTGTAAATCATTTACATATTCATACTTTCAGAGTTAATTCCAACTACTTATATATTTTTTGTTGTATATTCATATCTACTTCCCTCATAAAATTACCTCATAATCAGAATAATTTAAATTGGTCACTCATTAAAAACCAGATTGGCCATCAACTGGTGATCTAGCTCTCACTTCAAACATAGAAACAGACTAGCTGTTAAGTCATGTATCTGCATAACAGTAAATTTGCTATGAGTACTGGTATACACATGTTCATTCAATTGTAAAAAAAATGAAGTAGTGTATGTGAGGACCATGTCACTTAATTCGAGGGTTAGCAGGGTTTTTTTACACAGACATTATTAACACTGTTATTAAACATCATATAAAAAAGGTCTTTTATAATGAATTGTAAAAAAATCCCTTTTCAAAAGAAATTAAATTTTTACTGTAAAAAACCCAGTAATATAAAGTGTTAATAATGCCTGTTCATTGCAACATAGTATTACAACATATTGTATAATGCATTGATCAGTTAAATAAGTATGTGTATTTAATTGACACAGAAAGCCCACAAAACCTAATTTTGCAATTAATAATCACCAAGCACCAAATCAAATCACAACTGGATGCAATTGTCCCATGATACCCTAATCACCAATTCTAGCTGACACTCACTGAATGTATGACCATAACTTATGAGCCCAATAGCTAATTCACTGGTCTGTTGATCTTCTGATCCCCCATCTCACACTGACACCTAATGTCATTGTATTATATTAGTGACCTAATTACCCCCAAATCATGGTGTTTGCAACTTTTCAGAATGTATAAAACCTGCCCATTATCACATTTATATCAGCATTCGTATCTCTCATGCTACTGTACATACATCAGGGTTGGCAGGTTTTTTACACAGACGTTAATACGTATAGGTCCTACATATGTTGATTTCTGAATTTCTGTATTGTGACTGTGATATTGTATTCATTAAGACCTTAACCATGTATAAAGGTGGAAGTGGAAGGTCACAAAACTCTGTGTATACCATTTCCTTTCACGTCTTTCACTGATGCTGTGACAAAGATGTGGAGCCCCAGTTAATTGGTAGAAGGCTCTCATATCGTATGGATTGCCAAGAATCAATCAGTCAAGGTTGATATTATTGAAATGTTTTTAAAGATAATTTACTTACATGCGCTTAACAAGTTAAATGAGGTTAATGTCAGGATGTTAACTGTGTTAAATACTTGACCGCCCTCTATAGATCTATGTACTTCGTCTTCGGTCGTTCGGGTAAACAAACGTATGACGATATTTCACTCACTCACTCAGTCACTGTGCGCATGTTTTACGTTGTTTTGTGATCCCAATATACACCAAAACACGGTTACGCTGCCATTTTGACCCAGTTCCAAAGTTCGGGTAAACAAACGCACGTGGGGAACGGTCTTTTCTAGTACAACTGTAGTGGTGACCCAGAAGAGGCAACAGTATTGGTGTATAAATGTATGTGTGTGAATATTTATTCCACATAAGTGGCTAAGTCAGGAATGATTAATAAAAATCTACAATTATAAAGCTGTGTGAGGTCAACGATGTGATTATGATATGATAGGTAAACAATTAAAGTAAACAATGATTGACATGCTGCCCTGTTATATCTGGGGATATCACTCTACCCAGGTAAATCATGCACGCACACTGGTTGGAGGATTAACAGAGACATATACTCGGTCATGACAATACGCGTCTTTCTATAGCCTAGATCTACATGTAATGGAGTATGTAAGAACATGCACCGTGTCTTTAAGTTGACAAACCTGTATGCCCCGACATCTACTCTACATCAGTTCATGTATTAGAGTGTACATGAAGTCATTTATTTGCACGTTCATGTGTGGGTATCTTACCATTAGACGTGTCAATGATTACTTTCTGTTTCTAGCATAACAATTATGTCTAGTGTATATATTGGTAAAGGAAAGGGACGTGGCAAAGGAATTTTTGAAAGTCCTCCAGTGTTAATATGAACAGCAAGTCACTGGATGGGAATTTTTGAAGAACTTGCTGCCAGGTGATTCTTAAAAATATATATGTTACAGTTAATCTGTATAATCAAGTAATATGTATATTACGTGAAATATTCAGGTAATACGTCTATTTCTAACTGATATTTAATACAGATTACCTGAAAATTACCTGATTATACAGATTAATTGTAACATATATATGTACATATATTCCATTATACATATGCACTGCTAGCAATTGATTGGTAAGTGATTTATTTCTTAGGCAACAATGTATTTGTTGCTATTCAGTCAATAATTAATTCACGATTAGATTAAGTATATCGTAGTCTGAATGTCATGTAAATGTACAAATTAACAATATAGCTCATATACTTATAAAGGTAGCGTTCATATAACCATATACATAAATGATTCATAACTGTTTTATGGGTTTTATGGTGAGCGATAATCGAAAAGTAAACAGTAAACTGTATGACGGCAGACTAAATATAAGTTTATTAGCGGGGGAAGTCGTTACACAAACTGGATCCCAAAGTTTATATTATTTATTCCGTTACTGTCTTACACTGGATAGAAAATACCATTTTCATGTCTAAAAATTAGCATATGAACATTTTGTCCGGTTAATGTTCGAAACTATATAACGCTATTTCTGGCTATCTTTTCATCACGTGACAAGCTCTGATACCGCCATTTTTAAAAGTGTAGGGCCAATATTCCTCGCCATTTGTAAGTTTGTTGGCAAGTAGTTACACTCTACATCTTCTCAGGTGAAACAAGTAGAATGCTATAAGGTTAACCAATATCAAACACTGGATTACCAGCCGACATACACAGACCCTGTTGATGAAGAATCTCCCCGTTTGGCACTCCCGGTTGTTACATGTACTCCATCCATCCACCCTGATATACCTCTCGAAATTTCGGACCCAAATATCGATACAGATACAAAACTTGCAAATGAGTCTGCATCCACCGATACAGAGACCGTAACAGCTGATTAACTTCCGAAGCGTTCTCGTCAGATACCATATCATTTCAGAGACTGTAATCAGCTCATTTCTTTTTTCAGTGTGTTTGTATTAATGATAACCCTGTGGGGTCATAATAATACCCAGGTATCATTATCCACTGTTCATCACAGTGATAGTTTAACTTCGTTTCTAATCTTTAGTGACAATCATCATTATTGTTTAGAAAAGAGTTGCCATTTTATGTAATACATAACATTTGTATATGTTTCTGTTATAAAAAGAAAGGTGGTTACGCCATTAGGTATCATTCAGTATACAACTAATTAATGTGGTAATTTTCTTAGCCTTACTTCCGTTCTTCTTGTTTTATCGTTCAGTCGTGCATGAATACACTTCTTTCACATTCCACAAGTTTGTTATTATTTACTGGCGCAACTTCCTTTTCAACATTCTAGGTGTGTCTGCTTTCATTAAAATTATGTATTATGAATGTTGAAATAAACGAATTAAATTGAAATTAAATTGAACAACCGGGTAATCCAGGTCTGTACATTGACATTACTTGCAAAGGATTTCTGCGCTTAAAACAAAGATTAGCATAAAGTAAATCTGGAATTGTTGGGAGAATAAATACCTCAGAACACAACGGGTATACATTCTTATGTTAGGTGACTATAACAGCTGTTTTATTTAATACAAATGTATATATTAAAAAAAGGATCCTTATAACGATATATATATATATATATATATATATATAAAATACTTCACTAAAACTATAAATTACTGTAACGTCACAAAAGTAAAAACGTCATTCATTATAAGCAAATTGTACAAGTCCTAGTATATGATGTTAAACACATTTATGTTATATCATCTTTACTCAAGAGTTTCAAACGTATTTCATTGTGCACTTTAGTATGAATATTTCCAAAATTGGAAATTATTCACTCAATTGATGGCACTCCTTAAGATCTGAGGGCCTTCCACGAATTAATTGGTGAGAGCTTGTTACCAACATTGGTGTTTCATTGGCAGTGTATAATTGCTTTGCAGTCAGATTTACACCTTTGTACGAGGGATGGAGCATGTAGACAACTATGTTTATTTTGCTTTTAAACATGAAACATTTTAAACAGTCGTGATGATTTATGTTGGTTGCTATTCAAAACTTTGCCATCCTCCTTGATGAGACAATGTAATTATGAACAGAGTCAAATAGTGCTCTGTTTGTGGCACCTTCTAACCGGTCATCCCCATGTAACAATATATTAATTAGTGTTTATTTCGCTCTTGGTGTTTGTAGGTGATGGGTGTCCGTCGGATGTCGCCAACAAAGATACTTACCGACTGCATGAGGATTTTACAGGAAGCTTGATATGTGGGAAAATCCCAACAAAAATGAACTACGTCTTTATGTCTCTGATTGCAAGGACATGCGGTGTGACGTATATAATTATATTTCCATATATGCTGGTTTAGGGCACTAAGTCTCATTCTAAGCCCTGCATGATTGACAAATCCTTCTCCTGAAATGTCAGAGAAGAGCCGATTTGGCATTGGGAAGAGATCTCACTTCAAGGCTTCTTTGAAAGCATTATGGGATGTATAATCGCGTAGCTTAGGTGTGAGACTATTCCATAATCTCGTTTAGGATGGCAGAAATGAATTCCTGTATGTCTCGGTACGTATGTGGGGCAAATTTCAGTTTGTTATCATTTCGAAGCTCGTATTATCGGTCAGATCTTTCAAGAGAAAGCATATCATTGACATATGGAGGACATCCTTCACTAATGATCTTGTGCAACTGGCAAAGTTTAAGATAGTTGCGACGGAATTTTAGAGGTGACTACGAAAGCTCGTGCATAAGTGCTGTATGACCTGTGTCTTTATAGGCACCGGTGAATGCTAATGCAGCACTCCTCTGTGATTTTTCCAAATAGTTTGAGACATAGAGTGGGCAATTATCATAAATTGTGCGTTTTCCTTCGCAATTCTTGGAATAATACGACTACACCTAACTAAAGTATTTATGGTAGGAACAGCTTTTGAGACCCTGTCTCGAATATTACTCTCCCATGAAACCTTTTCGGTAAATATCATACCAAGGTGGCTGTGTGTTTTCAGTTCCTTTGAGTTGGAGCTTGGCATAATTGATCATTGCTGGTTTCCTGGTAACAATTAATTGTTTTGATTTGACAGGACTAAATTTAACAGTCCATTGCTTAGATCAAGCATTATGCAGTTCTGGATCATTATTCATGATTATGGTATCCTCTAAGGGGTCGGCCACAACTCTCGTAAGGATGGTTTCGTTCGAATAGAAATATATATCTGATCTTATGTCATATATTGTGTCATTTATATAAATTAGGAACAATAATAGATCAAGTATTGATTCCCGAGGGACTCAGTTTCAATTATGATCCAATCGGAGCTTCTGCCATTGACGACGACTATGTTTTCTATTTGATAGATAATCAGACAGCCAATCAATGAGTCTGCCACGAACACCGAGAGTTCTCAGTCCAATGTGCCACACCCTGCCAAAAGCTTTTGATATATATAAAAAGGCTATGTTTACATCACTCACGTGTTCGAGAGCATTATAACTTTGGTGTGTTACTGTGAGAAGCTGATTCATGGCGTAGTACATGGGCTTAAACTCCGAATTCCACCATGTTAAAAGGGTATGTTTTTGGTAATAGTCATATAATCATTTCTCTTGAAGTTGCCAATACAAGAGAGTAGTGATATGGGTCTATAGTTACAATATGACGTTACCCTTTTTTGAACACAGGAGTGACGTTGGCTTCTTTCTATACTTATGGAACTATGCCAGTTTCAAATGACATGTTAAACATCTTACTAATAGTTCCTCCTGTGGCTACACCAGTACTTTTTAAAAGTTTGGCGCTGAGTAAGTCAGGACCATTAGCCTTAGATATATCTAAGATGGAAATGAGGTGTTCCACTTCTGCTGGAGATGTCGTAACATTCTCCAGTCTGTGAGGCGTGTTCATGAATAAAAGTGGAAATTCATGTGGAGTGTCATTCAAAGTTGATTGTGTGGCGAAATACAAATTAAGTATATCTACTTTAGTTTTTGTATTAACTATTTCATTTCCATTTGTTACCAGTGTACCTATCGATGGTTTCACCTTGACACCCATGACAAATGTAATAGTTTTCCAGTATTCTTTCGGGTGTATGTAGTCACAAGTTAGCTTTGTCATGAGATTATTATGATATTCAATCTTGGCTGCTTCTCTCCCTGAATATTTCATAATGGAATGGGCTACGTGTACACTGGAAAGGTTTGTGCCATCTATTTCTAATTCGATCAGCCCTCCTACACTCACGTGTTATATATGGTTTGTCCTGTGGTCGAATAGTTATTGTTCAATTCAGGATAAAGTATGAGGCACAGTGGAATAGTACGGTATTAAATTTTGCGACAATTATATCAGTATTCGGTTCATTAAATATATCTGTGTCCATATTATTGTGCAGAGTAGCATTTAGTCTTTTATACTTCCCTTTTACACAGTCCCATATTTTACGAGATTAAGTCTTGTGATTAATGAAGGCAAGACTACAAGCTATAACGCAGTGGTCCATATGTGCAATGGGTGGAGTGACTGACACTTATGACAGGAAACCGGGTGAATCCATGATCATGAGATCAAGTATATGTTGCGCATTTGCGTCATATCTAGTGGGTTGAGTAATAACCTGATTCAGGTTATGAGTGTTTATCATATCAAATAATGTACGTTCCATTTCACTGCTCGAGTGGTTGTCGTCCCACTGGCGACATCGATCATTAAAGTTTCCAACCAACAAGAGACAGTCAGAATTAGTTGCTAGTGCGCACAGGAGTGCCGCATGCAATTTATTAATAAAGTTATCAACAATGTTGCTGCGATTACCCTGTGATACGGGAGGTCGGTAATACGTACCTAACAAATAAGTCCTCAGACTCCTAGCATTTATATGACATACATCAATTGATTTGTTGGGAGGATTAGGACCAGAGTTAGGATGTACATCACCCGATAACAATAGTAACAGAATCAATATGATATTTATACAGAATGCTCCGTTATGCTCAGTCTGAGACTTCATGTGAGGCGTCTTTTGTCTCGAACCATGGAGGCTCCACATACCAATACGTGCCCTGTACAGGCTAATAGATGCACTCGTGGTGGATCATAGAAAACAAAACTACACACCAGCAGTCAGTCGACAATGTTAACAAAAACATTGCAGGATGGTGATGACAAGGTTTAAGAGATAAATTTGACACCTTACTGTTCGATGACAAGTACAGCACAACCACAACATGCATACACAGTTCCCAATATAGTTCCGCGCTGACGCAATTTCGATACACTACAAATTACAATTAACAATTATGTACATATCAGGTGGATAAATGGAGTGAACATAGTCCATCAACTTAGCTCAATTTCAGATTTACACCTTTGTATAAGGGATGGAACATGTAGGCAACTATGTGTTCATCAGTGAGGGTGAACTAGACTGGGTATTGGGTTATTATAATGTGGATTTAGTCTGTTAATTCTATTGTTGTTTATGTATTACAGTCATACTTTAGTAGATATTGTTATATTGTACTATTTTATAGCTGCATTTTAAAACATTGAGTTGTTAAAAGACCTGTTTTACATGACGTTAATAAATGTTAATTAACAGTGTTTATAACGTCTGTGTAAAAACCTGCCAACCCTGTGTACATAATTTTAGTAACATATTTTGTTAAGATCATTTAATACTACGTCTGTTTATAATAACATATGTAAATATCATATATATATTAAAGCCAGAACATTGTGAGTCTAGTTCTTTTATGTAATCAGATTGGGAACTATTACATCTAAAACATCAATATAGTTGCCTATATTAACTAGATAAGCTCATTTAAAACAGATAGGTTAATGAAGCTAGAATAAAGTATTCTGTTGAGTATTGAGTGACCTGTTGGTACTAAAAGTACTATTCTGACTCGAAATAAACCATCCCCTATATAGCGAATTTAAAATTGGCATAATGTTGATTTCTTAGTCATATTCAGATACCGGTAGTAAAATAAAGCTAGATGAACATCTCTGTAGTCAGTTTATAATTTTACAAAGATTGGTCTGACAGTGACTGACATAGTTCAGAATGTTTGTTGCAAGTCTCTTGGGACTTTGAAGGTATTTTGTGTGCAATATAAACTCTATGCAAGAGTAGGACATGGAAGCAGATATTATTGCAAAGATAAAACAGAAAGTTAGCAACGAATAGATCTTCTGGGTCTTGACTTCTGTCATGTAAATGACATAGTAGTCTACTTATGGATTTTTACACAGAACAAAGACTCTGGTGTAATCCAAGTGGAAGTGTTCACAATTCTTTTAATTATCGCAAATTATACAGATCCAGCATACGAGGTAATGTTTGCCGAAGTAATCAAAGGCTGTGAACAAACAAAAAAAAAACCTGCCATTAATCTATTTAAAAAACAATGAGATGCTGTGTAGTTTAGAATTAAAAGGCAGCAGCTGAAAAGTGATGAGGGACAACAGAAGTTATAATACAATCAATATTTATTGGATTGCAAACTACACAACGATATCACACTGATACTACGCAATGGTCAGATTGATGATCAAGAGTATTTCACATGGTAGTCAAGTGCTGATAAATGCCAAATTCACTCCATCAGTACGCCAGTCCATATAAGAGTTTGGATACTTGTAGCTGAAATCAGTTGATCAAATAGAACATTTAAAGAGAAATGAAAGACTGATTAGTTTTGTCATTCTTATGGTGGCTCTTCTAGCCAGAGAGAGACATTCCAGTGATACTGTATTTGGAGTACTCCACAGCAAATATAGTTGTTGTGGATTTTAATCGGATTCATATGGTGTGTTTTTTGGGATTTGTTTCCCAAGGAGTCGCCCCTGGCTTTACCAGAGTCGATAATTTACAACTGACTTTAAGTTCACCAATAAGTTATCGTTGAAAATATAAAGTCCGAAACAAATTGATTAAACAATGTTACATGCTGTAGAACATCAAACTTAATACTGATATATTATATGTGTATACGTATTGATAAAATGAATATAAAACATTATAAATTATCCTGATCTAGAATTGAGGAAACACAAGTTATCAGACCTAAAGAGAATACGGAAATAAAGTATTGGTATTTGGGAAGGTCCTTACTGGGATATATGTAGTTTTTATCAGTATAGTGTCCACACC
>JAODUP010000558.1:0-27500 GCA_025642065.1 Paralvinella palmiformis
AATCGCGCTATGCACCGATAAAACCATCTCTGTGTGCCACCCCAAAGGACTAGCTGTCACATTAATAATCAAAAGTGATAATCTTTTATTCTGGCTGTGGTGGTTTATAGTTATTTGGATGATTATTGAGCAGCTTTTTTCCTACAAAAGAATTGTTTTTGTTTAACACAAATATCATCCACTTCCTATCGTCAGCTCATCAAAAACAGGTTGGATTATTAACTTACTACATAATAACCTCACATATGATGATGATGATGATGATTGATGTTTTACGGCCACTTTTGTGCACAAGGTAGGCTAAATGGGCCGAGCGACTTCCAAAAGTAATGAGACGAAATGAAAGACGAAACAACCTTCAAATATGCCCACGCCGGGATTCGAACACGGGTGGTAGTGATCTGTGGTCCAGCACGCTACCGCTAAAACACGGAGTCGCCCAAACTCACATATGAGGTTGATTATTGGATAATGTTAAATTAGACTAGAAGTCTTAAATTATCAGACAATACAAATATTAATAGGCATAAATTATATTATTTCAAGGGAGAACTGCACAAATATGAATTACAATTAGATAAAGGAGCTCCGTTGGTCCAGCGGATAAGCACCTAGCACTTAGTGCCAAGAGTCATAGGTTAGATGCCATCAGAGGTCGAAATATTTCCAAGGATTAATTTCTCGGCTCAAACATCGTGGGTGGCTGACCACGTTAAATGGCGCTGCTGTCTCGACTGAATTGATTAAAATAAAGGGAGACCGTTAAATACCCCTGGGGATGTAATACACTCTGGCAGTGACCCCCGTCGGGGTATTTCGGCTCCATCTGTCCATACTACTCCCCCGTGAGTGGTGGTGGGGGGAGTTATGATCGACCACTCAATAAAAGAGACCATACTGAAAATAGGTGCTTCCACTTTCGTGTGTCATCCCTGTTTTATTATCGTAGATCATGAAACGGAAGACAATCAACCAATCAATCAAAAGGAAAAACATGCATGCTGCTTTTCATTTATTCTCAGGTGTAGATATGGACCGATATACCATGTTTGCATTCTGTTCCGATATTTGATATGCCAATATCTAACATACACATATTTATTAATTTACTCTCCTGTGGGAGCCTGTCATCCCGTCTAGCTGTAGTGTACTTTCTCTATCCAAATAGGCTGTGAATCTAAATTTAACACACCTTCAAAACGGGCGGGTCTACAATTACTTGAAAACGGGAGGGGTCGGGTGGTTCTTATAGATTTCAAATAGTGATTGTTCACTTGTTCTAAATAAGGTGTTTGTTATTTACACAAGCAATAGTTCCTCTATTGCATGTTGTCTTGTAATATGTAGATGCTAATTATATATGTAATGGTTATTGCAAGCAATACATGTGATACAATTGTTAATACATGTTTTATCTTTTGCGTTGTATTTGTTTTCCTTTTATATATATATATATATATATATATATATATATATATATATATATATATATATATATATATATATATATATATATATATATATATATATATATATATATATATATATATATATATATTTAACCACATGTGGTCTAAATAAACCATCCAAACGTCCAACATTGTGTTTCTTCGATGCAAGAAAAAACTGTTCCATACATTTAGTATGGATATGGAACGGGATTATTCCCACCGAGATCAAATAACACATTGTCCTAAAGTTGGCCTTGTATATAATTGTGTTATGTATATATTTCACGTCAAATTGTCTTAGGAAATTTAACAATTGAAGTGGAAATTGGTGACCTTATAAGTTGCCGAAGACATCCATCTACATATTGTATATTAAGCTATGATCTACTAACCTTTTCATATTGGGTTGAATTAAACTCATTGATACTACTAGATATATGTCTTAAATAAAGGGGCACTTCCGTAGTCTAGCGGTAGCGTCCTGGACCACAGATCACTAGCACCCGTGTTCGAATCTCCACGCACAGAAAAGGGAATTTCTCAACCGCAGCATAATATGCCTTGTGATATTTGCTGGAGGGTCAAATACCTCATAAGCATACAAATCCAATAAATTCTATGACCTACTAGTCACTAACCCTTTATATCAAATATTACAAAATTGGTAAAAAGAAAACACGAACCTCAATCTCTGGCACGGGCAATGTGTGTTTTAGCTGTGTATAATAAGGCACAGGCACAGAGAATCTCGAACCGTGAATTCAAACTCTGGACGTTTCTTCAGGGGACTGAATCCAGAGTGGCGACTTTTCTTGCTGAGACATGTGTAATGTCTCACCAGTCCCTAAGCCGCCAAGCAAAATCAAAATGCGAATCACCTACAGCCGTGGAGTTTGGGAGTAGTATATGTATGTGTGTGTGCGCGTGCAGATGTGTGTGTTTTAGCTGTGTATTATAAGGCACAGAGAATCTCGAACCGTGAATTCAAACTCTGGACGTTTCTTCAGGGCCCTGAATCCAGAGTGGCGACTTTTCTTGCTGAGACATGTGTAATATCTCACCACTCCCTAAGCCACCAAGCAAAATCAAAATGCGAATCACCTACAGCCGTGGAGTTTGGGAGTAGAACACCCAAGTCAGATCACGGCAGTAGTGAGAATGTTTAGCTTAATTATCTAAGCAGCCCTATTTATAGCTATTTTTCAATTGCTGTATCTTTCTTCAAAGCAATAATATATAAACTATATAACCCAATTGTCACTGTCTTCAAAGATCAGTTTTTACAACGGGCAGGCGTCATGAAGCGACTACTATTAAAACTGTTTAGCTTAATTGCTATTAAAAGACTGACATCTGCGCTGAAGCAGACCGTATTAGCGCGTCATAGCTTCGGTACTGTTTGAAAAATTGTTATCATTTTCAAACCTGACCTAATGTCTCCTATTCTAACTATTGTAGTTCTTAAATGTTATTTATGACAAGCAGATTAGAGCTAACCTTGAATGTCATAGTACAAACTGGACATAACTGGACCTAGGAAAGATAATTCTATTCCCACAAACAACTAAGGTGAATTATATATACAAATAAACTTGTTATATAAAACACACCAACCACACGAGCTGTGTCCAATGCCACCGCTCGAGATGCGATGCAGTGTTTCTATTCCTGAGTCAGGAGTACATGCTTTAAGAGCGTACTGTGTCTGCTACAGTCATTTAAATGCTGGATAACCAGGCCAAACACTTAAACGGCGTGCCTCCAAAGACGCAAATAGTGCACGGAATATACAGCTCTAGATCAACTTTTCTTAGAACGCATGGACCTGGAAACATACAGTCTCCACGCACAGAAAACGGAACATCTTAACCGCAGCATAATATGCTTTGTGATATTTGCTGGAGGGTCAAATACCTCATAAGCATACAAATCCAATAAATACTATGACCTACTCGTCACTAACCGTTATATCAAATATAACAAAATTGGTAAAAAGAAAACACGAACCTCAATCTCTGGCACGGGCAATGTGTGTTTTAGCTGTGTATTATAAGGCACAGGTACAGAGAATCTCGAACCGTGAATTCAAACTCTGGACGTTTCTTCAGGGGACTGAATCCAGAGTGGCGACTTTTCTTGCTATCCCTTTAGTCGAATGTAATCTTTAGCCTTTGTCTGAATATCTTTATTCGGAAGTCATTCATGCTAGACATATCCCTGTAGCCGAGAGGTTCATGCAATTATGTATTATCCGTATACCTCCACGTGGATTCGCCATGCTCAATGAGATCACATATACAAGAAATAGCAGGTGAACCAAATCTGATCCCTGGGCAATTCTGAACACCCGTTCTCCAATTACACACATTGCATCCATAATTGTAACACCGCGTATACGTCAACGAGGATAATACAATTTCAATCACTGAACAACTAAACCTTTTATACGGAAAAAATCAACCAACCAAAATATCGCAATCTATTGTGTCAAACGCGCTACCTAAATCGAGAAGCGTCATATTCATTAACCAGAGTACAAACTGATTTGCTTGGAATTAAATAGATCTCGTTTGTAGCTGTGTCTACCTAATATGTACTACATACATGTTAGAAACACTTTATATCTCATTGGTCAATGAGCATGCACACAATATATAATATACAAACACTGTATAATAATGTGCGTTCATAGTATACTGCCACTTTACCGCTGTATTGTTGACGTTTGGAGTAGAGACCACTGGCTGTCGCCTATTGGACACAGCCAGCGCCACTTTACCACTAAGTTACTAAGTTGTTTTTATGCTAATTGCTAGCTACCAGTCAAGCGACAATGCTAATGAGCATTTTATTTTTCCCTTTTTCAATTATTAAAACTAAACCATTGCTATTAGCAATAGCAAGTGAGTGAATAAAACAAGTGAGACAACTGGGATAAATTGGTGTACGAATGGTACACCAATTAATTAATATGGAAACATAGTTTCCCATAGCATTTACATTAGATGTCTCGGTTTCAGCCCTCGTTGTTAAGAAACAGAATATAAGCGGAACAATACTCACAGATCATATACATGTGTAAACGGTATTTTAAATATTAACTGTTCAATTAATTATTGATCAGATAAATATTTTAATATTTTTCTACCTGGATAACTGTGATGTTGCGAAATCATTTGATTGATTGGTGTATTGTTTGAGCAGTAACATTTGACACGTTTGTTCAGGAATTTATTTTTCATACAACATTCGACTGATAACGACGGAAGACGTTGCATTATTTATCAGCACGTACGTAGGCCGGTATCCCACTCCCATGCCGTCATAATTCTGCAATAGCAACATTTCACATTAAATATTTAATAACAACTATTTCTAGCATGAAATTGCCCAGTGACCTTTGATGAAATTGTTATCAGTTATGGAACATCGCCGTACCAAGTTATCTGTGAACACAAAATGCGCACCCGATAATGAGAGTAATCTGAGAAACAAGTGACAGCAAATATTCCGACAACCCATTAACCGAACAAATTTGCTTAATAATAAGGAAAGGATTCTAATGGATTTCATTTAGAAATATGGAGAACCACCAATTAGTGTCTACCCATCGTTATTGTTATGGAACACAATGTTCCCCGTTTGATCCAAAATTAACCTTTAGTTCTTATTATAATAATTAAATTAACTTATAATAAAAGCTATTCAGAAAAGTAGAATCAAAAGAAGTTTTGTCCATTTGGAGTTCTGGTCCTTGTTTCTCTTGATACTAATATATAGTGTATATATATATATATATATATATATATATATATATATATATATATATATATATATATATATATATATACGCACGCACACACACATATGTAGTTACTTAGTTTAGATTATTTGAACAGCACATTTAATGGCTCCTACTAATAATATCTTTATTAAATATACATTATTATTATTATTATTATTATTATTATTATTATTATTATTATTATTATTAAAGCTATCACTGCATGTAGACCTATAGGGCTAAGTGATGTTTACTATGATTTTACATGTAGTTTGTTAAGCAACGTTTAACACATTAACATAAAGTTGTTATGATATCGAATGGGACTTTATACTGTATGCAAATATGAAACTTTTCACATTCCCCTATTAGTGTTACATTACTGTATGCTGTAAATCAATTAAAGTTTTCTTTCGTTCTTTGTTGGTCAGAAAAATATGCAGAAATGTGATATAATTATGGCTATCGTTTATAGTTGGGTATTTAGCTACATATACCCAATAGACACGTTAAGTTTACAGTGTTGATTAAAATTTGCAACTGCGAAGCTAATATTTCGAATAACCCGAATTGTTTGTCGTATTAATGACATGAAACAAATATAAACAACTTATACAGCGGAATAATACACGATCTTTTGATTGTTTTTATTCTTGTTAATTTCAAAATTAACATTTCTCTTTCTTTCATACTGCATGATGATTGCATTTCAGCTTTAAAATACGTTTATTGTTCTAATATTAAATCACTTTCAACGAATACGAAAGAGAATGTCTTTATAACAACAGGCTATTACTGATACATCAGATACACCAGACGAAGGTTTGCTTCTTGTGGTTCTTTTTATAAGAAATAATTGTATTATTTTGAAATACATTATTAATTATGACCATTTCTATATATCTAAGTCAACTTGTAGATTAACCACAGGCTGAAAATATGAGTTATATTCAGAGCATCTGCGCTATTATTTCAATGATATAAAAGTACGATTCAAGAATAACGTAACGAGAGGTACCAGTAGTATCGTATCAGATGATGAAGTCACAGACCCTGGGTTATGTGATCATCTGGGAATCGTATTAATGTCCATGGTACTCTAACCAACTTCGCGAACCAAAGCTTCCACGATGAAAACTAGAACGTAAATGGTGTCGATCCAAATTGATCGTAGATCATCAAATTCACAGGGACCAGTATGCAAATATTAACAAGCTTTTACAACAAACACGCGTTTCTTATTACTCAGATAAGGTTAAATCTCGTGGGCATGATCAGAAATGCATTTATAAAATATCAAAGCATCTGATAGATAATGGTGAGGTGCGTTCGATCCCTTCCAAATGCTGTACTAGCACAGTGTTTTAGCGATTTCTTCACCAAGAAGGTTGATAACATTAGAATTGACTTTCAAACAAGACACCTACAAATGTATGATAATGTGTCTGGTGTATCCACTGCAGGTTCTGAGGAAGTAGCCGATTTTGAACCTGCCAAACCTGAGTAAGCATCTTACGGAAAGCTCCGGATAAATCATGTGAACTTGATCCGATTCCAACATGGCTTCTGAAACAGTGCCTGGATGAGCTGACCCCTTTAGTGACAGCAATCATTAATCGGTTCATAGAGACGGGAAGTGTGCCAATGTGCTTCAAAGGTGCTCGAACAAGACCACTGCTTAAGAATACCGAAAGTTCAATCCAACAAAGACGGCATTACTCAAGGTGAACAACGACATTTGGGATTCCCTGGATCAGGGTATTATATCAGCGCTCGTCGTGTTCGACATGTCCGCAGCATTTGACACTACTGACCACCAATAATTTTGCATCACAGGTACACCGCGTGCTTGGATCACATCATATCTAAGTGGTCGTTTCCAAACTATTTGTGTTGATGGTGAACTGTCAATACCAGAATTGATGAATCACAGTGTTCCTCAAGGTTCTGGGTTCGAAAAATCGGAGCCTAGATCCATGAGAACATATTGAAGCCAAATACTGACAAAATACGGGTTATACTGTTTACACCAAAACATAATTCACAGTACATGAGCAAAGTATCTGTACAAGTATGTAATTCTAGAATAACGTCTACATCACGTGTGCGTAATCTTGATATCATTTTCGATTCTACCATGGCAATAGCGCAACAAGTCACCTCAATATGCAGATCTGGATAATCACAACTGTGCAGCATTGGGCATATCAGGTGTTATTTATCTAGCGCTGGAACGAAGTCATTGGTGCACGGGCTTGTAATGTCAAGACTGGACTATTGTAACGCACTCCTCCGTTGACTACCGGATACCATGATGAACAAACTACAATGTGTACAGAACATGACAACTTGCATTGTGAATAGGACAGCTTGACTTAACCATATTATGACGATGTTAAAGAAACTTCATTGGCCCCGGTAAAATGCCGAGCTCAGTATAAGCTTTTCGTCCACATGCATTCGGCATTGCACGGCCGATCTCCTGTGTATTTGAGAGACGTGTTGCAGGTATATACACCGGACAGGACTCCCAGATTCCAGATGCACAACTATTAGTAGTTCCAAAGAAGCGGACTATATCATATGACAACAGATGCCTTAACTATGCAGCACCTAGTCTCTGGAATGCACTGCCTGCCGACATCAGAGAAAGTAAGACAATTGAGACATTAAAAAAACTTTAAAAACTCATTATTTTCTAGTGCACAATGGCCATTGAACAAATCTAGTATTTTATAACAGTATATTAGAATGATTTAACTTAGTTGGTTATGTTTTTTTATTTGTATTTTCTTCTTCTTAATTATTACGTCACAATATTAAACACCACTCTATTGTAATATTTAATTTTACAGGAAATGTATATTTTATCATTTCAATATTTTACTTTGATATGTCTTGCATTGTAAAACACTTCTGAAATAATAATAATAATAATAATAATAATAATAATAATAATAATAATAATAATAATAGCACATTAAATAAATCCCCACTGGACAAAACTCCACTATACAAAACCCCACTGGACATAACCCCACTGAACATAAATCAACTGAACACGTACAGCAGCCCATTTCACAAATATAAAAATATCACAGTGTGTGCTTCCATCGTACATAGTGTCGAATGGCACTGACTATGTGTCATCACGTTAGTCTAATCAGATGATGTGTAGCCCTGTCTAAGATACTGTCTGTGGGGACATTCATACTTCACTGAAGATTCATCGTGTTCACAACCTACCAGTTTAGTGGCCATCTGGATCCTATGCTGGTGATGGGGGGGTGGGGGGAGTGAGTATTATTATTTTTATATTCTCAGTTATATTGTTTGCTTCAGGAAACACCTACGTTTTAAAGATAATACAAGATGATATTATTGTGTTATTTTTACTCTGCCTGTTCCGTATTGGCTTAATAACATTTGGTTGAGCCAAATACATGTTTAACATCTGTTCGATATTGATTAATATGTTGTTAGTTTCATTTATGAGTCTACTCAAAATCATTCCGATAACAAATTAATTGCACAAGCGTAATCAATTTTATTTTTGTTCAAAAACCCATATTACGTTACTGTGTATAACACATCGTGAGCTAATACGTAATATGACAAAGATGTCGTTCAAGAGTTATCCTAATAACTGTAAATTGCAATAATCGTGAAACAATAGGGGCAATTTGTAAACGATAAATCCGTTGGATTTCATGAGGATCTGGATTTACATCTTTATCGTTTACATCAACAACATCCCAAATATAGGTCATTAAAGAACAAGAATTTGAGATTCGATCAAATATAAATGTAATGGTTTGTGCTTGACGACCATTTTTGTACACGTGTTAGCTTAAATGGACCGTGCGAAATAAAACATCCTTCAGATGTAGCATGGCCAGAGCTCGAAGCCAGATGCAAAATAACTGTGGATAACCACACTACTAGCTAGACCGTGTGATTAGTGCATTCCCTTTAAAACTACTTAGTCATTACGAAGCATTAGGCGAAACTTTGTGTTTACAATAGTGCGTACAATAATGTGTAGCTTAGTGTCTATAATAATGAGCGCCTATCAGACAACACTGTCTGTTACTGATGTTTGGCAGCAAGGTAGCACGCTGCGCTACAGCCGACCAAGTTGTGAGATAGAATTATGGTATTATTTATCTCTCTACGCGGTGTTTCGCCCTTCATTAAAGACGCCAGCTTGATTATCTCAGCTACTTATGGTCTATCCTTCGCCCGTATGCCTCAGCTGGGATTAGATCCGAATTTAAACATACAAATTGGTCTTACTGTCGCCTTCAGTTACCTACTGACTTAATTACTTAATCACTCACTAAATTACACAACTTCTCGTTATGCATGTGTGTAAATACTCGTATGTAAGTAATGAAAAATAACTTTATTCCAAGCAGAATATATACAACTAATGCTATTAATATAGAAACGACGTGATATCTATTCGACTTGTCAGTCGAACATATTCAGCCAGGTGGTATGTGACCCACAAGTGGAGGTTAAAGCTTATTGAGGAACACAGAGAAATGTTGTTTACCGGTGAGAGGATTGGCAACTCTCATATTAAGGATAGTTCTAGTTAAGTACCTTTGGCATAGATAATACGGCAAAAGAATAATAAATATATGGTTATTATGTTGCCCACACAACATAACAGAAGATGTGCAAACTTTGGGACATGTACAATTCAACATTTATTAATTATATTGTAATATAGAAGGTGCACAGATAAATAGTACTTATATAAATATAATATAATATAATCTATATAACGTTTTATTGTTTTATTATTATAGATACGTATACCCTCTATCTCTTCTCTCTCTCTCTTATATATATATATATATATATATATATATATATATATATATATATATATATATAGTTTGTGCGTGCGTGTGTGCGTGCGTGCGTGCGTGCGTGCGTGCGTGCGTGCGTGCGTGCGTACGTCCGTGCGTGTATATGTGTGTGTTTTAGCTGTGTATAATAAGGCACAGGCGCAGATAATCTCGAACCGTGAATGCAAACTCTGGACGTTCTTCTGTGTAATATCTCACCCGCGTTTGTGTGCTTTTGTGTGCGTGGGTGTTTGACTATGTGTGTATGTCTCTCTCTCTCTCTCTCTCTCTCTCTCTGTGTGTGTGTGTGTGTGTGTGTTCCTGCTTTAAGACTGTTTAATATAACATTTGTATCACTTACTTTGCTTAATTTTGTATCTAGCTGATATTACTCTATAGTACCCAATACCATTTCAAACAATTATCTTAAATTAAACGGAAATTACTCCGCTAAGCTAAACATATAAGATAACAGTCGCATTCAGAGATGCTTTGAATCAGGTCATCTTCAAAACTTCAGTCTGTTATAACCATAAAATATATTTAATCAATGCCTAAAACTCGCATAATGCCTCAGATGATGATTGATGTTTTACGGCCACGTTTGTGCACATGGTAGTCTAAATGGGCCGACCAAGCTCCAAAGGTAACGAAGCGAAGTCAAAAATGAAACACCCTTCATATATGCCAACGCCGAGATTCGAACTCAGGTGGTAGTGATCTGGGATCAAACGCGCTCACAGTTAGAGCAAAGAGGCGCCCTGCATAATGCCTCAGACCCAGACTACTATTTCATCAAACCCGATCCGCTTATCGTTCATGAGACATCGTTTTATACAAGATATTCTCACTGAAGAAGACCGAATCATGTTCACGTAATTCATTTCAGCTTCAAGATGAGTACAGTTGTTATCCATGTAATAATTGCACTCGCGTGATATCTGAAATTTAGAATAAAAACGTTGGCGTAAAATGATATATATCGCAATCTATGGAAACAATTTAAAAAACGAACAGTAGAAATAAGGAGATGAACGTTTTCACTAATTTATAATATTTTATAATAACACATACTTACATGTACGGTTCGTTCTATTTTAAAATAACACAGACTTCCGTGTACGGTACGTTCTATTTTATAATAACACAGACTTCCGTGTACTGTACGTTTTATTTTATAATAACACAGACTTACATGTACAGTACGTTCTATTTTATAATAACACATACTTCCGTGTACAGTACGTTCTATTTTATAATAACACAGACTTGGGTGTACGGTACGTTCTATTTTATAATAACGCAGACTTGCGTGTACGGTTCGTTCTATTTTATAATGACACAGACTTGGGTGTACTCTACGTTCTATTTTATAATAACACATACTTCCGTGTACTGTACGTTCTATTTTATAATAACACAGACTTACATGTACGGTACGTTCTATTTTATAATAACGCAGAAGACTTGCGTATACGGTTCGTTCTATTTTATAATGACACTGACTTGGGTGTACTGTACGTTCTATTTTATAATAACACAGACTTACGTGTACGATTTGTTATAATTTATAATCACTCATACTTACATTTACGACTCGTTCTATCTTATAATAACACAAACTTACGTGTACTTTTCGTTCTATAATGACGTAGACTTACTTGTACAAGTTCTGCATTACTGAATGTTAGATCAAGTAGACTACATTGCGTTCCATAGCGACATCGGTGATAAATGTCAACTCTTCGTATTTCGTAGCTCTCATTGAAGCGGAGTTCAATCCACTGGTTGTTGTCTAAGACTTTCGTCACCCATGGGTTACTCAAATCGCCGTCCATTACCATGTCGCACTTCCTTTTTGCGTTGGCTTCCTCAGAAGCGGTGCATGTTGTTTCAAAACTTGGCAGAGCGACGTTTTCCGGTTCGTAATCTTTCTCTGGAATATGGAGCGCGGTTCAATTACACACGGATCCGGATGAGTTGTGCTGTTTAGCCTCGATTTCGGTCACACACCTTAAGTTAATTTCCCACAGAACCAAGAATGAGCCCGATTCGAACCCACAACTTGGACGTTTCCAGCACAGTACTCTAGCCACTGCAGAATAGGAGCGCCCCAATGCGTGAAAAATACCCTACAAGTATAGGAACAAATCAGTTTCAAGCCTTTACCTATACAGTGCACCCTCTTGATTATCCTACTCTTTATAACGCCGTCATCTTTATAACGGCCTTTGTAATTCGATTATCGCCAACAAATAGCATGCACCAATCTGCCAATTCCCTCTTTATTTCGCCATTCACATGCTGGGAAAAATGTTCTATAAAAGTATCGGCGATATTTTTCGAGATGTGTTATGATCATATATAATTAAAGGTGCCACTCAGTGACTTCCAATTACCCCTCAAAGCAAAAAAAGGTTTGCCTGAGGCCATGCTATGGATAAAGGGATAATATGGTCAATGCACAGATTTTTCAGCTAATTTGTATTGTTACCAAATCGTATATATAAAAACCACAAGTTTATTAATATCATGATAGTGAACTCCGGTGGCCTAGAGGTTAAGCACCCAGCACTTGGTGCCAACGGTCACAGATTCGAACCGCGTAAGAGGTCAAAACTTTTCCAGGGATTAATTTCTGGGCTCACAACATCGTGGGTGGCTGACCACATTAAATGGCGCTGCCGTCTCCACTGTATTATTTAAAATAAAGGGGGACGTTAAAACTCTGAGGACGTAAAACACTCTGGCAGTGACCACCATCGGGGTATTTCGGCTCCATCTTTCCGTACTGCCCCCCCCCCCTGTGAGTGGTGCGGGAGGAGGTTTCTCAACCACTCCAACATAGAGGCTGTGCCGAATAAGCGACAGCCTGGGGATTCTCCTGAACAACAAAGCCAAATATCATTACGCATTGGTCAAATTTTCTATCAACGCGCTATCAGAGCATAAGCAAATAAAGTCAACCATTCATCACGTAATTACCATAGAACTACGAACAAATAGTTTCTAATCGCCAATACTTACCGTAGAATGCCAGTTCGGACTGGCCAATACCCTCTTGGTTCCAGTGATACGATGTACCCGTGATGATTGTACACAGCCCTATTTTGTCCTCCGCATCCGTCCAGTTTACATTAAACCCGCTGCAGTCGGCGCGCAGCCGGCAAACTCTTTCACAAGACGAAACGTGGACTTTTCCGGATATCGCCTGAATGACGATGCCGTCGCGGTGAATACCCGGCCACACGAAGAAGAAGATTGCACGACAGTTACCGGTGTTCGTTGCGTGCCCAAATGAAACCCAGATGTAAAGCATCAACTGCCAGACGAACAACTCCATTGTTAGGGCTCCGTTTATTGCTAACTACTCATTCCAAGTAATGGCGGCCATTCAATACGGCCAATCGTCGGGATGTCGTCGTTTATTTCCGTCCGCCGATCAAACGAATGGTGCCGCGCTGTTTTCAGGTAATAGTGAATGCTAAGTGCCTCGGTGTTATCCGTCATTCCACCGAAGCGAGTCAATCTTCATCGTTGAATAATTCTGTCGTTTGTGTCAACTGCCGAGTATCAAAGCGGAATTTGTCGGTACGGTTAGTATAGTAGATGATCACAAGACGTTTGATGAGATAAGCTGCATCCTGGAGTTAGGGCTTTTTTCTTCGCGTAAATTATTCAAACAGCTAGGTAACTCCAGAGTGTCGGCGCTTCGTGAATGCAAAATGGGCGAAGATCAATAGCCCCATCAAGAGCAATACTCTTTATATATATACGCCTAGCATTATTAGAAGAACAGGTATACGTGCGTGCGTGCGTGGGTGCGTACCCGGGCGTGCGCGATTGTGTGTTTCAATTTATTGCTTTATCTCATCTCGGCTAAACTATCATTTTAAAATCAATCCGTTTCAGC
Source organism: Paralvinella palmiformis (assembly GCA_025642065.1). Classification (NCBI taxonomy): domain Eukaryota; kingdom Metazoa; phylum Annelida; class Polychaeta; order Terebellida; family Alvinellidae; genus Paralvinella; species Paralvinella palmiformis. The sequence goes on from JAODUP010000558.1 coordinate 14,008, forward strand.
GAATTGAGAATGATTCGGTTCGCACCAAATCAACGCAATTCTTCAAAACAGACAATGACTATCCGTTACACAACCCATCCATTTCAAGGGATGGCAATGGACAGGAAAACCTGGATGACCGTGTCCCCATTTGGAAGTCATCCAGAAAAGATGAGATCATCCCGACCGATAACGCTACATGTATCCGTGTGTCATGGCTCAAGTCATACGATGATTGTGCGTTTTCTATAGTAGCCGCCACTTTGTTGAACTTGTCGATGGCGGAGATTAAAGGAACGTCGTCTCTTGAGAAGTTTAAATCTGTTCTAACAATCCACCGATACAAAGCTAAGTACTGTTGATCATTCAAAATATCGACTCTTATATACGTTTTATTGAGGTACCTCTGTACTGCGTCTGTGACAGGCTCGTGCCAATAGAGGTGCTTGATCAAGATGATGATGATTGATGTTTTACGGCCACTTTTGTGCACAAGGTAGGCTAAATGGGCCGAGGGACCTCCAAAGGTAATGAGACGAGGTGAAAGACGAAACAACCTTCAGATATGCCCACCCCGGGATTCGAACACGGTGGTAGTGATATGTTGTCCAACACGCTACCGCTAGACCACGGAGGCGCCCAGGTGCTTGATCAAATATGTATTATTTAGTATTATTGCTAATGTTGTCATTATCGTTATCAATTTGTATATAGATAGGATATATATATATATAGATATAGATAAATGTGGGGGGCCTCCGTGGTCTAGAGGTAGCGTGCTGTACCACAAGTCACCATCACCCGGGTTCTAATCTCGGCCTGTGCATATCCGAAGGTTGTTTCATCTTTGAATTCGCTTCATTACCTTTGGAGGTCGCTCGGCCCATTTAGCCTACCATGCGCACAAAAGTGGCCGTATAACAGCAATCACCATCATCTTTATTATATATATATATATATATATATATATATATATATATATATATATATATATATATATATATATATGACTAGTACATCCCGTATAACTGTATTGTGTAGTGCTAATCACCATGCGACGCGAGCCATTTAAATAATAGCTAAGTATTAATCCATTCTTCAGGTTATCCAGAGCAAGCACGTCCAGATATTGGTTCCACGTCAGGCCCACAAACATATATAAATAGGATGTTGTATTATTTACATAGGATTATATCTGGTATATATTACGAGGATGGAAAGTTGGCAATATGTTACTATGTGCCCGTGACGAGGTCTATTTTTGCTGACGACCTCTTGTAAAAACTCCCAATATGGCCAATATACAGCAGCCATTGATTAAGGCTGGATGCTTCGTCTGCATATAATATTGCAAAATGTCACGAAATATCTATTCCATTATCTGAACATCCAAACAATGGAAACGTTGCAATATATTGGATAGACGCTGCTACTCGAGGTGGTAAAACTATAAATAAGTCACCTATGGGGTATGGCCCAGCAGGTGACGAAATGGGATTATCGGATGAAAGATCTCACAGACACAGGCAACATTGTGACGCTCGTGACTTTGGGATTCGACAACGTGTGCTAAAACTAAAGGGTGCTTCTTTAAATCGAGCACTCCCATAAACGTTGCTGGTAGTGCACGGCGCTGAAGACCTCCACCGCTGAGTTCGAATCTCGGTGTGATAACTATCTCAGAGATGTTTAATCCACATCTATCATTTTCTCATACCAAACACAAATCGTATGTTGCGCAATCTCCTCCCCCTCCCTCCCTCCCTCCTACACCCACCTACTCATCCATTCACTCACTCACTCAGTCACTCACTCACTCATCAATACATTTTTATTAACTTAATAATGTGTCCGATACATTTGGACACAGTTCATTAGCATAACCGCGCATAAATACAGATACGTTTGTTACATGATTAGAGTGAATGTCGGAATGTCGAATCTGTCACATATGGAGTAACCATGGCCCGACTGACGCCACAGATTCAGAAAATAATGTTGAATACAAGACTTATTAGTTGTGTGAGCAAATCATACTAACATATTCTCTGTATTAAATATACTAATAGATTTAACCATTATATGTTTTATAGTATAGTTTTAAATTGTAAAAAGTATTACAATGCAACATAACAATTGTATGGATAGCGAAAATAACACATCACGGTTTTGGGAACCGCATTGACACCACACACTGGCAAGGGCTTAGCTGTTGTTACGGTGTCGTCTAGTAGTTATTTCTATTTTTAATGAATACGACATATACAATCAAGGCAGAGAAACAAAATAAAATGTAATCACTTGATTGATGAATAATTTTAAGTAAATTTCATTGAGACACAATCATTGATCAGCTCGCTCGCAACATCTGAGAAATAAAAGTAATTAATTTCACTGAAAAGGGTCCGACATGACTTCCGTTTACTGGAAATAGCTGACAGATATTTAACATCTGTTGGCGGATTGAACGGTGGTTTCGGACATGTGTTGGCTAAACGAGGGTGTGTTTCTAGGAAGGTCCGGTGTATCCTCGATGCCGCTAGCCGCCATCTTGTTGGCGATTGTTTCCGAGGCGGATATGCTGGCCCATTATCGTCGCGTTGTCCATCAGATTAACTCATCATTGGCTCAAGGGAAAGCTAGCACATAGGTGTTAGTGGTTACCAATGAGCGATTATGATTGCTCATGTGGACGCCGAATGCAAATAAATAATCACCTGTCGACGTGTGTTTCACTGTTGGACTATTTGTAATCGGTTATGAGATAGCCGCGTGTAATCAAGTGTGGCGATGTGTGTGATCATTGCGAGATTGCCATCGATTATGAGAGCAAATAGCTAATCGTGTGTCCATGTTTCGATGGCCATTAGGTGATTGTGTTTTTTCACGAGATAGCAATAAGCCGAATATTTTACAACTGGCGTAATGTCGACATATCTTGCAAAACTTGGATTGAACCAGCGAAAATAGTTGACCACATTTGCGCAATGTCGGATTATCGAGGCCTTTTTTACATCGAGGTTTTCACGTTGCATCTGATGTGGAAAGATCTGCCCGGGTCCAGGCGTCGATTTGCTGAGTAAATGAGTCATTTATAACGGAGCTGACACGGACGATACAGTAACGGAAGGTGAATTTGTCGGATAGCAGTGGTTCGAAATAAGGGATTTTCTCTGCAGAATAAAGATGATGATGATGATGATGATTATGGTGGTGGTGGTGGTGGTGGTGGTGGTGATGATGATGATGATTTACGGCCACTTTTGTGCACACGGTAGACTAAATGGGCCGAGCAACCTCCAAAGGTAATGAAGCGAGGTCAAAGATGAAACGCGCTAACTGTTTGGTCCTGGTTGTTAGATGCGATAGCGCCTCTCTATCTACGCTACGACAGATGCGCCATTAACACCTTAAGCAAATAATTCCCCAAAACGACACACTTTATAATCAAACCTCAATAAATAGAATGATCTCGGTAAGAACCTATAGGTAGCCAGTTGACCTATCTGACATTACTGATCGATAATAATGATACAAAATGTTTAATTATTGATCTAGACGGAGACAGACCGTACTCAAGGTCTCGCGTCATAGCCGTAGGTAGTACAATTAATAATAAATTAAATAATTAGAATATCATGTCAGTGAAGGCTTACATTACATACGTGTCATGACAGATGACGATCATTTCCAACAAAGACACGGGTTCTGGTGATGCTCTTTGACATTGTTGTCATGCTTGCATCTGTATTGTTCAGTTAATGAATATATGTATGTTAATGTACGGGTGCTAATACACGCATGTTAATGTGTGTATGTTAAAGTGGGAATGTAGGTATTGAAGTATGTGGGTACGGATGTATAGAAGTGTTGTTTGTTGTTGATGATGATGATGATGATGATGATGATGATCTGTTCGCGCTTTGCCTAGGCACTGGTCACACTTAGAACAGATGGCCGAGAGCCCATTACTCGTGGAAACATCCCAGAACTACATATATGAGCCCGATTCGAGCCCACAACATGTGCCTTTGTACTCGCCCGCAATTACACGAATAGACCTAATGACAACACTAACTCTCATTAATCCAAATTTATGGAATGTTTAGAGCTGACAAGAGAAACACGAATAAATGGAGTGTATCATATCAGTACCATCTTCGGGTATGTTCGACGACCTCATCACAGTATTTTCTATCTGCTAGCCTATATAGGGCAGGTTCACAGTAAGCCGTGTAGTGTATTTGATACCTTTTGGATGTTGAAAGCAAATAACTCATTAAAAAAACAATAACAACAACAGTAACGTGTTATTTCATTCGTGTAAGTCAAGCATTCATATATGTGCTTCTTTTGTCCAGTGTGTTTTGTCTGTCCTTCGGGGCACTGGCGGTGCAGGGTCATGGTCGGTTCTCTGCTAGATCTATTCTGGGAGGTGAATTGGTGATCGCAAGCTCACGATGCGTTGGGCGGATGATTCCCCATCATATACCTAGATGCCAACGCACCTCGGCACTTTTTAGAGGGCCATAGTCGTATGACAATATACCGAATCTCACGTTGGACGTTATAGTTTATTGGAAATCGGTTATTTGCGATCTAAAGGCCATAATCTATGGTTTGTAATGTGTTTATTATTATTGTTTCATTGTTTATCTTTCGAACTACCTAACCCTATACTCATGTATCCCTAGTTTATAGATATCTATGAGATATTGATGTGGAAACTTGAATAAGATTCAAGTCGCCGTCCAATGATAATGGGGTCATTGCAAGCTACGTGGTAACTGGTTAGCCGCCATTAGGACTTTCCGTGTAAGCGATGCAGGCTGATGGGCAAGATAGCTCAGCTGTGTAGGTCGTACTTCATAATCCCATAATCTACGGAACAAGACCTTTCATGACTAATGGCATTACGTTTTTGTATTGTAATATCTATCCCAAATTTAGTGATTTATAATTTTTAGAACTTCGGTGCTTTATTAACTATTGTTAGCCATAGTAATCAAAAGTGATTGTAAAGGTATTTAATTTTAATTATTTTGTTACGGTCAATCTTCACAACTTTACCGTTTTGATAGAACATCATCATCCATGTACAGTTGTAAATAAATTTATGTGAATCAATGTCATGCCTTGACGATCATCCAAGACGTACATGCAAACAATAATGCCAACAATTCGTGACTTGAAGTACTCAAATTTGAAAATCGAAACTGTTTAAAGTGATATCCGGTAGAGCGAGTTAACTTATCATATTTCTATACAGATATTACCTGATTGCTATATGAAAATATATATTTTTAATTAATTCAAATTCCTTTTGTCAAAGATCGTTTCGACGACGTCATATTCTATGGACGCAGCCATCTTTCGAACTCTTCTAAGTGGCAGTTTTCGTGTGGCATTAACGTTAGCCTTTTCGCCACCGGGTCGATTCGCCTCAGAACACAGGACATTTCCAGAATCGATGCGTTACTGGTCGTTCGGCATATTCGCCACAGGTAATTGCTGTAACGTAGTTCGTATTGAACTAATTTGATTTTATTGGCGTGTTACTGGCATTTGACGACCTGTTTCTGTGAAAATATATATCATGGGAGTTATTGGTGACTAGTAATGCTAATATCAAACAAAAACTGTATCCAAACATGCCTGTACCAAGTACGGATTGTAGGTAGTTATTGTATAGTATACCAGCTATATAATGTCACATATTTTGTGATGTTATTTTGGCTATAAATGATGAATAATTATGCCATTATTTGCCTTCGTGTTAGTACAAAAGTATAGCATTTTTGGTCATAATTAATCGTAGGATTCTATGTGTGCCTGAAAGTGTGTGTGCGTGTGTGTGTGCGTGTGTGTGTGCGTGTGCGTATGTGTGTGTGTGCGCGCGTTTCTGGGCGTGCCTATAATAAGCCAAATCTGAGTTCTAAGTGCTCGTGCGTTAAAGGTCACTGCCGAATCGTGTTCACGGGATAAACAAACGCATTATCAGAAAGCCATCTGCGGATATATTTATGCCACATTAATGCGGTTATGAGAAAATAGCACGCACCTATTCGGCTTAAGCAGTACAATTACGGTGTATTTCTATTTAAATTTTATCAAATCATCAGAAGTTGAGTGCAGTGGCGGTGTCGGGATCGCGTGAAATGAAGACTGGTAGACTGCTAGATCTAGAAAGATAGGTGTTGCGTTTTTATGAAAATATTTAGAAAAATATTGGACTTGGAATGATATGTAGATCTAATAAACAACTTAATGCTAGGTGAAGTGCTGCCCAAATTTCTGAAATCTGATCTTGTACATGCATGGTAGGCAGCTCTAGTACTACTAGCAGACTAGTAGTAAGCCTTGTCGTACTACTACACAGATACTGACTGTTATCACCAGCTCTGTGGTATGATTTTAAATAATAATTGATATACTCACTTATTTGTTTAATGACATACGAATGATAGGATGGTTCGAATTTACGCCTTTGCATATTGCTCCAATAGCACATACACTCTCTCTAGATGGAGCCGGTTAACTTGTTTAAAGCATAGGTGCTAGAACATATACTGGGCTCCCTAATAGGTCAGCTTTTTCAGTATAGTTATGGTTACTTACCCAGCAAAGCATGTGCAGTGGGCACTCTGTACGTGCCCTGTATTCTTCACCCCCACTAGCCACACCTTCGGTACCACTGCGCTGATGTTATGCGAGGGGATTGATGACGACCGGAGACACCAAAACTTCGAACCGTCACTGATGTTGTGACGTGGATCATCTCGAAGCCATTTGGAATCAAACTAACTAAATCCTTTATCCTCTTTATAACCACTGATCATCTCCTTGGCAATATCTCTGACCTTGGTGAGATATAAGAGATAGTCTCCTATGCCAAGCAGCACGATAGGTGGTCATTGTGTCATCCCATCGGCTTCATTCAGCCAGTCATATGTCAGGTCAACAAATGGATCTGGTAGTTTACCATCTTTGGTGAGAAGCGGAGAGTGATACCGGGCTGCCCTCACCCTCCCTCCGCAGCAGTGTTCTTAATTGGGATGCCCATTTCAACAGCACCAAATGCCAGGGCAACTAGTTCATGTTTTCGGCGTCCACTGGTTTTCAAACCCCTCTTCAATAGAAATGCCTTTAGTTGGTCTACCCGCCATAGCTTGAATTCATCTAGTGTTGATGCGGCCAATGTGTCCGTCATTACCTGGGTAATTTTTAATTACCTCCGAGAGACTTAGATAACTTAAATTTAGCGTAGGAGTTCGATATCACAAATAGAGAAAATGTTCTTCTGTTTTATGACTTCGCGTTGGCAATGAAAACAAATGACCTCCGCTTATTCTTATTTGTATCCACTGCCTCTGGTTCACCACGTGCGTTTGTTTATCCAGAAACAATCCCACTACGCCGCTTTGCGTCCCCGGAACTCTGATTTCATTTATTCAAGAGTAACTCGCATGCATACTATCAACACAAGAAAATTGATAACGTTCGTGAAACGCAACGAACGCACAAGATCGATGAAGCATATGTTATTCATATTAACAGCTGTTTGGGGATATTATATATACACGTTCTCAATCTAGGATATGCGCGCACCAATTGCCAATGCCAGTAGACCAGTACATTAGCACTGGTTAGATGTAGTGTAGAAATTAATTGGCCAATCACAGCACGGTTTACATCTTAGAACCTTTGAGCTACGTTGTTGCTACGTTGTTGCAATTTAACCACCACAGTTAGGAAAATAATAACAACGAATAACGATTATTGATTTCATTTTTCGATTATTCCCCAAATCGAAACGCATCCGATTAATTGTCTACTTGTCACAACCATATATATATATATATATATATATATATATATATATATATATATATATATATATATATAGGGAATGGCGGGATTAAAAAAATAATTACACTGGAACCAGTATTCAATAAAAAAGGATCAAACTGGAAAGAAGTGTTTACGCTTTCGTTTCATAGATTGTGAAATGAATTAAATGTAATCCAAACACATTCAGGAAAAAAACCTTGTACTTGTCAAAATTTGGGTTAGAAACCCTTTGCTGTCGCCTATTAGGTACAGCCCATTGACCTGAAAGAAAGCTAGACCGAGCACTCAGTGGTGTTTGATTGGGCCGCCATGACCAAACAGCGCTGACTTCCGGTAAGGGCAAAAGGCAACGTTGAAGCGGCTGCGCTTCGAGTTTTGAACCTACGAATAAGGACATTTATTGTGATGTGTGCATTATGGCTTTGTGTGTGGAGAGAATCTGTATTACTGTCCTATTATATGCCATCAAATATGTAAATGTCGTTGTATGCAACTCCGTAGATCTAGTCTAGTTGGGATCAAACGCCAGAGAGGGAGTTGTCGAACAGGCTAAATATAATAATAGTTAAGCTTAATTTCCCTCAACAAATCGCCTTGACAGCTATTTTAAGATGAAAAGATATTCCTTTTGTATTAATTGCACTTGTATTAATTATCTTTTAAATCTCTTATAGAGTTTGTTTTTAACAGACATATTATTTGGGGTTTTATTATATTACACATTATTTGTACAGCACCTTTGAATGGCTCCTGCTAGTAAGGGCGCTTTATTAAATATACATTATTATTATTATTATTATTATTATTATTTGTAGTAGTATGCAATAAACGACACAACAAGAATTCACCATGCCGGGTTTTAGCTCTCTGCTTTCCTTTTTAGCCCTAACCAGAAGTTGGAACCTGTTTGTCATCAAATCGCCTGGCGTGCACCGTCTAGTTTTCTTTCAGCTCAATGGCAAAGCCATTTGGTGTTGACTTCTAATATGTGTCTTTATTGATGGTGATGGTGTTCATCGGTGTCTTTGGGGGGGGGGGGCGGTGGATGAGCAACCGTTTTATAGTAGCGCAATTCAAAATGAACCAATGAATGATCTCCTAATTGGCAGGCCGCATTATTCACAGCGTAACAGCTTCCCATAATAGCTTCATATTGACGTTGTATACATGCGATAGACGATCCAGTAAAACAGAACATATGTGTAACAAGCTTAAAAGCTCGTATAAAAACTCGTATAATTAATGGCCTAGAGTAGCAAAAATTTATATTAATGATTAAACATAAAAATGCCAATAATAGTTCCAGCAAATGTCATATTCTCCGCCGTTTAAGACACTTTTGTAAGACACTTTTTCGAACACACACACACACACACACACACGCAGACAGACAAACAAATGAACACACATTGGCTTTTTATTCTATAGAAGATTGTACGTGTTAGTATAATTACCACGAAGCCTGGTACCGTTTCAGCAACTGCTCTTACACAATTCAAATACATAAACAAACTAACGACACGTATTGTTTGAATAAATCGTCGAAATGTAAATTCAGTGTAAATTTAATAAATGTATTCATACAAAATGTGCAGGCAAATCCTAATGTGCAATCGAAGATTCAAATATGGATCATCGCGGTAAATTCTGATTAATATTATTTTAATATAAGGGATTTCTTTAAATTAAAGCAAATAGCTGACGTAGTAAATAAATAAAAAGATGAATGTTCACTCCGAGTTGTGCCAATCCATGCTAACAACAGATGTATTCGATCTGCATACATCAGAGCACAATCCATGCTAACAGCAGATGTAAATTATCTGTATATGCCAGAGCGCAATCCATGCTAACAACAGATGTATTCGATTTGTATACACCAGAGAGCAATCCATGCTAACATATGTAAATTATCTGTGTATGCCAGAGCGCAATCCATGCTAACAACATATGTATTCGATTTGTATACACCAGAGAGCAATCCATGCTAACAGCAGATGTATAGGCTCTGTATACGCCAAAGCCCAATCCATGCTAACAACAGATGTATTCGATTTGTATACACCAGAGAGCAATCCATGCTAACAGCAGATGTATAGGCTCTGTATACGCCAAAGCCCAATCCATGCTAACAACAGATTTATACGATCTGTATACGCCAGATGCAATCCATGCTAACAACATATGTATACGATTTGTATACGCCAGACCGCAATCCATGCTAACAACAGATTATACGATCTGTATACGCAAGAGTGCAATCCATACTAACAGCAAATAGATACGCTCCGTATACGCCATAGCCCAATCCTTGCTAACAACAAATGTATACGATCTGCAGACGCCAGAGCGCAATCCATGCTAACAACAGATGTATACAATCTGTATACACCAGAGCGCAATCCATGCTAACAACAGATGTATACGATCTGTCTACACCTACGTAGATCTGGTTTCATCGACTGTCGGACCTCCGGCAACGGAAAATTGTCATCGGGCCGAGGTCTTTCAATTGATCTGTTTAGCAAAACTCCAATATCAGTTGGCTGAAACGTAGAGAGGTTGCCATATCATTACTGAAGAGGGGTCATTTTGAACAGGCGAGTATGGGGGAATGATTTGAATGTATTCAATTAAGAGATGGGGTAATTCTACTATGATTCGCCAACCTATTCAATAAAGTGCTCTAAGTGATATTTACTGCGAAGTCACCGTGTGAATTAACTACGGACACAGTTTCGAAATATTAATACCTTTGAACGTTTATTTTCTAAATATTAATACCTTTGAACATTTGTTTTCGAAATATTAATACCTTTGAACATTTGTTTTCGAAATATTAATACCTTTGAACATTTATTTTCGAAATATTAATACCTTTGAACATTTGTTTTCGAAATATTAATACCTTTGAACATTTGTTTTCGAAATATTAATACCTTTGAACATTTGTTTTCGAAATATTAATACCTTTGAACATTTGTTTTCGAAATATTAATACCTTTGAACATTTGTTTTCGAAATATTAATACCTTTGAACATTTGTCCATACTTGAACTGTACTCGTCTGTATCCGTCATTTATATAAGAAGAAGAAGATGCAATAATCTATAGCAGATATTTGTCTTGACTACATCGACTACACTGTACGACATTTGTGTTTCTTTGATCAAGAACAGGTTTTGGAGCAGATGTCTTCATCTGGTCGTAGACAGCTCTGTATATAGATGTAACACTGTCACTCATATTAATACTCTTGCTGAACCTTTCATAACAACACAATTAATGGGGTGCCCGAAGATATATATATATATATATATATATATGAGAGAGAGAGAGAGAGAGAGAGAGACTGACATACAGAGAGGCAGGCAGACAGAGAGAGAGAGGGGGGGAGAGAGAGACCATTCTGAAGCTAATTGTTAAAAACCCTCAATTGTTTTGGGTGACTTCAACAGCAACAACCGAAAGCTTCAGAGTCAACAGTAATATATCGTGCTACCTTCTATTCATGACGTATCGCTTGAAATTCCAACGAACAACCCGAACAACAAAAACAAACGGCACATTGTCCACACGAATAATGTACCACTAGATAGTCGTACGTATTGGATAACTTTATTGAAGCTGTGGTAACGACTGTACAGTACGAAAGATGACCTGGTTTTCTGGGGATGCGGTCGCACCGTATAGGGGCATCGATTATAACGTGGCCCATTTAAATAACCAAACAATTGCGCGGCAGCTGATGTGCACACAGGTCACCAATACTCAGCTCGGTATACGTGTGATCAGTTGATCACTTGTTTGGTTTACTATCCACGATGTATAAGTATTAAACGCCGAAGTGACCCCCGGCAATACCTGACCCAAACAAAAATGGATCAGAGCTAACAGCGCCACCAAGTGAGTCGTTTCTAGTTAAATAAGTCCTCGGATATGTTATCTTATCTATGAGGATTTCGGCTCAACCTTCGAGTGTGTTGCGGTGTTGCGCGAGCGTGAGGACTGTTTTTGGGCTTCCGTAGCCGACTTCGAAAGTATGGGGAGGGTCCGGAGATACAGGAGCTTCGGTGATACAGAACCTCAGGAAAGAAACAACGTCGACCCTGGAATAGAAGCGGCCAGCTTCACAAAAGGTAAAATAGCAATCGTTTTAAAAGATGTCGCAGATGAAGCCGATCGATACTTAATTAAACCTTATGTTGTTTCGGATCACACATCTTCCTATGTGGACAATTCACGATCTCAGTAGGTTACAAATACCAGCAAACTCTTCTGAAAGCGTCTTTCGATTTAATCCAGTTTAGTTTAGAATTTGTTTTTATAATAATAATAATAATAATAATGGCCGAACTTTTTACGTGGTTGGCAACCTCAAATTAGGGAGACGCAAATGGTCTGTAATTCAGAATATATGGCATGTTCGGTGGAGAAAACCTTGCCAGTTGTCTGGTTGGATGACAAACTCCCCCCTACTATAGTACCAAGGCCGAGGTGACATCACTAGAACCAAACGTTAAAGGGGAATCTCTGTGGTTGGATGTAGATGGAGAAAAGGTTGTAAATATGTCGGACTCGAATATTTCACTAAGGCTTGATTTATTTCTGTAAGCCCGGTAACCAATAAAGTTGGGATTCGGTTCTATATGATGTATTCGTCCATAAGCCGGTGAAATTTATCGACGTCTATGAATTCAATCCGAGCGTTTCTTCAAAGCAATGACGTCATTGGGGAATCCCGATAACTAGCTAGTTTCTCATTTGTTAATCCATTATTGGTCTAGCTTATACGAAGATAGATAATGAATGGCTCCAACACAATGACGTTCGTTTTGTTGTTCGGGGAGAATTCCCGGGCTGTCGCTTATCAGCACAGCCTCTATGTTGGAGTGGTTGAGAAACTTCCTCCCCCACCAATCACAGAGCCGAGAAGTTAATCCCTGGAAAGGTTTCGACCTCTTACGGGGTTCGAACCTATGACCGTTGGCACCAAGTGCCCGGTGCTCAACCGCTGGGCCACCGGAGCTCACTCACAATGACGTTCGCGCTTTGGTATCCTATTCCTATGCCAGCTAAACGTGATATATAGTGTTTATGCAGCACGAACAATATCACACGCAAAATGGCAGTATCACGAAAGATTGGGGTCAAAAAGACAAAAGTCCATTTTAATCTTTTAGCAAATGATGTACAAATTAATATGAACCAAATAAAAATACCATATTCGAAACCTATGCCTATCACCTTTGTTCGAACATTCCGTCTTTCCTAAGGCCAGTTCCAACAGTTTATTTACCATATGGGTACTAGATCCTGCTACTTTAACAGCCCAGTGTGTTCTCATGACCTGTATTCACACATCGGTGTTGTAAATATGAGGACGAGAAACCAAAGGCTGAATAGAATAGCATGAATAAATGTTGCATTGGTTGGTTCTTATATACAGCACAGCTTAATATATATATATTACATTTATGTGGGTACGAAAAACAAGGTCCGGTGTGTGTGGGACTATTGGCGAGCTTCGATGATGATGATTGATGTTTTACAGCCACTTTTCTGCACAGGGTAGGCTAAATGGGCCGAGCGACCTTCAAAGGTAATGAAGCGAAGTCAAAGATGAAACAACCTTCAGATATGCCCACGCCGAGATTAGAACA
>JAODUP010000558.1:32500-107500 GCA_025642065.1 Paralvinella palmiformis
TCTGTATATCTTCATATCAGATCGTATTTATGGGTTTCGGTATCGGTTCTCCCATCCTGGGATATATGGCGGATTACTTTGGCAGGAAAACTGTAAGTATATTAGATTTTAGAACATATGGACCGATATATGGCCATATATAGACTTATAGTGACGATATATAGACTGATAGAATACACTCGCACTCATGTCGAGTGTGACCGACTATTATTGTAACCATCTCTCTCTCTCTATATATATATATATATATATATATGTGGGGGGGTGCGTGCGTATATATATATATATATATATATATATATATATATATGCATTCATACACACATACTCGCCTTTCATGAACACAACTTGATAACTATATAACGTTTATCGTGGAATTTGCTGAGTTCCACCGAAGTTGTACTATCATTTAGTTTGTATTCAACGATCTCGTATTTCGAATCATCCTTAATACTTAACGCACCTTACTCTTTGAAGCATATGTACTATCTCGAAGAACTTAATGGTGTGTTCCTATCTTGATGAAACCAACCAACAACCATGTATTTTCTGAACTACCAGCAGTTAATGTATCAGGTCAACAATAATCCATTGCTCGCTGCAAGGAGTTTATTGATCACTGGGCATTCAAAGTTCCACAGGAATTCGAATTATCCGAACTAATATAATCTCGCTTTCTAATCTTCCAACTTAACATGACTTAACGCCCCTATACGGTAACGTATATTACCGAATTGCTTTCTGATGTCGAATTTTTAGCACAACTTTATCATAATCAAATCTTAGATCCCATTGCCATTACGGATATGTCTATTGGCTGCACTTTAATAATAGACTTCACGGTGATTATGTTAACGTCGGCTAAATATTCTTATACCGACCAAACTTATGCTGGTGTTAATTGTTTTTGGGGATTAACGTTTTTAAATCAACTGACTTATTACGCGTCTAAAGAAACAAATATGTTATGCCATTTCACAAATAACCTGCTTTGCTTCCCTTCACGGATTTGTTTCTCGAGAAACGATCAAAACTATGTTTTTTATTTTAACTAATTTGTTATTAGTGAAACGTTTGTGAATAATACATTAGACCATAACTATACATACATACATACATACATACACACACACACACACACACATATATATATATATATATATATATATACACACCAATAATATGGCTATTACTAATGGTACTGATACTGATACTGTTTTAGGCTCTCATTATGGCCGCTAGTTGGGCAGCTTTCTTTGGTATGTTGAGTTCCTTGGCACCTTTCTACTCTTGGCTACTGATACTCAGAGGATTAACCGGATTGGGATTGGCTGGTGTCCCTCAATCGTGAGTAAATAAAATAGAATTATGAAATAAAAACACATTCCATTATGTGACAGATTTTCGGCATTTTCAAGGTACTGTAACTGAATATCGTTCAAGTAGGACAGGCCTAAGACGCGATATGTTAAGATGATACACATTTTCATATCATTAGATAGATATGTCTCCATGCCTAAAATAAACATTTCGTCTCAAGTTTATAAAGAAATGCTGTAATTTGTCTTAATTTGTACCCATTCCAGAGTGACCTATTACTCAGAGTTCCTCCCGTCTAAGTACAGAGGAAAGTGCATCATTCTATTAGAAGTGAGTACTGTTTATAGGACGGTAGCTTAAAGGTTCCTTTCTGTACCCAGTTGTAATTTCATCCTGACGGCATTTTCAGATATTGGGAGAACTTTTTGTGGGGGGGGGGCGACCACTATCCTTTCAGTATAATCAATCCATATCGTTACTGTGTTTCTTAGTTTGCATACAGAACAGCTGAGAAGTATTCGTTTCCTTATATGAATGTTATAATATTTGTATTAAATCTTCTTAAAACGTCATCAAACCGTCATCAAAATAATATCAGGAGGCAACAATAACACCATTATGTGTATGTGCATCCTACATAATGATGATGATGATGATGATAATGATGAAGATGATTATTAATTTTATTATTATTATTATTATTATTATTATTATTATTATTATTATTGCTTTATTATTATTATTATTATTATTATTATCATAATTCCCTTCATCTTAAAAAGCTCATCCTTTGATATACCTTAAACATTTATTTTTCTTTAATGATCTTGACGTCAATTATTTGGGTTTTTGTTTTTACTATCAGAACATAATTTATCACGTTAAGAGAAGAGAGTGATTATAAATTCCTTTAAATGACATTCGGCATTGAGCAGAATGTGCAGCACTATTCGACAAATATCTGTAGCAATACATGTTCATTCTGTGTTTGGATAGATGTAATTTGCAGTACGCTGTGCTGATAAGACTCGCGTGTTTGTAAATAATCAGTGGTTTCACTCACAACTCAGTCGACTGAATACATTTCAACTGCGATTTGTCCCCAATCTAATCTTAGCATATACGTGTCACAAAAAAATGGCGTCGTCTCCCATCCTCTATTTTAAATGTGAAAACAAAAGTGTAAAAGATGTTTGGCTGAATTGTGTATTTTTCCAGTGTTAATTCAGCGTGAACATTATCATTTCCCAAATATATCTGATAAAAGGCGTTACTTGTGTATTTTAAATAGTACGCTTTATCTTTACTCTAATTCCAACCACGAGTTTCTAATCTAGATACGCCTTTGTCATTGGATGTTGTTATTTTAAATACATTTCAAATACACCAATGAACAGCCTCGAATAACCGTTTCAGTTTTTCTGGGCTTTGGGCGCATTCCTCGAGGTCGCCTTGGCCATGTTGTTGGTGAACCGGTTCAGTTGGAGACCGTGGGTCTTGGTCACTTCTCTACCGTTGTTGATATTCATCCCAGCTTGTTTGGTAAGTACACTACTAATACTAGATATTCATATACCCCCTACGTGGCCTCATTGGTAGAGCGTGGGACTACTTACCCACGATAATGGCCATGCTGTGCGGGATGTCGGAGGTTCGAATCCCAGCCGTGGAACGATCCTAGGAGTTTTAAATCCTATCAGGCAACTGGCAAGGTTTTATCAGCTGTATAAAAATATATTGTAAATAGTAATTTTATTTAGAATTATTCCTCATGGTGAAGCTGTAAATTACAGACCATATGCATCTCCCTCATTTGAAGTGGCCAAGCCACATAAAATAACTGCCATTTCAGCCATTATTATTATTATTATTATTATTAGGTTAATTCAAAGATATAGGAATTAGTTTGTGGCCAAAACGCTTTTTTCATTCTAATAATAACGGCTTTCATCCCCATAATTAGTCTACCTATGATTTATATCTTGCCAGTTATACATAAATTGGATGCTTCTTTTGGAGGATAGGTCGCTTGGTGGCCACCTGGCTGTTTAATTAGAGAGTGGTGGTGTAACACACACAACCGAACAAGCCATGTTGTGAGTACACAAGGCTGCCAGGCGGAAATTAACGAATGTAAACGGACAGAGCCGAAAACATATATATATATATATATATATATATATATATATATATATATATCACATATATAGGGGCTGAATTCCACTTATGGCAATGTTATTACCGTATAAATATACTGCAGTTCTGATCAAAAAATCTTTCCAATAGCAGAAATTAATTTTTTTAAATATATTAAATGTATATTTGAGAATGAAACGAAATTCTTCAAAGAATCGCTTTAAAGGACTTCCTCACAACCGTATTTCATTTATGCTATAATAACTGATGTCTCGTATAAACAAATTGTATAATCTGTAATTAAACTTCAAGGTATGTAAGTTTGATGTTCTGGCTGTGTGTTTGTGTGTGCCCGTGGGCATGATAAGTAGATACACGATGGAAAAATGTAATGTGGAAAAATTGTTGAACGAGGGTTTTCAACCTGGTCCTTTCACAAAATACAGTTGATTTAATAGACTATCACAGAACTTAGTGATACGAATTAACTGATAAGCCCCATCACAATTATATATATATATATATATATATATATATATATATATATATATATATGGGTTTGTGTTGACTTAGATGTCTTTATAAGTAAATATCATAAGTCTGTATGCTTGATTAAAAGTAGGAATATAAATGGAACCATCTTTAAACTGATATCTGGAAGTACAATGTATAATCCAACTTCTGCTTAAGCAGACAACTTCGCCCGATAAGTTATACTATCATGGCTGTAGATTGTTTGAGCTCTGATATGTCCGAGGTGTGAGTTGTTATCTGAGTCTTTTCTGAGCTGTAAGTCGACGACTGATCTGTTGTCAGGAGTCTAATTTTGGCCGTTTGTTTTATTATAGCTTTCCCCGGAGAGTCCGCGCTACCTGGCGGCATGCGGCCGTACTAAGGAAGCCCAGAAGATACTCATACACATAGCCAAGTGCAATGGCTCGTCATTACCTTCTGGTACACTAATAATAGAGCCTGAGGTAAAACGCATGTGGCGCTGTTTGTTGTTGTTTGTGTGCCTCTGTGTATGCGTGCATTTATTCTTTATTCTTTACGCATGGGCACGGATGACATGCCCGCTCTTATATATTTACTATTTTACATCTACCCATCGCCTATTCCTTCGACCTTTATCATATTCACCTTATGAACTATCATACGACCGGATACAGAATATCACTCCATGGTCTAACTGGTAGTGCATTGGACCACAGATCACTATCACCTGAGTTCGAATCTCGACGTGGGCATATCTGAAGGGTGTTTCATCTTCGACTTCATTATCTTTGGAGATCGCACGGCCCATTTAGCCAACCATGCGCACAAAAGTGGCCGTAAAACAACAATCATCATTATCATCCAGTGTAAATTAATCTTACAGCTGAGTGTTTTAATTGGCCAATTATATTCCCAGCTTTTTGTCCGGTTTAGTGAATAAATGTGTCCGAAATTCGGGTTATCCGGAGACTCTGATAAAGGGATCCCGGACCGTGCCGATTACTCACCCTTCATTGTTTTTTTCCCTAAACAAGCTCTTCGTAATACTCGTCATATAGACTCCTTTACTTCCACAGACTCCAAGAGGACGAATCAAAGATCTCTTTACGCCAGAATACCGTAGGAGTACGTTCCTTATCTGGATCATTTGGTTTGTGGCCACGTTATCCTATTATGGGATCGTAATGTTGTCGACGGAACTAATCAAAACTGGCCCTCTCTGCATCACAGGTAACAGTATTATTTGTTATCATCAACCCGGTTTTGCAAGACTACATCAAATGTTCATGTAATTGATTTCAGTAAAGACACAACAAAGAAACTGGTAAAACCCAAATGAATTAATTTCATGTATGTATCCCCATTATATATATATATATATATATATATATATATATATATATATAAAAACACCTTACCTCGGTAATAATCAACTGAATTAATTTCATGCATCTGTCTCGATTTTAAATATATGTATATACATGTATATATATATATATATATATATATATATATATCATAATTACATTAAAACAATTCTATATAAAATAGAATAATACCATTTATCTTGTCAGCCCATTTGTAAAGATTGTGCATAGATTACAAAATGGTTTAATTATCATTTCAGTCAGAGGCTTACCTTCAGCCAGTGACCATGAGGAATCCTGTAAAGTAGGTTGTCATGGCCTGACACAGGCTAATTATGTGGAGTTGTTATGGACATCATCAGCTGAACTACCTGGTCAGTAAAATAGTCTATATTACATGGCTCACTTAGTAATCGTAATCTGTAATCGGGTCGGTCATGTACTTAAGACGAATTGATGGTTCTCTTGTGCTTACTATTGATGATGATGATGATTGATGTTTACGGCCACTTTTGTGCACAAGGTAGGCTAAATGGGCCGAGCGACCTCCAACGGTACTGAGACGAAGTGAAAGACGAAACGACCTTCAGATATGCCCACGCCAGGATTCGAACACGGGTGGTAGTGATCTGTGTATTTTCGTATATAATTTATTGTAAAAAATATATTTTTTGGGTTTGTAAGATAGAACCAAAACAAAAATCAGTCAGATTTGTGCCTTATTCGTCAACCACGTACCGATATTTGTTTACCTGGCTAAAGAAATGAAAAATAAAATTTGGTCAGTTGGGTGGCATTCGGGTGTCAAAATTGGTGCATCTTTGTGGATGTTGGTGAATAAAGCCAAGTTAAAAGACTAAAAAATAAACGATCAAAGAGGTCTAAGCTCGGAACTTCTGTTTAAAAAAAAACATATTTCAAAACATTAATTAGAATATTTCTATTTTTATTATAAATAAGACACGTTGTTACACGCTACACGTGGCAATGTGTCGTTAATAATTTTAAAAAGCCAGGTCATTCCACTAAATCTTTGACTGTTGAACATATTCACAATTATTTTATATCCTCGACCAGTTGTGACCGAAATAACAAATCCATGAATTGGGCACTGGATAAGATTCGGCATTTCCCGGTGACGTCACTGGAGTTCCCTGGCATTGTTGAAGCCTGTTTCAAGTTTCTGGCAATTAATTGGTATAATTGCCTATGTCATTGAACTGTGTTGAACATAAGGAATTAAATGGAAGCCTTATTAGTGTATTGGAGTTTTGCTCTTCAGAATATATTAAATAATATACTTTTACGTCGGTAACGACTAAGAATGTAACAAAAACCCATATGCCACTGTAACTATGAACAGCTTCACGGAATAAGCATATATATATATATATATATATATATATATATAATATGTGATATTTATATAGCGCCCTATTCAGCTAGAAGCTGCTCTAAGGCGCTTTACAATATTATTTACAATATTATTATCCCTGACTCACACCCATACACCATCTCTCTCTCTCTCTCTCTTATATATATATATATATATATATATATATATATATATATATATATAGAGAAGAGAGAGAGAGAGGGGAGATCAAGAACAATAAATTCTCTCTGTAATAGATCAACTTCTAATATTGCTTACGCAGTTAAATTATGTTCCAACATTTATCTATGTAAATGTTCTCTCTACTTCTGTTCTCTTCCAGGCCTTCTTCTGACAGCTATCTATGTAGATTATATTGGTAGAAGGACGGCACTTGTCATAAACTTCCTCGTATTTTCGCTCACCACATTTCTAATGCTTATCTGTGTGAGCAAGTAAGTTTTGTTAGCCTGAATCACCATTTATCATTGTCCTAGCAGTTGGTGCACAGGCACTGACACGGATAATATGAAATATATGCTAACGCCATCAACAAAATACTTTCAGAATAATGACGTTTGAAACTAAGACGCGCGTGTGTGTGTGTGTGTGTGTGTGTGTATGTGTGCGTTCGTGCATGCCTGCATGCATGCGTCTGTGCATGCGTGTGCGCGTGCGTGTTGGTCTGCGGGTGTGTAATTGATATAATTTTGTATTGCAGTAGAGTGATGATATTGGAGTTGTTTATAACCAGAGCTTTAATAGCATCAGGACTACAGATTGGATTCGTCTATACACCAGAGGTCAGTAGAGAACGTATCCGGAATTATGTATACATAATCCAACATAAGACACACACACACACACAAAACACACACACACACACACACACATATATATATATATATATATATATATATATATGGGGGGTATGTGTATGTGCGGGTGCGTGTGTGTTTGTGTGTGTTTATATATCATCTTTAGTCATAATTCACATGGTATATTATTATTATTATTATTATTATTATTATTGCCATCGTCATAGTCGTCGCCATCGTCGTCATTATTATTATTATTAGTAGTAGTAGTAATAGTAGTAGTAGTAGTAGTAGTAGTAGCAGTATTAGTATTAGTATTTTTATTAGTATTATTATAACATCATCAATAAATCAATCAATCAGGTCGATCATGTTCACACATATACACACACAAGTACACATATACACGCACACACACAAACGGTGTTTCATCTTTCGTTTCGCCCCATAACCTTTGGAGGTCGCTCATCCCATTTAGCCTACCTTTTGCACAAAAGTCAAACACACACACACACACACACACATATTCATTTGCCAACAACTTGTAACTCATTTCGATGATGACCAGCATTTCAAACAATGAACGAGTGGGTAAATGTATTATTATTATTATTATTTGTCACTGTTCCTCTAATATCAATCATATTCTCTGACTTTATCCAGCTTTATCCAACCGTAATCCGTGCAATTGGTATTGGAATCGCAAATATATTTGCCAGAATTGGAGCGATCATTACTCCATTCTTGGCCCAGGTAGGTGTCAATGTCTTCACTCATCGCTGCCAAATTCTTTAATGTGATTGTGATTTATTTAAATTATAATGCTAATTCCTTATACAGAAGCCAAATATAAAAGCGGGACAAGTTTCCAAATTTTCATGGGGAAACGCATCCAGTGATATATATATATATATATATATATATCATCAATCATCAATATATATATAGCTGTGTGTCTCCAACATACAAATATTTCACACACAAAAAAAAACACCTCACCTCATGCGACACGACACACTTGAATATATATTGAATATCGCCCAAAAGATCGTGAACTGACATTTCCTGGGACTGTTGTTCAAAATGAGGAGAAAAATTTGTTTCGGCCAACTGAATCAAATACACCAACTGAAACAAATACACCAACTGAATCAAATACACTAGATGAGTCTAGAAGGTCATGAAATATTATTTTAATAAATATTATTATCGAATTGTTATTAATGTAATGGGACGACCCCTGTCCTTTCTTTATCTTTAGACAAACTTTATCAGTTATCAGTTTTCTTTTATTTCTTCGGAACATTAGAATACACACTAGAATTGTTAATAATGGCTTGATGGTGACAGCTTTCGTAAATCTTTCGTCGATAAATATCCATGGATAGTGTGATACACGTGAAATTTATTAATTATCTTTCTAACTGGTTTTAATGTAATGGACTGTATCTTGTCTGGGTTATTTAATGGTTGGAGGACATTCTAAGTTTAAACTGTCACTTAGTTCACAACACAAAAACAATCCTTCCATTGTCCTTACATGCCTTGATTTTGTTGTTATACTAACCTGGAATGCTAACTAAACAGCATCGTTTATATATATATATATATATATATATATATATCAGATAATTCAATTCCGGAATTGCAATTGGATTTGATTATTTAAAAAAAAATGAAATTGGAATTGATAAATTTGGAATTGGAATTGGCATTGAAGTTTCATGCAAAACTTTTAATCCACAAATTCATTTACCATTTAATTTTTTTAATTCAGAAATATTTATTCTATGACAATCCTACTTGGAATATAAACTACTCGGAGTAGGTATTCTAAGTAGGTACACTAAGTAGGTACTCGGAATACCTACTCATAGTAAAAGTAGTAGGTAAAAATAAAGTCGATGAAAAAATGGAACTGGAATTGGAAATGATAAATTTGAATTGGAAATGATAAATTTGAATAGAATGAAATTGACCAAATATATATATATATATATATATATATATATTAGGTATTGGTTCACGTATCTCTTATCGGGACGTTGTGTACATATGGTTGTCTGGGTGTTTTGGCTGCCATAGTAGCGTGCTTGTTACCAACAGAAACAAAGGGAAGACAGATGAAGGTACGTACGAAACACAGCTTAAAGTATACGAATGCCTATTCAAATCCCTTCTATTGGCACATCTTCAGCTTGTTGCGCCGCTCAAGGAAACTTCACTGGTGCTGATTATTTATTTTCAGGATGGAATTCATGATAACAACAGCAATAAACAGAAAGAACACGGTTAGAATTGTATCAGATGAAAGAGTGCAATGGCATAAGTTGTGGTGAATCTGTTAGACACAAACTTCGCGTGCTGTTGTCGTTGTTGTTGTTATTTTTATTGTTGTTAATGTTGTTGTTTTTGCTGCTACTGTTAATGTCTCAGGGGTTTAGAAACAGTATCGTACAATTTGTATCACATATGGCAATCTGCGTAAAACACAGAGTCACAAATAAACTTGTATATAACAACAATGGTTGTATCGTATTATATCAAGAAAATATCACTTCCGTGTTATAGATGGCTTAAGGATAGCGTGTTGGATCACAGGTCACTACCACCCGAGTTCGAATCTCGTCGTGGGCATATCTGAAGGGTGCTTCATCTTTGACTTCGATTCATTACATTTGGGGATCGCTCAGCCCATTTAGCCTACCATGTGCTCAAAAGTGGCCGTGAAACACCAATCATCATCTCCATCATCATCATCATCATTATCATCCATGTTATATATAGAGCGAGAGAGCGAACAAGTGGGTGAGCAAATGAGTGAGTCAGTCAGTTGGTGAGCAATTAGTTTAAGCTCGGTTCTGCTCACACTTAGCAGTAATAATTAATATTATCAGAAACGCGAGTACAATGTATCAACAAGAATGCGGAGTCAACCTACTCTCAAATCAGACAACAAACAATGTTGTCAACCTTCGATTGTCAGTCATACATTATATTAATGATCTATAGCTGGTGTCGAGCAATATCCCAGTAAACAATACCATACCGGCCTGGTATCGTAACAGGATGACTGAATACCGTTATTACCTGATAAGGACATCAGATACCAGGCCAATACGGGACCGTTTGGGGCAAACCTTATCAACAGTATCCATACCACCTTGGTTTGTCCTTATTAACCGGTACTACATATCGCGTATTAAGTTTTACTGATGCGCCATCTATTGAATTACAAAGAAAGCTTTCAGAGGAAATAGTATAGACGTCTAACAGAGGATTGGTATTTGGGTGTTTTGTAATTTAATACCAAAAACTCTTTATCAACATTACCGAATGTGTTGCGCATATTACAGTGCATTGTAATACTTGTTATTATTATTGAACAATATTAATGTTCATTAGAAACCAAAATGTGTACACCATCCGTAATAACAGTTTCACGGTGAGTTGATTTATACAGAGATCCGCGGATAATTGTTCCCCTGTTTTGATACCGTAAAGAATAATATCAGAACTGAGAAGTAGCGTTGGGTTTTTCCCAGTTAAAATTATCTTTTAAACCCCCCAAAATTACAGAAACTACCTCCAAATTACACTAAGCCCCAATAAAAGATAAGTCCATATTGGGTCTTTATACCTGCCGCATATCCCCATACTGACACCTAGTGGCTTTCACAGTTACTAAAATCAAAGCCTTTCAGATGACTAAATATGTCTATCAATTATAACGTAAAGGAATTATGTACCGATAACTTCATATATTGACCATGTAGAGATTGATATATAGATATTGTAAATATACCAGAAATTGATAAGTCACCCATATGTTGGTTGCCCTTTAAATGCTTCTGCAAAGAAGTCGGTAATCACTTCTCCACCAAGAGCAGTGAGACATGTAATAACAATTAGGTGGTGTATATTTTCAGCTGAGCTGGATGATAATCTCATGACATCTATTACGGTTACTCGTGTTTGATACTTTCGGGGTTGGAGATCATCAGAACTCGATCATGACAGCTCGTGTAAATATATATTCGAGAGTTTTATTCGGACACAAAGTTACATTACACGCATAGTGTACAACAAATTGTCTCAGCAATCTGTTCTCCTCACAAACCGGCATAACTGCTGTATAAGTTCAGTCTGTCTAAATAGATAGATAGATAGATAGATAGATAGATAGATAGATAGATGGATGGATGGATAGATTGATAGATAGATAGATAGATAGATAGATAGATAGATAGATAGATAGATAGATAGATAGATAGATAGATAGATAGATAGATATTTCGAGATGGCACAGATAACAAACATACAAGTTACACAGTTATGTATTTCGATCCATCTCATGGTCATATCTAAGAAATATATTTCTGTGTCCTGGCATACAGAAAGTGTTCTTACAATTTGTGTCGATAAATACATTTAATCTAAAACACTGAGAGGCTGGATATACCATATATAGTGCATACGTTTAAAAAAATCAGCTATACAAATGTGTACGTTACATATAATTCAATGTAAATAAACAAGTTTTAGATAGAAAGTGAACCACACACACACACACACACAAAGAAACCCCACTAATCCTGGATCCCACCCTGGATAAATCATATTATAGCCTACATTCAAGATGTACTTATGTAAAGACGCTTAATTTGGTTCTTAAATACGTTTGATGAATACGCTTGTTTAAAGTGATTTGGAAGATTGCTCCATAAGTTTGGCGCTTGATAAATAAAACAATCAGACATGAAGCACGATCTTCTTGATGCGATATGATGATCTCGACTAGGTCTGGTGTTGTGGTGATGAAACGCATCATTTCGTGTAAAACATTGCCTCAAAGACAATGGCAAAATATCCCAATTATATTTATACATGAATAAAGCCATTTGAAAGTTGACTAAATCGTTCAATTTTAGTATACTCAATGAATTAAATAACTGTAGTATTTGTTCATTATATTTGGCCTTAGCCACACTCCTTATAGCACGCTTTTGCACGATTTCGATTTGGTTGATATGGCGTTTATAAGTGGATCCCCATAGAAGTAATCCATACGTTAAGTAAGGGTGTACCATGGTTGTACATGTAGTACATGTATTGTGGTCGGCAAAATATGTGTTTACTGAATTTATGGCATAAATTCCACAGGCCATTTTACTACTGCACATTTTTAAATGTTCATCCCACTCTAGGTGCTGATCTATTATTAATCCTCAGAATTTGGTTGATTCTAGCTTGTTACTGTTTTCCCTATTTAGGTATAATTTCTGTATTCCCGTATCTATCATCGTGTTGCGCTTGCTGCATAGTATATAGTTGGTTTTGTGGTATTTAGAGAGAGATCGTTTGTTATAAACCAGTCTGTCAGCACATTCAACTCATTATTTAGAGTGTGATATAGGTAAGTGAGGTTGTCTGAGGAACAAAATACTGTCGTGTCATTAGCAAATAGAATAATTTTGCTCTTCTTTTATCGACACGGACAAATTCAATTCAGTTTTAACTTGATTGCGCTTATTTTCGGTTAAACGAATTCTAAGGCGCGACAAAACCAGACCAGATACCTATGCCATATTCCAGGTTTGGATCAAGGGAAAAGAGCGGTCGGGTGGAGACGGTTAAGATGGATATGCATCCTGACGAAGATATGTCTTTAGCCTTTGTCTGAAACATGATACTGTTGGGGCAGAACGAACTTTGTGTTGTAGAGAATTCCACAATAAAGAACTGTCGTAGCTGAGACAGTTGTGACAGTGTACTTTTGACTTGTTTACGCTTGTTTGTACAGAGGAACATGAAAGTACAGGTTGTCAGGACTGTGTTGACTTGGCAGGTGTAGCGTGTCAAATGAGGACTGATGTGTGCGGGGACACCAGTGTGTAGAAATGTTGTTTTGAAACGTATTCGATGGCTGACGAGCAGCCAATGTAGAGATCTAAAAACAGGAGTTATAGGTGAGAACTTAGATGAACGTTTGACTATGGCGGCCAAAGAATTTTGGACACATTGTAGTTTTTTAAGATCGCGACCGGATAAGGAACGAAAGAGAGAATTGCAGTAGTCGAGGTTGCTGCTGACTAAAGCATTTGCGACGGTGACTGCTATGTTTTCGGTGTGAGATGACGCCTGATTCTTCTGAGGTCTCGAGGACCGCCAAAACAAGACCTACACACCGATGCAACGTGGCTCGAGAAGGAAAAATCAGAATAAAAAATAACACCTAAATTACGAGTTTTGTCCGTAGGACTAATAACACTACTTAATATATCGACAGGGAAACAAACAGCCAACTTTTCTCGCTGTGATGTATTACCAAACAATATGAATTCTGTTTTATCCGGGTTTAGTTTTAATTTATTTGTTGTCATCCAGCTTTGGACATCTGTAAGGCATGTTTGGAGTGTCGCAATTGCAGTAGCAAAATTGGTTGGTGTAAGTGATATATATCGCTGGGTGTCGTCTGCGTAGAAGTGGTAAGTTACTGTTTTGTATGTGAAAAGTATTGGACCCAGAGCCGATCTTTGGGGAACGCCATATATTATGTCTGCTGGATCAGACAGTACATCACCGACTTTGACACATAGACCACTGCACTCAAGCCAAACCAAGATGACAGACAGTTCAAGAGAACTATATGATCAATAGTGTCAAAGGCAGTCGACAGGTCTAGTAAAACTAGAGCAGTCGACATGCCTTTTGACAAAGGAGTGTGTATATACCGTTCTTTATACACAGCACAGGAGTGTCGGTTGAGTGGCCTGTCTTGTACGCAAACTGGTAGTGGTTGCCTAGGTTATTAGAATCCACAACTTACAGCATAATTTGATATAATATGATAAACATTATATATACTAAAATATTTACTAGGTTTCTTTAGAACTAGTTAATGACTATGGGCGAGGTATGACTTTGTGCCTCTATCTGTCTGTCTGTCTGCATGTGTGTGTGCGTGCGTGAGTGCGTGTTAACGGGCGTGCGTGTGTTTTAGGATACATATATAGTGGCACAGGCTCTAAACTTCCTTTGAAGCCAATACTTCCATAAACTATACATAAATAAACGATACTCACTTCAATCTAAAACTTTAATATTGTACACTTCTACATATCTATTCGTACGTAGACCTATACGCATGTCTGGGATACTCATCAGCCTGTGTGAGCGGCTAATCCGCTTTTCGTACACGACAAATATGTCAGGTCCACGGGAAAACGGCTGTATGTCAGGTATGTACGAAAAGCGGAAGTACATACAAAAAGAATCATTTGACGCCACAGCTTCCATTAAACAACACGTGTTATAGAATTCTCGTACAGCCGCCAACGTGCTCTTAAGTAAGAGCAATATTTCGGACGGCAGCAATTCTACGATCACAACAGCTCGTTCCTCCACACAGTGAAGGCAGACGATACGTGTTGCCGCTAAGTCTAGCAGAATTTATTCCAACTATTCATACTGCTTTATATAGAAATTTCTAGGCCAGAAATTGTTTCTAACTAATCTAATACTATCTTTTCATATCGATACAGGCCAACTAATCTAAATCTAACCCTGTCTAGTCCGGATTTCATGTCACCGTTTATTAATTATTTCTAGCAATATTTGGGTTTGGATCCAATCTAACACTGTCTTTCCAGGTCGTTGCATGTCAATAAATATCAATACCATCCAATCCCACCTGGATTTCATGTTAGGGTGTATTAGTTACTTCTAAATAATACGATGCCTGTCGCTTGCTGTATAAAGCCGAGTGTGTTCCGGGGTAATGTATGAAGCCTATCCGTCACCGGCTTGATAATTGCCGAGGTTTACAGTGAACCGAGAAAATCCGTATACTTTACAGTCTATGTGTGTGTGTGTGTGTGTGTGTGTGTGTGTGTGTGGTTCAATAGTAAGTTAACACATATCCAAGATAACTACTTTGACACCACAGTTTAGATTCAATAGTAATTTTCGACACCATCAATTCTGGGTTCGAATAGCTAAAGAAATCCTACCTATATCAACAGTACGGACAGAAGTCCAACAGGTCGAACGTCACAGTGTTGTGTGAACAGGCTGAAAGGTTGTGCCTTTTATAGCCTCTTGGCACGCAAACCAGAATAACAGTTGTTGAAGATGATGATTGATGTTTTATGGCCACTTTTGTGCACATGGTAGGCTAAATGGGTCGAGCGACCTCCAAATGTAATGAAGCGAAATCAAAGATGAAACAACCTTCAGATATGCCCACGCCGAGATTCGAACACGGGTGTTAGTAATCTGTGGTCCAACACGCTACTGCTGGACCACGATGGCGCCCAATAACAGTTGTTGAACATGTGACAAGACGTACACTATCTACATATGCAAGCAGCGAAGTGAATTAGCTTTAAAAAAAGTAACAATAATGCAAAGTGGATTATTACTGGACTTGAAAGAAATATCGCCTCAATCCGGAATAAATACTTTAATTTATTCAAACCTAACAGCTAACCTCAATAATCTACCATTGGCATATGCCGGGTCGATAGTACGCCGCTCTACAAAATGTTATTGGCCCGGTATCGGAAAACGTCATTAGGCATGATAGAGCAGGTTTAACAGGCAATTACCGGCCTGATGTTACAATGTTTACTGGGCTATATATATCAGAATACGTCCAACCATATTAAAGGTGAAGAAACTGTATCAATAACTATCTAGACGGCGTATATACTCAAATAATATTCAACTGTACCAATCACTGGATGATCTACTTAAGAGAGATGCTACGCGTTTGTTGTTGTTTCTTAAAGTCTATTAAAGGATCTAAGAGCCAGTAATGTATGCAGTATAATACAGAAGATTTTATTAAATTATTCTCCAGAAATATACAAGATAACCAAATCACACTAACTGATGAACACTGATGAACACGATATGTCACTGAAGTGGCTAAAATTCTGAACGAGGCCGTTATGACATAGGTCATAACGTCTGCCTAAATAGAGAAGTGTGTGAAGAAATAGAAGAGAAATAGCTCGACAAGCATTGACAGCATATCTGATGAATTCCTTATTCATGGTATATCTGAGGCTCTACATAGTCATCTATCTGTTGTATATACTAATATGTTACCTTTTAAGTATGTTCCAACTCTTTTAACGCTGGTGTTATGCTACCTGTGTCAGGACATAATACCCTCGAACATAATTTCCTCGGGACATAAACCCCATGGACAATATCCCCTCAGGACATAATCTCCGCAAGAAAAAATCCTCTCCGGACATAACCCCCCCACATGAAGAATATAATAATAAAAATATTGTGCAAATTTCGTTTTTAGCTACATTTATTATTTCTCATCCAATTAATAAATTAGGTGTTTTAATTATTAAAATACTTCTGTATTTAAATATATTTTGATTGAAATAAATTTTTGTCGTCCATTTACGTAAAATAAATTGAATGTAATGCTTGATCAGTGATAATTTAGTTTAATTGCAATTCACAGTCAGAGTCTATTGGGATGAGGGAGATCAATTTGTAAACGAACTAAGCCTGATATGTGTTAATCTGTTTGGTATCATTGGAAGTCATATACTTCACAATTTCCATGGGAATCCACTAGTTCTTTGTTTATAAGGAAGCCAAGTATCATCTCGCAGCAACAATTACCCCGGTGGCCCAGTGGTTAAGCACTCGGCACATGGTGCCAAGGGTCACAGGTTCGATCTCCACTGAATTATCAAAAGGGCGTAAAACACTCTGGCAGTGACCACCCTCATGGTATTTCGGCTCCATCTTTCCGTACTGCTCCCCTGTGAGTGGTGGGGGAGGCGTTTCTCAACCACTCCAACATAGAGGCTGTGCCGAATAAGCGACAGCCTCGGGATTCTCCCCGAAATACAAAGCATCTCGCAACAACATTACCAGATCTAAACATTACTAGAACTGCAACTATTACTACTAGTATTATGGAGGTCATCAAGACTCAGAAGTGTGGACAGAAGGGATACATAATAATATGTATATATATATATATATATATATATATATATATACCAAGAAGTATGCCAGGAAGACAGCCGTAGTTTCGTTATTTATTATGTGCATGATCTGTAATCATTCTAGAAGAATAAATTTTTGATAATATTCATCCTAGATTGTGTTTTAGTTAGTGATTTGTTGTTTGCCTACGCACCGAAGTATAAGGATATATTGTCCCCTGGAAGAATTTCCTATTTCGGCATTGGGCATGATAGTGTACGTCCCCCGAATAAATTAAGATAGTACGCAGAATCCAAGTGGACTATGTGGCCTCAAACATCAGGTTAAACGGTCAGAATAAGCAAAACTGTGGTTTTGGTGCCATTAGATTCAGACTTATTTAGGGAATAAAATTCATCTTGAGGTATACTGATCTTTTTTACACCAGGCTTCACAGAGGACAACAAAACAATAATATTGTATTCACCCGATAATAATTCATCACATATATGTAGTTAATCCCGAGATCTTATATTCTTATGAAGTTACATAAAAGTCTGCATTCATTCCACCAGTGTACATGTATACTTAATTAAAGGAGTCACAGTGGGAAGTCTCCAGATTTTATCAATCCATTCCCTGGCCATAACATACCACAAACAATTATTGCACACACGTCAGATGTCGCCACCGTTCACGATGATATTGACAAAGTTAAAACCATGTTTTTCAGTGTTAAACTGTTACATTATCTCCGATGAGTTTAATTTCTTCGTGATTCTCCATAGAATATACACGGTGTTCAATTTCCTGACACCCACCCAGCGCCATACATAGATGGGCAGAAAGTCGACCGACATTAAATATTATTTATCTAGTCTACTCACCAATCTTAATTTTTCTACTGCTCACACCCCACCACCCATGTATTATTAATAAATTGCCGGCCGTGACCCCCATATGGTTATAACTGGAAAAGCCCTTACACAGCTCAAAGTAAACAAAGCCTCCAACCCGGACGAGTTATCCAACAGAGTACTCAAAGAATTGGCCAATCAGTTAGCACCATTACTTATAATAATATTCCAGGAACGAAAGACAGGTAATCAAAAAAAATATTCAAATCTGTCATAATTTATTTAAGTACCATAAACAATAGCGGATTTGCACAACGGTCTGACCTAGTTTTCTTGACCCTTGGCAACTCTCAGCTGCACCCAAACTAACCACGAGCACACGGCACTGAAGAAACGAGAAGACCTGGAGCTCCTATACGCAACACAACACTTTCGAGGCTCTTTTAGGATGTACACCACGTGGATACATTTCCTTTCTATCAGTTTTCTGTACAGGAAATGTGTCAGACAGAAAGATTACAATGAACTGTGGTTTTCTTGACATGAATGAGCTATTTCATAATATCATGGCTGATCGTGGGTTCTGCATTAGAGTTGCTCTAGCTCTGAAGTTGGCAACTTTGGAGATTCCACCGATCATCAAACTGGCATACAGGCTCGTACAATTCTCTTTAAATCTGCCTTTAGCCTGAATATGTGACGTTTCTTCGAGTAGTCATTTAGTTCTGACAACTTCCAATTATCAATTGTGATCCATTTTGTAAGTAAATAGCGCTGATACAGTTAAAATACAGTTCAGCCGTCCGTCCGTCCCGGATCTCGGCCTTAGCTAAGTTCTCTTTTTTCAAAACTCCGAACTCATGTGGTCTCGAATCTACTTTATTCCTCTATTCAAAACTGTACAAAAACTATACACTCCTCGAAACTATACACTTCAGAACCACCACTCCACTACTCTCTCCTCTTCAAAAAATCTACAAAAATCCAGATATATATATAGGGAATTGTCCCCTCAGCGCTGTCAGCGTCCTTGTCCGGTAGGCCCACATAGTCACCTGGTCCAATCACCGCTGACTTGGCTGAGTCGAGACCAATCCCCCATTAAAAACTCCTCCCACACATCCAAACAGGTATATTAAGGGGAATTCTCCCCCGCACAATCAGCGTGTTGTCCAGTGGAGACTCGCGTGTCCTTTGATCCAATCTCCGCTGACTAGACTGTATCATTACAAACATTCAATGATAAAACTTTTACACATACAAACCCAACCAAACCCCGCGGCTACGACATCTACACCCGTGCGATCCCAACAACCGGCCGGCCGCAAATCCCCAAGCGGCACCGAACCGGTGATCACCAACTTCTTTCGCACATCAATAAATCGGAGATCTGTGGTTCCACAGCCATTTGACATCACAATTGGTCGGCCACAAACCGTTAAGCGGAACGTACGGGCGATCACTTATTCTTCATAACATAAATTAATTCGACAACCGGCCATGACTTTACACATATATATGGGAAAAAATCACGTTTTTGCTCATTATCTTAAACACAGTAAGGTAATCAAACAAAACAGAAAGTGAGAAATCGACAGTTAAGACTTTTTTATTAAAGAAAAACGCAGAAACCGTGCTAACATTGTCCTGTTTTTGTTTTTTTCTGTGACTTTTTAATGACTTTTCCTGTGACTTCTTTACCTGTGACTGTTTTACCTGGATTCAAATAGAGTTGTGACATTAAACAACATTGATAACAAACCATTGATCTTAGGTTTTACATTGCACAGAGTCAGTATCCAGATCTACGCCTTTACCAATTTAAAATTTGTCCACTGCACATTCCATATCCAATGCAACAATTTAAAAAAAGATATTCAGTATTGAAAGTATTGCAACTCGGCTGAGTAACTTAGTAAGCAACTGGCCTGTTCTTTCGCTATGTCTATCTTAAATTATTTAGGGTAGAAATATGGAAATATAAGACATTATGAATACTTCAAAATGTTTTACTTATGGTATAATTATAGACTTATTAATATTTGTATTGATCACTGTTATAACCTAGCCATTAGATTCATTAATATATGATGAAAACTACGCAAAAATTGCATCATCCATCCTTAAACATTTTGAATTGTTATAGCAAATAGTACAGACGTCCTGCAGTTGTCGTTTCAACAGACATTATCCAACTATCCTTGGAAAGCCTAAGGTTCAAGGACATTAATCGTTTACCACTTGTAACGTGCTCTACGATTGGTTATCCTATTTTTCAGCCAATCACAGTAAAGATTATAAGGACGTTCTGCGGAAATGTCAATTCTCAGATCGTACCACAAGACCGACAGAGAGCTGTTAAACTTTGGATTATTTTGCGTGTACTGTTGGTAACAATGTTCGCATTTTGTTCATCCCAGCCCCAGGTTGGTACTATGAATAACCGAAAATATGGTATTAACTTTTTATTGATTTATCTCTGTAATGACACTGTTGTGTTATGTCTTTATTATTACGATCTAGATCAGTAAGTCTAGAGACTAGTCGTAGAGACTCAGACTGTCTATCTATCTAGAGTCTAGAACTTGTAGAAGTAGAAAGGTAGATCTACTCTGACTTAGTGACTAGACAAGCTCAGTCTACTGTCACTAGACTAGATATAGACTCTTAAGACTTAGAGGCTATGCTTTATTCACACCTTAAATTAGCTTAATCCTTATTGTATTTAGATATTGACGTTAGCTGTAACACTAACAGAGCTGCCAACCATTACGGTTTCTGCGGAATCATTACGATTTTCTGTTCTTCATTACGCCCGTACTCTGAAAACTACGATAAATCTGCCTTTTCCCGTAATAGTTCCATATGCCAAGATATGCTGCAGTTCTGTTGCTGTCTTAGCTGCACATGTATCTAGCTTTCTAGGGTCGTCGTGAATATTATTTGACAAGTGCTTTTAAATGGGCGTAAGGAAAATGACGCGTGAAATGAAAGTTGTTTTACTTGTGGTTGCCTTAATATTTCCCATAATAACTATAAATTAAATGATTAAACAGAATGCATACAGCTCTATCTCTTAATATAATTTGTTTTGAAATGGGGGATATAATTGTTAAATGATGTTACGTCAGAAATGAAGCGCAAACAATTTTTTGACAAAATGGTTCGTTTACCCTCTTTGCGCACTGCCTTGGCAATACCTATGAACATACGAAGCTAGCCATGTTGTTGCCAATATTCCACTCTTTCTAAATATTCTGGTTTCCCTATGAAAATACAAAACTAACATAGTCTGCAATCACTTTAAAATCTAAACCGCAATAATACATCTATTAATAATTGAGCTAGAAAAGGGAAACCACCACTACGATAAAGCTGAGAATGTTTTCTATTTAATGGTATGCGCAGTGGGAAAAACCCAGAGGTCCTCGAGCGTCAAATCTCATAAATTCTCGCAGCGTTAGATCAACATGTTTAGGTTGTTATACAATCCGATTAAATCTATGCTTATTTTAGCCCATCCACCCTATTTTCTGTATGATATATGCATAATAATATACATAGATATTATATTTGACTGTACTTCGTGCACATTATGAATATTTAAGATGTACTAGAGAATTAAACATTTGTTTTAAAAAAGTTGCTTGGTTCAAGTTTGCCGGCCTAAGATAAAACACCGAAAGGCAATTTTTGGGGGATAAAGTTTTCATTGTGTTCGTGATTATTTGCATTTCAATTTGTTAGATGTACATAAAACAATTGATGCATCAATTCAGTGTTGTCTTTTCTATTGGATTTCTCCGTCTCACTTGAAAAATAATTCATCAAATTTGTCACCGTAATATGATTTATTTATATACATATAATATGTATATATAACTACATTCCAGTCATAAAAAATATTGTATTGTGGTTAATTTCTTTATAAAATATATAACAGTACAACACCTGTATGTCGATTTTAATTTTTTTAATGTGGTTTTTTTTAATGGTTTTTTTGGGTTTTTTTTGGAAAAATTAAAAAAATTTTTTTAAATGCAAAAAAATTTGGAAAACCCTTTTTACCCAGTTTTTGGTCAATTTTCTTTTCCCTTAACTTTTTTAAGGGGTTAATTTTTAAAATTTTTCCTAAAAATAATTGTTATAGAAAAACCAATGTTTTTTAAAGTTTTTTATAAAATTTTCTTTAAAATTAATTTTACTTTTAAAATTTCCCAGAGACCCTAGTCTAATTGAAATTCAAAAAAATTTCGGAAAATCCCAAAAAGAATTATTGTAGCCAAATGAAAAAGAAAAGGGTCATGATAAATGACAAATATTTATCATCCGATATTTTCCTGATCTGAAATAATGCTGAGCTGATCACTCTAGTTTATCATCGGAAACAAACTGGACTTGAATGCCAATGAAGAACGCTGTGACACAACTGCTGCCGATATAAATAATTGTGCACAGTAGCCTTATCACATTATTATTTTTTATGGCGATTTTAAGTAGATCTCCGCAATATTTAACCTATTTATGTGTTCCTCGATGAGGGGGGAGTAACAGTTATTTAAAATTTACAAGATTTCTAGGCTTACTGTGGACTTACTGTAGAAATAACTGATATCATTTCAGAGTAGAACTGACCTGTCACCATCTTGGATTAGGCTACAGCATGGTAGCCTAATCCATTTCCTCACGGTGTTCAGGCGGGTCTGTGCAAAAATAATAATAAAAATCTATTTTATTTTTCCCGGTGTCAGGTTTCATCTGTGATCAGGCGGCTTTGTAAAACAAGTATTAAAACACCATGGCCTAATGATGAAAGTGTTAAATTATCCATTGGGTCACAGTGGTATGAAAATTGGTACAGTCTGTAGTATAGGCGTAATTAGTATCCAGTATTTAATGTATTCTCTTATTGGTGGAAACAGTTTACTCACATTACCATATATACTTGTGCATAAGTCAGTTTTTTAGGTAGGGAAAACAGAGTTCCCAGAAGCACCTCGACTTATCGAGCCGTGATAGCGCAGTTAGTTAGAGCGTAGGACTCGTAGCCAAAGGGTCGCAGGTTCGAATCTCCAAGAGTTGCAATGTTGTCATGCGGCGACTGGTTCACTCATCCATAAAAATGAGTACCTGACAGGACGTGATGGCTATGTGTTTGAGTAATGCTTTGCACCTATAATGGCAGCATGCGTTGTTTGCTCCCTTGGGAGTTGAGATGTGTGCTGGGTGGAAACACCTATGAGTCAGGGATAATAATACTGTACAGCACCTCAGAACGGGGTTACCTGGTTCTGGCGCTATAGAAACATGCATTATTTTATATATATATATTTTTATATATATATATACATTATTATTATACATGCATCGTATTTCTTACCAGCTGAAGGAAAGATGTTTTCAGCCATCCTTGAAACACAACACCATAGGATTCAACCCAATAAGAGCCAGAGTCGGAATAAAATCATCACATCGCTGCCTACTCATCGAGTTCTACTTAAAACCGTCATCAAATATATCGCCATGATAAGGCTACTGTACACATTCTTTTATTGGCGTTATAAATGGTGATATTTTCATTGACAGTTTTAAGTCCATCTCCGTAAAGTTCAAACTATTTAAGTGTTTCTCGATGAGTGAGAAGTTTTAATTAGTTTAAATTTACAAGATTTCTAGTCTTGAAGACCAATTTACTGCAGAAATAACTGAAATAATTTCGAAGTGGAACTGACCTGTCACCATCTTGGATTAGGTCATATGGTAGCCTAATTTGCTTCCTGTGTTCAAGCAGCCTAATACCTGAATAAATTCTGAATATTTTGCTTCAGTCATTATTGAATATGGCCAGTATTGAGGGTAGTAAACTGGGTGATCCTATGACTTTATGAGGCAGTTTTGTATTCAAGGGTCTACAATGGCATAACTCATTAGCATTGAAAACGGAAGTAGTCGGATCTCTACTTGAGAGTGGGCGGGCAAATGACCAGGGTCCTGGCTTTTTACAAAACCACTAACTGTATGTATCAACTGTGATGAACAATACAGTAGTAAGATTGTTTATAGATAATATAGATGCATCACTCAGTGCTGCAAGCTTAAGGCAACACCTGTCACTGTCTTTTATACAGACAGTGATCATGATGATATTGCATGTCTTCCTCCACCTGCTAAACTACATCTCCAGTCTTGATTGTCTTTATTTACAGTCAAACTTGTCTCCAAAACCGCTACATTCGTCAGTCTGCAGATAGCTAGGTTCTATGACTGTAACGTAGTACTGTTCAACCAGTGCCTGGCCAAACAGAATTCAAACTATGCCCTATCCTGGATACATATCACTGACCCGGTAATCATAACACTCGGGTTCTTTATTAGATAAGGTGTTTGACCATATCAACAACTAGGTTTCTAAACAGTTTGATGGTAAAGATGTGACTTGTGCCAGATGGTGGACTGATATCCATAACCAGCCTGTCATTGTCAGTTGCGGTCACACCGAAATGTGTCATACTTTGTGACGGCTGACAAAACATTAGCTTCCACAAGAAGACTGCTTCGTACTCTGTTATGCTGACTGGACAAGCGATTTCTGATGTAGCTAGGATGATAATGATTGATGTTTTACGGCCACTTTTGTGCACAAGGTAGGCTAAATGGGCTGAACGACCTCCAAAGGTAATGAGACGAAGTGAAAGACGAAACAACCTTCAGATATGCCCATGCCGGGATTCGAACACGGGTGGTAGTGAGCTGTGGTCCAGCACGCTACCGCTAGACCATGGAGGCGCCCCTGATGTAGTAGGAAGTTCAAGTGTACTGTTTGTGGTGCAATGACAGACAGTGAGAAGATGATGATTGGTGTTTTATGGTCACTTTTGTGCACACGGTAGGCTAAATGGACCGAATGATGTCCAAAGGTAGTGAAACGAAGTCAAAGATGAAACACCCTTCAGATATCCCCACACCGAGATGGTAGCGATATATGGTCCAACGCGCTACTAACTATACCACAAGTTATGCATCATGAATTGAAAGAGACCAACCTTGATCTCATTTCATATGGATGTTTATCACGTTTACTAGATTTCCTCTCACCTCAATGATGACCCGACTATAACTGAGGTAGATATGAAGTCAATTCAATTCCGGAATTGAAATTGATGAGCAATTTTGGAATTGCTTATTTAAAAAAAATGGAATTGAACTTTGCAGCAAAAAAAATATAATCCACAAATTAATTTACCATTTAATTTTTAATTCAGAAATATTTCTTCCATGACAATCGTATTTGGAATATGAACTGCTCGGAGTAGGTATTCCGAGTAGGTACATGTATATATTATCGTATATATCACTGAATAAAAGAATAACTGAGGTGATCATCATTTGCAGCTTGGTATATTTTACTCCTTGGGTTGTTAAGCCTCAGCTCCTCAGTCCGACCAATTGGAATAGCCTGTTGATATACACACGTACATACCATTATTTATCATGTATATGTGGTTTGGATGGGTAAAAACCAAATAACACCAAATACATTTTTTGTTATGTGACATTATGTCTGTTTTATTTTATCAATTGTTGATGAATTAGTTTAATCCAAATTAGTTCAAACCAGATTTAGACATAGGGCAGGTTACCGTAGGTCCCAGCCATTAAGCCGGGGACGGTATTTAGGCCTAAAATATCATGATTTATGGTGTTACTGTCCAATAACCTAAAAATCTGAACTTTTCCCTGTAGTATTTCCAGCCCAGGAGACGTTTTGAACACAGAAAATAATTTTGTTTTAATAATTCGTTATTCATACCAATGTGTTTTGTATACTGCCATAGATCAAGGCAAATTATAGCCATCGTTTACGTAAACTGTTGTCGTTAGTAATGAGCCTTTGATGGTACGTTTTGTTCACTAATGAGGCAATAACCAAGTCCAAGACAATGTAATTGTAAATTACTGGTATATGAGGTCAGTTAGTAACTATAACTCTCTATTGAAAATAAATAAATTAATCAGTAACTATCCCATTATTAATATAAATATGCCCATACAAAATATGTATATGGGGGCACCCTATAATGTCTCTGCCGCCAAACGAATGAGATACGACACTCTTGGGTACGGGATGTCTTGGGTATGCGCTGCCTTCGTGAAATACGCTACTGCATCAAACAATGTTTATCCATATTTACTAAAAATCAGATAATTCTACATATAAATATTGATTTTCATTATAAAGCCATGTATAATTATCATCAACTTCTTTCACTTCTATTTTCACTCCATGACTGCATGAGTTTAAATCAAAATAACGATTGATGTACATTTGCCATTAAGCCGACCCCCCAAAATAAGGGTCAAAATGTTGACGCAAAGTCTCGGCTTAATGGCTGGGACCTACAGTAATCCCAGTTTTCTCAGAATGCTACTACCACTGTACCAGTACAAAATACTTCAATTACATCATATCATAATTTGTAAATAACCATTGTATATCCGAATAGATCCTGGTCTAATTATGTGCCATTCGAAAGTTCTCTATAGTATAAGACAAGCTTGGCTGCTTGCCTACAAAAGTGGCTGTATAAGATCACCATCGTCATTCTAACGTGTCGTATATATATGTGTGTGTGTGTGTCTACTAATATTA
Organism: Paralvinella palmiformis; assembly: GCA_025642065.1. NCBI lineage: Eukaryota > Metazoa > Annelida > Polychaeta > Terebellida > Alvinellidae > Paralvinella > Paralvinella palmiformis. Next base: position 59,485 of record JAODUP010000558.1, read on the forward strand.
TATTCCCTGAGAAAAATAATTTAACACAGGTTAAACTGACAAAGCCTTGGTTTGACCCATTGACCGGGCTAAATTAATTCAACCATCATTCAGTTCCAGCCCCGAGGTAACACACTTATACAGGGAGTGAAATGTATAAAGAACTGTGCTGTAGATGAGTAGGTGTGAGTTATAATCCATAAAGTTCTCTGTGGGATGTTTCATCTCTTATCCATAGGTAGTTTCCCTTCACTTATATGTTCCAGGTGTGACCATTGCCGAGGTGAAACAATAATAACTCAGTTAATACAGATCATCATAATAACGATTACTTAATGGAATATTTTTATTATATTTCCAGTTTGTGTTACCAGTCAGCCATCTGGCTTCCATTTGGAACACGATACGCTCAGCATCGCAAACAGCAGTCAGGACACAAACACGGCAAGGACAACAACATGTCACTGCTTCAGTCACGACTGATGATCTGCCAATTAATCAACACGAACTGAGCAATGGGGTTAGATATGATATTGATCCATTTTTAAATTAAGCGGATACAATTTATGAAAAACCGATAAAAACTTTGGTTTTGTTGTAATATTATATTTGATATCTTTCAGGTGAAGGAGACTCTAAATGAGCTTGGATTTAGTGAGCTCGCTAAACATGTAAAAGTTGAGCTGCTGAATCCAGTACTACAGCCAGCTCTTAGGAAAGACTCACGTCTTCAACATCTAGAACCATCTTATATATCTACGGAAAGTTTCTTTGTCAACAGACATGGTAATCAGGCTATACAATCTGTTTATTGTATAATTGGAATTGATTAGTTTTAACAGTAATAAGGCAGTACTGGTTTTTAACTAAATCAGGGTTCTCACACGTCCTGGAAATCCTGGAAGATAACAGATTCATTTTCCAGGTCCTGGAAATGTCCTTGAATTTTATCAAATCTGGAAATGTCCTGGAACAAATATTGCCTGCGAAAAATTACACTTGGGACAAAAAAGCCAGTGAATAAATATTATGTCTGTAGAAGAAAACTTCGATTGTAGAACAAAAAGAGTATCAGTACATAATCTTGATCAGAAAGCTAAAAGGGATGTGAATGACAAGGCTGTCTCATAAAAATGTCAATAATGGATCATCCACTGAATAAATATGATACGATTCTTCACGTATAGTTTGATTTATTTCCTTTAAATCTTGTATACTTTGTCCTGGAAAATAACATTTCCTTGCCTGTGGGAACCATGGAAATCCCATATGAAAATAACTCTATTTCTCTACTTGATTCTCTACTCTCATGGGTTAAGATTGTTATTAAGATATCTCATCTGTGATTCAAATGGAAAATTCTAACAGCAATTATAAATAATATGACCAAAATGTTTTGAAAACTAACTACCTCCATAATAATTTTGATCTATGCTTATACGTAGAGATTTTATAAGTGCAGAAGGTGTGTATAGTAAACTATTATCACATCATAGTAATGTTTCCCTATTGCAGGTCATACACTGCAAGAGTTACTTCAGCCAAGTCCACAGATGGTCAGGATCTCATTTCCTTTACTCTCATCATCGGGCTCAATTTTTCCATCAGCATGTAAGTGATCTGGGGGGATCTGTGTGTGTGTGTGTGTCAGCATTATTAATTATTTATCTTGATAATTAATAATGACAATATAATTATGATAAGAATTGAAATATTATAATTATGCAGCTCAGGTAGATATGCAGCTAGCTAACAAAACTGTTAATCAGTGTATCACCTTCATTTGTTTCATGACGATAGTAAACATTTTCTATAATAATGCATTTGTTGCATTATGTGGTGAATTATAAACATCCCACCATGGAACCTTTTGAGTGAAAATTGTATGCTTGTTACTTATGGTAATGCCTTTTGGATGATGATTGATTCCTGGTTTGTTTATTCTAGGCTAAAAATTGTGCCTTTTAGTGGAGATTGTTCGATTCTAGGCAAAAAATGGTGCCCTTTCAATGGATAATTTTGTATCATTCAATTTAGAGTGTTTATTGTAAGCTTAAAGTGGGGTGCTTTTTGGGTGGGGATTGTTGGTTTGTTCATTCTAGCCTAAAAGTGTTGGCTTTTGAGTAGAGATTGTTCACTCATTCATTCTAGGCTAATATTATGCCTTTTGATCCGAGATAGTTCATTGATATTAGGCTAAAATATGCTTGCAGCCAACAGATTTCATATATTATAACTTATAAATCAAGATAGCAATTTTTTTAAAGTCTACTCATCAATAAACATTGCCACTTTGTTAACACTTGATATTTTTGTTATCCAGTACCATAACAACTCCCTGATATCCTGTCTAATCACAGTTTATAATTGTATGAAGTTTTGTCACAATATTACAATACAGTTACTTTATGGTAGGCATTTTGTGGTTCCTCCACATGATGATGTAGTGAATGTTTGTTACGTAATGTTTGACATTAACAACTTGTGTACTTTAAGTTAATTCTTATAACATACTTAATTATGAGTGAAAGATATGTTTTAGTGAGTTACTTATGACCAAATTGATATATATATTACGGATGTTCCCTTCGAAGTTCCATCTTGGCCATACAACCCATGGGTAACTACTGCCAAGGATAGACTCACTCACCAATTCCAAATAGTAGTGATTGCTATCTTAAAAGATAAGCGTGTTTATGATGTGTATTTTAAACATCTGACAGTTAGTCAGCAGAGACGAGGGTTTCAGACAGTTAGACAGAAAAAGAGTTACGGACTGGGCGGCGAGACTCCGAAACACACCAAAGTGATGGACTTCGTTAGAGGATCAGTAAGTATAAGATACGATAACGGCTCACGCTGAACTGTCTGCTTAGTTGGTGAGGATCAGAATTAATTTAACCAGATTTGTATGGTACATGATACAGTCCAGTATTAGAAATCTTTATCAGAGGATTTGTGAAGGGATCTTATTTTGTTTTGCAGACAATTCAGATACATTAATGTAGTAATATTTGTAATTCATAATTCTGTTAATAATTCACAATAAATCTTGGGACCCATTAAATTAATGTCTGGAACCTTGAAGAAGGTTATGCCAGGGAACTTAACACTGTGTGATCAAGTATTTATATTTTTGTGTAGTTCTATCTGAATGTATACTCCATACAATGGTGGAGATTGCTTCTGATAAAAGGTGTACACAAATCTTTTTGCTAATTTTCCTCATATGTCTGCTGATCACCAAAGTTTCTCTTCGCCATTTCCAGATATTCAAGACAGTTACCAGTAAAGAACACATCAGCGATAAAGTTCGTAACCTGTTGGAGGACCCGCAGTTGGATCCATCCGTACAAGAGAAGATAAAGATTTCGTTTGCCGAGGGTTACATGGCTGGCCAGGAGATACCACCGAAAGCCGGAGTCTTGCCGTCGTATTTATTTCGGGTTTTGAAGTCGTTCACCATTATCATCCTTGTTATGGTGGTGATGCTCGTTACGCTGCGATTCATTCCAGTTTATTTCACGAGTAAGCCAACTTTCTAAACAGCCTTCTTTGTGGTGATCCATTTTAATATGTGTTTGTTATCCCATTACCACTTGATCGGAGGTCAATAATCATGTGATATTATTTAGAGTTGTTCACATTTACTTAAAAGTACAGGGGTGCCTTTGTGGCCTAACTAGTAGTGCAGTTCCCTACACACCTGTACCACCTAAATTCAAGTCCGAGTGTAGATGTTTCTGAATGGCATTTCATCTTTCATTTTGCTTCAACCCATTTAGCCTACCATTTGCACAATACATTTATCTAAACATTGAGGCTGTACAGTGAAGAAGAAGAGTATTTGTGTACAGATTATACAAAATTTTAAATATCTTCATTGTTGATACAGTTGTACAGATTATGTCCGAAGCGAGTTTAGATTTTGGCAATATTTTCATTATATCATCAGAGTACGTTTTGTGTAGAGATCTTTGAGAGAATGGTGGCAGACATTCTCAACCACACATTTATTCATATCAGCCAAAATGGAGTGCTACTATATTACCTTCAGAGTAGTTCTCTCAACTGAAATAGCGCTATGTGAATGTTCTGTTTTATTGTTGATTTAATAATCATATTTGAGCAATGGTATACTTTCATAGAACCAGTCTCTTGTACTATTGCTGGCTTCGGGTTAGACGATGAGGATTATTTATCAAGTTAATTGATATGCAGACAGTCTATATAACATTTTCCATAAATAAATTATTGTTAGGATAAAACCTGTTTAAGACTAATATGCATGTGTTGCTAAGTAACATGTCAGACTGTAGGTGTGAATTCTTTTATCCAATTATTAAATGTTATTGTTTTCTACATGTACAGACACCCGTCTCAGCACTATGTTGGGTGACATTGGTCATACAGTGAAGATTGAAGAAGTCGAAGAGAGATTCGGTGATGTTAGAGGGGTTTGTATTATTATTATTATCATTCTTGTTGGAAACTGCAACCAGGTTTAAAATACAGTCGAAGTTCCAAGTGTATCAAGTTAAAACGTCATCAATATTCATATGTAATTACAGCAATTTGAGATTCTAACCACCTTCCCTCAGATCCCAGACGTATAGTTTATATCTGAAATTACTGGCCTCAACACAGATTCACACTCAATCATTTCCTTGTATTCATTAAATTTGGATAACAATAACATTACAAATTATTATTTATTTAGTTTGTGAATTGATAAAAGCGTTTTAAATAATTGTTTTGGCTTTAATTTGTGATGCAGATAAGAACTGATCACTTCAGTCCGTTCAGCCTCCAGTTTTGATTTGAGTGTCTCATAAATTACTTGAACTTTTTTCATGTATCTGGTTTAGTTAATCCCAGATTTTCAATAATGTTCTTCTCCCACTCTTTGTTAACAATTGTTTCATATTCCAAGGATGTATTTTTGAAGATATGTGTAACTTTTGGCGATCCAAAGATTGTTGATTGACGAAAATGTTTCAGTGGTATCACCATTTTTTTGCTGATGTCGCCTTAAAATCAAGGACGAAACCCAGTTATATGTATGTTTGTAGATAGTTTCCTTGTGTTGAACCTTTTTGCTATTTTTCAGCTGGGCTACTGATTGGCAAAGTGGTTAGAGCAGTGCACTGCAAACCTCCAGATTATGGGTTTAAATTTAACTAATAAATTTGGGATAAGTTTTCCTAGGTAGTTACTAATTGTCACCTTTGTTGAAACACTATTTACAGGCAGATGAGGTCAAAGAGGAACTGAAAGATGTTGTGGAGTTCCTGCGAAATCCCGACAAGTTTACAGCTCTAGGTGCTAAACTACCCAAAGGTGTATATCAGATTTATTTTATATTTGACTGGAAGTGGTTTGTCTCTTTTATTTCTTCCATTTTTTTGAGTAATGTACAGGTAAATGTAAACAGCAATACGTGCAATTTTACTAGTAAGACCTGGATTCATTGTAGATATGCCCATACTTGTAATAAACTTGTTGGCGGACGATTTTTTTCATCCTTGCATTATGTCGTTATTTGATTCAAGTGATATGATCCAAAAGTGTACAGTCTGCCGTTGAGAATTTATTTGGAAAATTATTGTCATAGTTAAATTTTTTTTTTTAATTTAAAGTGTTAAGTTTTTCAGGAACAAAATAATAATATACCAAATTTATATAGCGTCCTATATAACCTATGAGAAGGTTACTCTAAGGTGCTTGAGATTATTATAATAGAGGGTTCGCACAGATCCTTGAAAACCTGGAAAGTCCTGGAGTTTTGTAGACATCCTTGAAAGTCCTGGAATTTCTAAGCATATATGAATTCAGTCATTACACTTCTTCCGAAATATGGGTGTATTTTTTTAGCGTTAAGAGTTCGTGAATTCATTAAAAGGGTCCTTGAATTTGACATTGGAAGGTCCTGGAAAGTCCTGGAATCTGAGATGTCAAAATGTGTATTATGAACCCTGTTTTAAATTATCTTCACAGGATAATTACCTAGCACAAATGGATAAGATCCCAGTGTTACCTACATCTATGGACTTCAATAAAAGACCTTTTAACCATGTCATGTTATGTATGAGCAGTGCCATAGCTCCATAAAACAATTACTCGTGTTATCTTTTTTCCTCTCTATAGGTGTATTACTGTGTGGACCACCAGGTGTTGGTAAAACACTGCTAGCTAGGGCTGTGGCTGGAGAAGCTGACGTACCTTTTATTTATGCTTCTGGTGCTGAGTTTGATGAGGTTTATGTCGGTGTTGGTGCTAAGAAAATTCGGGAATTGTTCAGTGAGTTTTGTTCGATGAATAATAATGAACTGGGTAATTGATGACTTTAATAATAAAAAATTAATAACATGGCTAGCTTACTCAACAACAAAGATGCAAATGATCTGTAATTTAATCCTTTCAATAAGACTATAATTGTAAATAAACTGTCAAGTTTATAAGATAGTACATGTTTAGAGGAGAAAACCTTGCCATTTGCTTGGCTGAATGGTAAAATAATCCCACAAGTACATTGTGATGGCTATGTTATGAGCCTTAACTTTTGACCATGAACAAGGAATCTCAACTCTGACACAGATAATTATGTGTGTGTGTGTAAAAACTATTCTTCAGAACAAGAATGCTGCCTTTTGCTTGTTCAAAGTTACCTGAATCTGTAAAATTGCCTTGACAAATAAATATAAATGTTGCAGCTTTAATTAATGTTAAATATGGATAAACAATGACATATTTCACTTACATTAGACAGTTCAGGTACAGTTAAGAAATCTCTACTGATTCCATAAATTAAACTATCCTTGGCTTTAGTAATTTATAAGAATCTCGATATCAAAACAACTTGCATATTCTTCAGCCACCATAAATTACAGATGGCATTTACTGAAGATGATGCAAGTTATGAGAGATATTGTCACTATTTTATTTATGCATTAATTGGTCTCTTGTGTTATTGGAAAGAAATTGTAGTTCTTTTCTGTGTCGTATCAGTGACATATAAAGAATATTTCCTATCCATTTCTAAGACCATGAATTTTGTTTATGTCATTCCCAAAGATGTTGTCTTAAGTAATGGTACTCTATGGGTGCAATAGTTAAAGCTCTGAAATGCCAACCTCCGGGTTGTGTGTTTGAATTGGACTTTACCCTTCAATCATTTGTCCCAGGTTCACCCAAACCAAGACAAAGAAACCACTCATATGTAAGAAAGCCCCATTTACATTGCTAATTTATATCAAAAAGACCCCTTCTCAAACCAGAAACCAAAATCAGGACACCCAAAGCTTTGAATGATATTCATATATTTAAGTAGTTACAATTTACAGGTGAGATGAATCCTTGATGTTCTTTGCATTTGCATCAAACCAATTTTTAGTTGTCATCAAAGTATTTGTTTCGTCTACTATTAATGAAGATTGGTTCGATTGAATGTTGAAATCCAGTTTGAGAACAGCATTGACCATCAAGTTTTTGTAGCAGATTCATTTTTATTCAATATAACGTAGAATTATTTTTACTAATAGATAAGATTATTTGTATGGGAAAAGTGGACAGTTTATTTTTGCCTGAAAAAATTACATGTTATTGAAAATAAATCATCATATTGTGATCTCCCTGATCTCACCATTGGTAAAAGAATGTTTTTATCATATGGTTCAGCAAGCCCGGTGAAACACGACCTGAAAATGAACGTTCGCTAGATGGTGCAGTCGTCGTGGAAATTATCTTTGACTTGCCTTTTATGCAAAAATATTTAAATAAGCATGTGTCTGCACAACTTTTTGATATCATATCCCATATATCAATTTTGTTTTACAGATGATGCCAAAACTCGAGCACCGTGTGTTATATTTTTAGACGAGATTGATACTGTAGGAGCAAAAAGAACAAATTCTGAGGCCCATCCTTATGCTAACCAAACCATTAACCAGTTACTGACTGAGATGGATGGGTGAGTTAACTTCTGGATAGTTCAGAGTGTAGATCTCTCTCTCTCTCTCTCTATCTGTGTGTGTGTGTGTGAGAGTCAGTGAGTGAAGAAGCTTCATTTGTTTAACTTCTTTAGGCGACACTGACAAATATTGTATATTTATTATTTCTGTGTTGCTCCAGATTCAAGCAAAATGAAGGCATCATCATATTGGGTGCTACAAACAGAAGAGACCATCTAGATCCGTGAGTGATCCTCAGACATTAATAACAATTCTTATTTACCTTTACTTGGGATATTATTTGTCGGATATGTATTTGATAAATAGCTTCTATATTGATTATTCCTCTGTTCGCTGCTATTGAACTACTAAATTGCCACTTATTTCACTCTTTATAATTATGAGATCAGTGAGACTGACTGTTGATTCTATGATTTTCCAGGTTTCCCTTGAAATTTAGATATGGGACACTAAAAAAATATAAGGAACCCGCGTCTGTTATATGATACACCCATTAAATATTCCAAGTAATGAATGACTTACTGAAAGTACTTAGTTTTGTTGTGCTTTATTACGCGCTGTTTGATTGGCTGAGATGTTGAAAATGCATGAAATTTTGCCAATTTTCAAAGTTTTCACAAGTATCTTTAGGACAATCGCCATCAACAATGGCGCAACAAAAGGAAACTCAAGCCCAAACATGCCCTCAGATCTCCCCAGAGTGGATTTGCACTTATAGTGCTCGCATCAAGGCCCACTTCATCCGGGGGCATGTGCCCCAGTGCCCAACTCATAACAATCTTAGAATCAACACTTGAGTGAGGTTCTGAATAGCATTTAGATTATAAATTCAAAGATGTTTATTCATGAAGTAACTTCTATGACACTTGTGTAAAATTTGAATATTTGTTGATTTTCTTCATGAATTTCATCATCAATCTGTGATCGTCCTTCAAAGGTAGTGAGCATAATTTAGTTAATTATGTTTCTGAATACACACTTTTTAAAACCTTTGTGTTCATCTCTCGCTGTCAGTGCTCTCATGAGAGCGGGTCGATTTGACATGGAGATCTACATGCATCCACCCGACTACAACGGACGAAAGGAGATCTTTGACCTCTACCTGGGAAAGGTGAAGGCTGGTCCAGACATCAACCTAGACAAGCTGGCCCGAGCTACCACCGGCTTTAATGGGGCAGATATAGCGAACCTGGTCAATCAGTCGGCCATCATAGCAGCTTTGCAGAATGACAGCTCGGTCTGTATGTCACATCTGGAATATGCCCGAGAGAAGATTACGATGGGTTCGTAGTTTAATTTCGTTATCGATGCTTGTACAGAATCTGAGTCAATTATTTTGATTATTTGTTATGTATAGAATTGTTATTGACTAGAATCTGTTCTTTTATTAATCGTGTTCATCATGAGATGATCAAAATATTTTGACGTATGTATGTAAACCATAAGATTCTGTGTTTGTCCTGTCTCTTTAACATCGATGTGCGTAATAATTGCGCCAAATCGGTAGCTACAAACATTATGATTGAAAGCATATTGCTACATTTCTGGTACAGATGTGGTTCTGCTCTGGTCGTATTTGTTTCTTGACTTGGATAAATCGGGGATTGAACTGTGAAGCGGGGATGAGAGTTTTCCCGATTTTACCTGATTTCTGGTTTTTCCAGAGCCGAAAATAACGTTTTGGGAATGGGTAATGAATGAAACTGGTGATTTGAAGAACTTCTCTTCCCAAAGTCGTGTTTTATCCCAATTCTGGTAGTCTCAGATTGTCCTAAAAATGCACAAAACCTAAATATTCCCCCCACAACCCCAGGTGTATGTGGCTCACTTCACTCTGCAAAATCCTTTCCCGATTTTTAGGTGTGTTTTTTCAAAGGTCACTCATGCGAAAATCTCAATCTGGTGGAATTTATTATGTATATAACTTTCGGCGTCACTGTAACTGATCACGGTAACCTTATATTCTTCAGGACCAGTAAAGAAGAAGCGTATTCCAGATGAAGAGACCAATAGAGTGACAGCGTTTCATGAGGCGGGCCACGCAGTTGTTGCCTACTTCTCTAAGGATGCCACATCCCCACACAAGATAACCATCATGCCACGTGGTCAGGCCTTGGGACACGTGAGTTCTGTTTCACACAGTGCCGCTAAATGTAGCTTAATTTTCTGTATGTTTCGTAGGAGGAAATAATGTTAGATTAACATTGTTTGTGGAAACACAACTTTATCATCTTCATGGTAGATAACAAGGATGATAAAGAACCAATTTCAGTAGTCCCTCATGGAGGCTTAAAAATTCTGAAGCTAGTCAAGTCAGATAAATTCTTACAAGTACCCTTAACCATGATTTATTTAACAAATAATCATGAGAAAATAGAACATGACAGGTGTGTGTGTGTGTGTGTGTGTGTATGTGATCAGTAGTACAAAGGATTTCTCGCTAAATATTTTCTCTCCGTGCACTGAAACAATCTTTCTGAATAACTGTGCCATATAAGTATAATATGTTTGAACTAGATTTTGTTGTAATATCCACTAGTTTTAATTATATCGGTATTGCCTTGTATTGCGGCACAGCTGCTACTACTCCTTTGTATATAATGATATCATCCTATTGTGGTGCCACCTAATATTCGTTATCTATTACTAGCCCAATAAAATCATGCGTTCTCAACTGGCGCCATCAACGTATTAATTGTTCTACCGGATAGAACATATTGAAACAGATTTGCCCTCTAGTCCTCGTCCGACTTTGCTATCCTGTGGAAACATTTACTCGTGTACAATTTAGCAGACAGACTAATCAGTATTTATGACCTTTATCTCTGACCTTTAGATGCACAATCAATAACAAGATTAACATCACCACATAATGTTATAGATGTTAGTAATTTTATCAAATCTCGACAGGTATTGTGATTTAAAGATGATTTCTTCCATTCAAATCAAACTGCACAATCATTTAGTTGATTGGGCAACAAGTCTTATTATTTGAAATCTTCGAGCCATTGCAGTGTTGTTGTTGATATTTTATTAATGTTACGGTATTATTTAATTGGCTGCATGTTTGCGGAACAATATTAATAAAATTACAGGCAGAAATTTGCCAACCTTTCAGTCTGTTGTGTGTGAGGCATCTTTTTGTTTATTAATTGATATTAAATTGTTTTTATAAAGGGACGTCCAAATTAATAATTTGAATGTATCATAATTGGAGCATTTATTTGCTTACTTAATTTTTTTCCATAAATTAATGACGTTTCCGAGAACGAGAAGTGTTCCCTGAAACAATATTTCTTGTTGACAATACTTTCTTAGTGAAGTTTCAATTATTTTTATCAAAAGCCATATACTATTTTAAATGTTGTTTAAGCCCTAGCTACCAAATAACCTCCCTGATGCTAACCGTGGGCTGTTTGACTTTCCACAGACTGCCTTTATTCCCGAGAAGGACCAATATAATCTGACCAAGAACCAGCTATTTGCCGAGATGGATGTAGCTCTAGGTGGCCGCGTAGCCGAAGAATTGACCTTCGGCAGTGATAAGGTCACGACCGGTATGTGTTCTGGTGGTTCTGTCTTAACTCTGTCAGCTTCACATTCACCGATGTTCTTTCGTATTATGACTGACCGTTGTTGGCTAAACAACTGGATCGTGTGTACATTTCTTCTGTAGTTCGACCCAAAAATGAAATACAAGCCCTTTAGATCAGTCGGTGCAAATTTAGCACCAAATTGTTGACTTCGTTTGTTGGATAAAAGCGATCGTTGTTGTTCCAACTCAATCATAGCCATTCATCAACCATTTTAGGAGATTGTTCAGTCTGGTTAATTCTTGGTAAGGACATGAGGAGCATAAGATAAAATCGGATATCGGTATTGGCTGAAATTATAATTATATTTGTCATCTTATTATTATGATATTGATTGTTTGTGTTTCGTTGTGTAATTTTAAAATCTAATTTATCTTTAGAGGTGTAGATAGTTTATTAGGTTAACACACCTCTCTCAGTAATTGTATTATTATTACTTAGAGGCCATTCGTAATTATTATTATTTTCAGAAGCAAACAAATCATATGCTGGAGGAGAGAAAGTGACATAAATGTATGGGTTTTTTAACGTTGAAAAACTAAAAATAAATAAACCAACTACCCATTAATCACTCCTCACCTATCAACCATTTTTTAGATACATAAAGACCTTTAGGATGACTACTGGCACCATCTGTTGAGCACTATTAGTATCAGATAACAGCTCTGATGTATTTAATCATCATTTTCAGCATCTAGCGGTGCACTTTTAGGGAGTAGAAACTTGTAATAAAGTTGTATCTTTTGTATACATGTAAATATTTTGATAAGTATGGACGGTATTACAGATGTATATATTGGTGTTACTAACTGTTATTTACCTTTTTATAACAAGAAATAAAACTCTGCCTCTTTGTGCTGAAGATGTTAGAATTTAGGTGTTTAAATGTTCTTGATTCTGGGGATAATGCACAAATTTCATTCTGCACAAAAGACTATCGTCCCGGTTAAAGGTGTGGCTGATCTTTTCATATCAGTCAGAGTACTCCCTGTCTAATGACATTGTACTGATTAGAGATGTGTACAGTCAGTTCTTGATTAACCAGACCTCAATTAAGCAAACAACAAAGATCATCACATAAATGTGTCATAGATATGCTAAGTGATGCTGATTTCACTAAACCACATATTTAGGAGTCCTTCCACAGCGTACTATATCAGTAAATTGGCTAATGTACTCTACTTCAAACATGACAGTTACAAGAACCCATTTATTGCGTATGGAAATAATAGAACAGGGTACCCACAGCATAGAGAAAACGTGGAAAATGTTTTACCTTCATGGAAAACATGGGGAATTTTTAAATTTGGAGAAAAAAAATGTAGTCCTTTTCATTCCAAATTTATAGCATTAGTGGTGGATGCAGGCCATGTTACTAAAAAAGTTTATGCAATATTTGCACACAATACACAGGGAAATTTGAGTCACAGAGTACGACACGGAAAATATGGAGAATTTGATTTTTGAAATCCTGTGGGTAGAAGTTCTGAATGATGTGGAGTCTGGTTTGCTAAGGAGTTTGCATTGCAGAGATCAAGTATAAAGTCGCGGAGGTCACTTTGTCCACATCTACTGATGCATCAGAATACTCATCAATAAATAAAAAACTTTTGCACAGTTATTCCATACCACTATTAGGTGTTTACTGGCCTGCACACCTCCCTGTCTCTGAGATGTTTCAGTCACCCATCCATCCATTCATTTCATGATATGGGTCAACACAGTGACTCGATGACCTACCATTAATCATTATTCCTCATTATTTTAGGTGCAGGATCTGACTTTGAGAAAGCTAACAATATTGCTGAAGCTGTGGTCAAGAAACTCGGCATGTCAGAGAAGGCTGGACTAAGGATCATCGAGGATAAAGACTTTATGGGTAAACCTCATCCCGACTACAGCTCAGCCACTCTAGAGATAGTCGATAATGAGATAAAACGAGTATTACAGGTAAATTAAACTCTGATGGTGTATTGTAGTTTTATAGGTATTGTATTACAGGTATTACTGCTGATGGTGTATGTGTGTGTGTGTGTGTGTGTGTCAGACATGGGGTCAATTCAATTCCGGAATCGGAATTGATTATTTAAAAAAAATGGAATTGGGATTGAGAAATTTTGAATTAAAATTGAGAAATTTTGAATTGGAATTGAAGTATCATACAAAAAATTAAATCCAGCAATTAATTTACCATTTTTACAAGGTTAACACTTACATGTATTGTTACCAATATAGTGGGACCATAATAATCCAAAACTTTGCAGCACTACATGTGAGCATTTAACCAATTAAAATGGTCAGGATACCTTGGGCTCCACCCACAACACGGTGACACCACCACATAGCATGCCTGTAATCTATACAGAGATATTGCTATTTAGGAATTTTCCCCGTTCACTGTTTACAACAGGCAAAAAAAAATAATCCATAAATTAATTTACCTTTTTAATTTTTTAATTCAGAAATATTTCTTCCATAACAATTCTACTCAGAATATAAAATACTTGGAGTAGTTATTCCAAGTAGGTACTCAGAGTACCTACTCATGATAAAAAATATTAGGCAAAAAAAGAGTCATGAGAAAATTAGAATTGATAAATTTGAGGTGGACTTGGAATTGACACAATGGAATTGACCCGATTTCTGGTGTGTGTGTGGTGTGTGTGTGTGTGTGTGTGTACAGACCCAGTACAAATACATGTTATTTTTCACTCACCTTCAGTTATTCTCAACGATATATCTCTGTATGATATTGTACGAGAGTGTAAATAAGCTATTTATGTTTGTGCTATTTTTATACTATAAAAAGCTGTCAGTTTTCATTCTGTTTTGTTTTCTATTCTCGGCCAGAATACTAAAGCATACAATATATTATATATTAGAAATATTGCCGGCTGACCGTTTTAATTTATTTTTGAGAAAATCTGTTCTTTAAAACAAATTGTGAGCAGAGGACTTCCTTTATTGTATCATAGTTGATGCAACCATTTTGGACAAACAACACTAAATTGTATTTTGTTTTTAAAGATATTACAAGATTTATATTTCTCAACATTTATGAGGAAATGTCTTGTGCCAGGTGATGTTATCTTGTTGTTATTAATATGAAAAGTTGTAATATTTGGTAATACTTATTGATTAATATAATTTAAATGTGTTAATTTTTGTGTAGTTACCTCCCTGGGTGATAAGAGGCTAGATATGAGTATTAAGCTGATATGTGGTTTCTGACTTAATTAATAATCCATATTTTACAGGATTCGTATGAAAGATGTAGGTCACTTTTGAAGGGTCACTCCCGAGAACTAAGGGAGCTAGCTGAAGCTCTTCTCAAGTACGAGACGCTCGACGCAGATGAGATAAGAATGATCATGGATGGAAAGAAGTTTGTGAAGAAGTCACCAAAATCGACTGGATCGAACCAGCCAGTCCTCGCACAGAAGTCTAACAAGAAAGCTATCAAGGCTCTGATTGAAGGAACCAAATTATCTTCAACTAGCAGCAGGCCAGAATCATCTGGTAGAGATGCATAACTATCTTTCCCTGACTACATCATCATCGTATTTAGGAAGCTATCTGGATTAGCTTGTATGCGAACATGTGATATATTGTGTGTGTGTGTATGTCTGTGCGTGCATGCGTGCGTGCGTGAGAGAGAGAGATTTCTTTGTCTGGTGGGTGCAGACTGTTCATGTCTAGTAAATAATAAATATCTGCAGATTACTGTTGCATCTACTGTTTAAAATTGAAATTCTGTTTTAGAAAATACGTTGCTGGCTAACTGATTGATAATTTATATAGGTCATGCAAAACAGCACTGATTAGAACCAATGGTGTTATTTGGAGGGGTGGGGGTTGTTTTTATTTTGTGGTAGGCTTTTCTAGTGTGGATAAAAGTTAATTTTCAGGTTCCATGAAAATCCTGAAGTAT
This sequence comes from Paralvinella palmiformis, assembly GCA_025642065.1. Classification (NCBI taxonomy): domain Eukaryota; kingdom Metazoa; phylum Annelida; class Polychaeta; order Terebellida; family Alvinellidae; genus Paralvinella; species Paralvinella palmiformis. The sequence goes on from JAODUP010000558.1 coordinate 74,958, forward strand.
GCAGTTATTCTCTCTAAATACATTAATGGGTGATTCTGGTCATGTCAAAGCTCATATAGCGTGGCTGGCAACGCACACTGCACTGTGGGGTGAGAGGTCACGGGATCTGCATTACACGTATCCGTGTGGGATGTTTCATCTGCTGAACTCATTCATTTCACCCAATAGATTAGCCCCGTCAGCCCTATCTCTCGCAGTTGTTTCCGAGACCAAGACTACCTGATTGTCGTGTTTAAACCGGTGTTGATGGCATTGAAAATTTGCTTTTTCGTTGACGATATTCTGTCGTCTAAAGGCCGATGTCGTCCTCTTATCATTTTCAGCATCTCTTGAGGTTAGCACGTAATGGGAAAATTATTAATTCTTAACAGGGGTGTTACTAAGACAGGTAGTCAGTCCTACCATGTAGCTATCTGTAATGGCTCATAGAAGGATGTTATTGGTCTGTGTTCATTAAGTTGGATTTTCTTCCTCACTAAGTAGGTGAATAATCAATAATAACAGTGATATTGATAATAATAATAATGATGATGATAATATAGATAATAATAAATTAGGAACCATTTAAAGACGTAGTACAGTAAAGCACTCGCTGGGAGATATCAAAGTAGGGATGGAGAAGATGGATGGGGAGGTGACGTAATTCTTGCTGCTTTCATTATGTTAATGTAATATATAAATTCCGATGACAAAGTGTAAATGATCGTTATCTCTGAATCATATGGTTGTAAAGCACTACTCTAAAGTTTCAGCAATCTGCGTTTGAGTGTGTGTGTGTGTGTGTGTGTGTGTTTAAAAACCAACAATGGTTAGAGAGAGAGATATGGTAATTGTAGGGAACTGGCATGTCCCTAACAATTAGTATTTAGAGCTGATGACTATAAAAACGGTGTCGAGATCAGATCAGCGACAGTTGTTGGCATAAACACCGTAAATGTGTTGCATTTATTCGATTTCTTTGCCTTATGTGTATTGGTTTGGCATTAAATATTTTGTCCATTAAATGATTAGTCACAATAAGCCAGATCTCCGTTCGGTGATGTCCATTATTTATTCTGTGTATTTCCCATTATGACGTAATGGGAAATAAATCCCCGAATGCCATTATGATGTGACAGATTGAAGCTGTCAGAGTGAACCCGTGTAGGGATCATCGTCAGGGTTTGAATTAACGACCTGAAACTTGCTGCCTATCTCTGAAAAAGGCCAGCCACACATTGTACGCACCCGAGATGTACTTGGAAAAGTCCTCAATCAGAAATAGGTCTAGCAGGACAGCAGAGCCTTATAATATATCGCTGACTGAGGTTGTGTTTATCGCTCATATTTAGACATGATTAATTCACCATTTCCGAGGCAAAACTGTGACGGAAATGAACCTGATATAAATACGTTTACGCGTCGTATGTTCAGTTTCGTTTCCTTTTAGCAATGAAGTGTACACCATGCGTGTTGTAGGATGAACGCTGAATTCGTTGTATTGTTTGTCTGTGTACAGAGATAATAAACAGAACTGATTCTGTCGTCACATGTCTTCTTATTGTCTATTCGTGTGGTCTAAATGGTAGCGTGTCGGACCACAGATCACTACCACCCGAGTTCGAATCTCGGCGTGGGCATATCTGAAGGATGTTTCAGCTTTGACTTCGCCTTATTACCTTTGGAGGTCGATCGGCCCGTTTAGCCTACCATGTGCACAAAAGTGGCCGTAAAAAAATCAATCCATCGTCACAATGACAACACAATTCATAAAACAATTGCTCCATTTATACAGCAGCTCAAATAACATCAGTTTGGGTTGAATTAAGAGGACGTCTTTGTGGCCAAACTGATAACGTTATGGATAGAATACCTCCAGCACCGGGATCAAATCTTGACCGACCCCTTAGAAGCTTGACGCGTCCGCAAAAGTGGCGTCGAGTTTACAACTTTATGAATTGGTTAATCTTCAAAGATGGATCCATAAATATAATACTGTACTCGTTTTTCGCGGCTGTTTTCTTTTACCAGCCAAATAATATGCATACGATACTAAATAACGTTGCCGCCTAAATAAAGACGATCAACTTCAGGTACGATTTGGGTATCTAATAATCTGAAATAGATCACTTTTATAAACTACCGAAATATATTTACTGGCTCGTCTAGGTATGACCAATTTGTTTTAATCTGAAACGACACAGTGTTTCGTTATTTGTTTATTGAAACACATTGTTTCTCGACGGACAGTGCATAAAACGTTAAACTTTGACATCGATCGTCGTGTTACCTTACTAAGCTAGAATATTTATTTACGCATATTTACGGTGATTCTTTTTTAATCCAGCTGTATTTATACATCATACTAATTATTACATAATGAAGCGTTGCTAACGATAATCATCGATGAGTGATTTGATTAAGTTTGGAATTTCTCACAAACAATTGACACGAAAATAAACAATACGAGTCCCCAGAGGATTACGATCATTAATCATACAGTTGTGGGACAACTGGATTTATTAACTGTAACTTGAATTCGGTTATGACAACGGCAGCATACAAGCACAACTACTATACAAAATCAAAACGGTCACATGATAAACAAATTTTGCGTAGTGCTGTATATAATTTGTACGAAGATTACTCTAATACGCGAATACAATATTAAACGATAGATTTTGATTGTCCTCGCTTTGATTACCTCACATCGTGGCTAGCTCAAAGAGGTCGATGTAAACCCACGCTTATGTTTAATTTGCAGGATATAAGTGATAGGGTGACTATAACAAGACAAATAGAAGTCATGGTTATTCGAATTATTCAAAAAAGGTATTGGCTACTAAAGAATTGTAAATAGCTAAAGAAGTTAAATAGCTTTTTACCAGACAATTTTAACAGTATCGGAGACAGCAAACGGATAATGATTAAATGTTGATATTTAATCATATTTAGCACATCACTAATTATATAAATATTGGTTGAGCTTTGACGTAGACAGTTATTATTTTGTTCAGATCAATGTCCACTCTAAAATGGATGATAAGGAATGGCAGGTAACATAGACGTTCTTAAGACTCATCTTAAAGGGACAGTCCACCTTCAGAAAATAAAATATATATATAATGCTTAGAACAGTAACCAAAAATTCCACAATAATAATCACGAAATATACCATAAACTGCACCATAAGCCAGATTCGAAGGGTGGAAGGAAGAAACAGAATTTCTCTGACGTCACATCGGCGCTCTCTAGACTGACGCGGATTATAGTTTCTCTTGAGCGTTAATATCTGAGCCATTTTGAATCATCTTCCTCTTGTCAGGTTCCTTCTGGCTCAAGCTGATATGGTTGTATAGCATTCATGGCGTAATTTTAACAAGATAATCCTATTTAGTTCCGGGATAATTCTTTGCTCACACTATTTATATGCTTTTGTACGGGTTCTACAGACTTCAGGTCAACCGGATACGCTGAAGTGACGTCAGCATTCAGGAGCTTCCGGTCTCTGTCTAGCTTCAAAATGGCGGCACCCGCGGGCCATTAAAAGTCGATTAATCAGCACTTTGAACTGGATTATTTAATGTGTGGGTGATTGTTTACACATTTTGACATTATTCACGATATTTGTGAGTATAGCTGTATTAGTCCTCAGAATTTGAAATGAAGGTGGACTATCCCTTTAAATAACAATGGCCCAGGCAGCGGCAACTGCGGATTAAAATAATCAAAATAAGGATAATTCAGACTGTCGATTTTGATGTTTATTTAGTCAATTATATGCTGGTGGCAAGGTACGCTATACGTTGAAGATGGCCCTAAGGTGGTCATTTATTTCTTATGTGGAGGATTCCAATGCATGTTGGCGGCATGGGCGCTGAGAGGCGCCAGTATCGCCCGAGTTCCACACACACGCACACACGCACACGCACACACACACACACACACACGAGAAAACCACCAAATTTCTTGGTGTCTTTCTGGACGAGACTCTTTCATTAAAATATCATTTGATTCACGTGAAAAATTAGATTTCTTGTGCCTTATATGGCATAAAACAAGTAAAGAAATTCCTACCAAAAGATAGTCTGAAAACTTTATACCTGGCTCTCATACAACCATATATCTCATATGGTATACTAATTTGGGGGAACGCCAATTCATCAATCCTTCAGAAAACTGTGTCTTTGCAGAACAAAAAAAGCTATTCGTATTATTGATAATGCGGGTTATGACAACCATACGGATCCCTTATTCAAAAACTGTGAAATCTTAAAATTAAGTGACACGTATGTTTGTTCATGGACGACTTTATTAGCAAGAGACTTCCTATATCCTTTGATGGCCTATTCCGTCTAAATTCTGAGGTACAGGAAAATCGCGTGACAAGGCAATCTAGTCATATGCATGTACCTCGATGTAACTCTGCATTATCCAGTAAGTTGCCGTTAGTCAATTTTTCCATTATATGTAATTCAAGATAAAAAAACTTAGCTACCTACTCAGTATCTGTAAAATGCAACAACCCTTTATTGTTGTCAATGCACACATGTCTAGGTAATTATATGATTCCTTGTTACCTGGTCCACATACTTCCAATACACACACGACCAGACTTGCAAATACAGAAACGGCATTTTATCGAGCTGACTATTATTAGCTATGATTGCTCGGGGTCAATGGGAAGACAGCTTTGGCTACAGTGGTCCCCTAATTTCTTTATATGTAATATACTTGTAAAATTGCATGATGTATACGTTATTTGATATAGAAATTGGAAATAAATACTACTAATACTACTACTACACACACACATACTCACACACACACACACACGCACAGTGTAGAATAAGCCAACAATGGGCGGGAGATTTAAAAACTATGACACGAATTAGTTACCTGCTAATCATTAACCTAAAAGAAAAATTTATATTTAGGCCAATGCTGCTAATCAATTCATTAATGACGTGAAGAAACTTGGCCTAAAATAGATATAATTATAATATATAATAAACTGTGACATTTATTTAGCATTTGTTCAGCTAGAAGCTGCTCTACCGCGCTTTACAATAATAGACATTTTGTGAGCTAAATAACTTTTAAGCCATTCGACGACTGGAATAGACCGATCAAGGCGAAATGCATTGCATCAGTTACCAACTGCGGTCTCGGGTTACAAACAGCTATGGTGCCCACTGTTAATATGGGATGGCATCATTTTCAATCGAACAATTGTGTCTTTCCAAAGGATTTAACACAATAGTTATCAAGATATAACCCAATAATTGAGTGGGTCGATTTTCCCAGATGAATGACACAGCTAAGCCATTAGTTATTCATGTTGACTCATAGGGGAATTTTAGCATGGGTTTCAATGGATTAAATAAATTATTTTTAAATTAAACTTTTAGCTGAATGTAAATTGATTTTAAAATATTTAATGCAGAGTTTTGGAAATATTAATTTTATTTGTACCTGGGAACCAATCATATATGTATCACCTGTATATTATTAAACAATTTGTTTTATTACATTAGAGTATTACTACCCTTGATATTTATATTGCACGAATGACTGATTTAGGAAATAAAATAGATCACTTTCAATACAAGATATTATGCATAAATACCAATGTTGCAGTAATAGGAATCACCCATTGAATTATAATCTATGTGATCATTGATCTTATCAATTCACATCGTCATGTCAGATGTCAAATGTTTTACAAAAAGTAAGTTTGAACTAGACATGCCCGACTATGACAGCCATGCAAATCGAGCTGAACTTTACTTAGTTTAGCGACATATATCTATTGGATAAAGTCTGCTATTCCTATTAAATGCAAAATTATGATCCGGAGATCACATACCATTAATGGACTATAGATAAAATCCGAATATAGCTGGTAAATAGCCGAAACAAAACTTTTCAATGAATAAGACATTTAGTCGGCACTACACCCGTAAATCGCCATGCAACACAGTTATTCTTAGACTTCTAACCCGAGACCGTAGTGTGAAATTCAGCGGCATGGTGGCGCCAGGGGTAATTGAATCGGTCTATTCGTGCTTTTAGACGAACCGAATATCTGACGAAATCTATAGATATTATTAAAATAACAGCCTATTGCAAGTTTAGCGTTGTATTGATTAATCTGAGCAGAAGACATATTATGTATATATTTCACAGACAAATGTAAACAAATAATGCTAGAGCGATGACATGAAACTGATAATTTCTTCATGCTATGATCCGTAGATTTGAAACATACTATAGCTGGGATAATTTTCGCTTAAGGTGAAAGGACTTAGATTTGTTTCGTTCCATGATCTGTCATCATGGAACACTCTTGACACATCAAAATGTGAACACCCCTTTTCAGTGTGGTACCATTTAATTACGGAAGCAGTACGGACGAATGGAGCTGAACTATCCCGAGTTGAGGTGGAGGCTATCATTGTCAAAGTGTTTACTCCCCTAGAGGGTCTTTAATATCTAACCTAGTTAGACATGTATTTAAGTACTTTAACACACACACACACACACCTGCACGTACGCCAGACTAGAGGGACGTGCATCGAAACGGAGGTAATATTTATTAAATTATTCGAACCCAGAAGAAAGCTGAGGTCAGCATCTGAGGTGTCGAAATGTTTTATATATAGGTTTCTTTTGGACCACAGAAAATTACTGTTGAATGTAAACTGTGGTGTCAAAATAGTTTATGATATGTATGTAGCAAGTCACCATTGAACCACACGCACGTGTTGTTTGCTGCGAGCTGCGGTATCAAATGGTATGTTTTTACGTGCTTCCGCTTTTTGTACGTAGCCTGCATGTAGCCGCTTTCCTGTGGGCGTGACATATTTGTCGCGTACGAAAAGCGAATTAGCTGGTTCCCACAGGCTGATGAGTAGACCAGACACATGCTTAGGTATACGTATATATGCATCGGAGATATAGAACATTTTATATTTAGATTGATGTATGTATGGTTTTATTTTATTTTTATTTATGGAGGTAGAGGTCTCAACGGATGTTTAAGAGATTTTCATACACACGCCGCGTACACGCCCACACACACACGCCGCGTCGAGTACACAAACGGGCGCACAATAGACAGACACACAGATAGACAGACGCACGCACGCATATATATATATATATATATATATATATATATATATCGGAATTTTTACGTCCAAATAGAGTTAGTAAATCTCTTAGACCTAAAACGACCACCTATTCGGTATTCTCATTTTCAATAATATGAGCTGAGTAATTACATAATAAACACGAAACATTAATAATTAATTACATAATATATAATGATCTACTGAAACAGAAAGGTGATTAGTCTAAAAGTTATTTCTATATAAACCTTCAGCCTCGAGAAGATGATGGTTGGTGTTTTACGGCCACTTTTGTACAGACGGTAGGCTAAATAGGCCGAGCGACCTCCTAAGGTACTGAGGCGAAGTCAAAGATGAAACACCTTTCAGATATACCCAGTATTAACTTTTACTAATGACACCGTAATAAACTTTCAAGATATTGCTGTCTTTAATATATCATAGCATACATATTATCACTAACTTTGTAGATCTGCATGCAGCGTTTGAGCTAAGCCCAAATAAACTGGAATATTGGCGGCACCTAATCAGGTGAAATGCGACAAATGGGGCGACGCATTTGTTTTGAAATTCGGATGCCAACTTTTATGTTTTATGGTTTATCTGAGTTTTACTCATCTGGCACACTTAATCCAGATTTTGGCGATTAATTCGGACTAATTATTAAAGTAAACGCATGTAATTATTATGACTAGTGTCAAATTTAATAACAAATATTGAAGTATCTTCTGTCCTTTGCCTTCCTGAATGCGGGGCGCCTCCATCGTTTAATTGGTAGCGCTATTGGCCACAGATGTCAACCACCTGAGTTCAAATCTCAGCTTGGTCATGTCTGAAAGGTGTTTCATCTTTCAGTTCGACTCATTAGCTTTAGAGGTCGCTCCGCCCATTTAGCCAACATAGTATACAAAAGTGGCCGTAAAACATGAACCATCCTTCCTGAATGATTGCGGGAATACGATGTAATTAAAATCCTCTCCCACTCTGGCCCCTGAAGCTTGCTGACAGTAATTGTCGTCAATCGGGAGCTGGATTGTCTTTTTTCTGAGATGATAAATAGAATGAGGATGATTTGTTAATGAAAAGCAGTCAGTTTGTGGCAAGATTATCTCTAATATAAAGAAAAACATGTCAAGAGGATTTGTTTTCTCAAGCGTTAGGTCTCATCATCTTAAGTGATGATTGATGATGATGATGATTGGTGTTTTACGGCAACTTTTGTGCACATGGCAAAATTTGAAAATATGTGTGGAAATATTTTGATGAAACAGTATTACTTGTTGTTAAACTTTAATGGACCCTCAAATTATTCTGACAATCCCTTTTGGTTCTTCCATTTGGAAGATATAGGTTCAATGTGAAAACTTTGTAAATTGGCTTTATTAACTATGTAACGGTGAGTGGGCGAGCGAGCGAGCGAGCGAGCGAGTGAGTGAGTGAATGCTTTATTTAGCCTCTCCTGTGGCCATACCGGGGACAATTGTTCGAAGGGCTACTGCGCACGGAATCACCCCGAATCGATCCCTGGTATGGAAGTTTGCGGGACAGTGCTCCGGTCAGTTCGCCAAGAAACCGCTCTCTGTTCATCAAACAGTAGAGATGATAACATCTGGTATTACTCACCACCTTAACCATCATCATCATCATCATCATCATCACGAGTTCCACACACCAGGCATGGGGTCAATTCAATTCCGGAATTGGAATAGGAATTGGAGCAGTAGGTAAAAAAAGAGTAGGTAAAAATGAAATTGGAATTTAAAAATTTGGAATTGAAAGTGAATTGATAAGTTTTATGTGGAATTGTAATTGACAAAATGGAATCTACCCCATGTCTGACACACACACACACACACACAGAGAGAGACACCTAGTCATTCGTACACAGATCGACGTCAACAGAACGAGGCTAACACGTGTACTGGTAATTTATTGTCTTATTCTATGATAAAGAAGGAAAGAAAAAACTCAACTAACATTTGTTGGCAGCTGTCCTGACTCAAACTGTCGCCATGGAAACAGAGACGATTAAACAAGATTAAAGAGAAATGAGGTATTCTGCGTCGCGTAAACGTTCTGGATACCGTGGACAACAACAATTGTCACTCGTCAGTCGCTGGACCGTTATCGAATAAATACTATCCTCCAAACGGGGATCACGTGCCGACCAGCGTTCGAGGCTACGATGTTTATTTGCGCCTAGCAGCGAGAGACTGTTATATACAGGAATAGATATGTAGGAGGCCGTAGGATGGAAGAGGAAGCTAAAGAGTGCCAAGAACTCGGAGAGCCGAAATACAATAGACTAACCAGCAAACTTATGCCATCATAACGTGCCCGTTAATACGCGCGTCATAAGAGGTGTCATCCTAGAACGTTATGATGAACGACGTCGCGCCGGCATCTCGTCTCTTCGAGCTTTTAGCGCGCACTCAGATTAGATTGGGAACTAATCGCAGCCGAATTTATTGCTTTGTCTTCCGAGTTGTCAGTGAAACGGGGATTATTATTTACAAACGCGCCAGTCTTAGCAACACAACGCGATGCAGAGTACACGTACCCAAACACAGAATGGACAATTTAATACCGACCGCGTTACGCGTTGCTAAGGAGATTTGCCGAACGGTGAGGTACATTCTGCTTTGTGCCGAATGTCATCTTTGTTTATAATTCGTGGCGTCCTAAAAAGGGTTTCGTTTAGTAAGCCTCGAAATAAATAACAAAAAAGGCAGTAAACTTCAGTTTAAATGAATCAGAAGCAAAACTATACCAATAAATATCTATATGCGTATATATATATATATATATATATATATATATATATACATATATATATATATATATATATATATAAAGAACACATGATTATTTATAATAAATATATTCTATATTTCAATTTTACCTTCAGGCATGTCTATTTAAGGTAAATACTACATTTAAAATGTATTTATATCCATGTAATATATATATATATATATATATATATATATATATATATATATATAACTTTACAAGAATCAATGAGTTTCACGTATCCAGTTGAGCAACAAACGATCGAAACCTCTCCCCCCCCACACACACACAGACACACCTTATTGATCAATATTTACTTACTCTGACAGACTTTTCATCCTATCGAAATTGGTTCATTCGCTTCTATTAATATTCAAATGGGGATTTCGGAGGGAATTTCTCGCCTATGACGTCATATTTGGAGATCCCTTAAGCGAAACCGCGAGAGTAAAATCTCTAACATTTAAACATGGAAAGCAAAATGAGAGATGTGAAGTAAAAGAAAGCTGTAGTGTTTTCCGGCGAATAAAAACAAACACAGATATCGCCTCAAAACGAAAACAGAAATATAACAGGACCGGGGGGGGGGTCCGATAAGTGACGGTATCTTCGATAAACGTCGTCTATATTCAATGTTCGTGAAGGTTCATGAATATGCAGCGATCGAAATTTAAATATTAATCAACAGAAAAGCTCATAATATTTCGATGGTTTGCTGGACAACTCGATACCGGAAAGTGCAGATTCTTTTACATATACATCCATCTATTATACATGTCGAACTGGCTAAGTCCCAGTATTCTCGATATACCCCTTTAATGGTCATAACGTGTGTATATACTCTGAGTAATAACTGAATTAACAGTATTAATCAACCATAACTGTATAGCTTAGTATTACTCGAAATATTGCTAATATAGATAAGTGTATGTCTGTATGCTTTTGTGTGTGTGTGTGTGTGTGTGTGTGTGTGTAGGGGGGTGTATGTGCATGTATGTGTGTGTTAGTTGTGTTGTGTGTGTGTGTGTCTACGCTTCGAATAAGTGTCATTGTCAACGTTTTTATGTATATTATGTGCGTTTGATTATACACCAAACGTATACAGGAAAATATACAGCGTCAGCGTCCTGAATAATCTGTACATAATACATTACTGTAGTACAACTGGCTGTGAACACAACACTGAGATTAGCTGTCTAAATGTGAACAAACTAACAAAGTTTATCTCCTTAAATTATACAGAATATTAACATAACACTGAACAGGGCTTTAAGTAACAAATAAGCTTATATATATCTATATATATATATATATATATATATATATATATATATATATATATATATATAGTTATGTCGTGAAAGAAAACCTTGCTGACCACAGTGTGTTAGTTTGGCGGCGGCTCAATAGGTGGCGCCACGTAAGTCAGGAAAGCCATTTCTGGAGAGCGCACGGCGCATGCTTCGTCATAATGTTCAAAGCACGTTTCTATATCATAACGTTCGCGTGCAGGACGTGTACCAGACTGGAGGGTATTGGCGGTGGTGATTTAGTTCTCGAAGATCATAAATCCGGAGAACGTTGAGTACATGTATCCGTGAAGGTAGGAGGCGCGATTCAACAGTAACAACCAAACCTGTAGCAGACGATAGGAAAAAGTAGACGTATTAGGCGGATAAATGGTATTAGTGTTGTTGTTATTGTTGTTATTGTTGTTGAGTGGCGGTATGTTAAGATTTTGTATATGTGGTATTAGGTTTTGTATAATACAATTTGTCTGTCCGTAATCGTCTACAACTATACTATCTCTCCTCATTGTGATGAGCTGCTCACTCAACACATACACGTTCGCATACGATGTAGGTTTGTATATGCAGGCAGGTATTCTCGCGTGTGTGTTGTGTTATAAGCTGAGTCAGTGAGTCAGTGAGTGTTTGATCGCGTACGGTAGTTGTCCGAAGGACTACTTTCTAAAGAAACATCTCACAATCACAGCTAGCAGTCGGATCCTAACTCTGAGCCGGAGGTTTGCGGCATAGGACACTAACTACTACGCTGTCTCAGTGGCGTATGTTGTAGTATAGGATAAATGTGGTGAGATGAAGAAGAAGATGATGATGATAATGATGATGATGGTGGAAATGATGATAATGATGGTGATGATGACGGAGATGTTGATGATGATGATGAGGATCAGTCATGATGATGGAGGCGTATTTCGATCGAATTCAGATGGCATGATTATGATGTCAATAAGAAAATGATGATGATGATGATGATGATGATGAAAACAACGATGATGATGATGATGATGATAATAATGACGGGGATGATGATGATAAAAACAACAACGATGATGATGATGATGATAATGATGACAACAATGATGATTGTGATGATGACCTACCTGGTCGCCCTTTTCCAGTGAGAGTATAGCTATATTAGAAGCCGTCGCCCAATATGGTATACTCTCAGCCCATACTGTAGCCACCATGCCGCCATTCTTCAATATCATAACGGCCGCCTACAAGACGAAAACGAAACTTCATTATACTACAATCATAACGATACCTTAAATAAGATAATAAGGGCTATGAAAACTGTACATAAAAAAATTTAAAATAGTCTTAATAACTGTCAAATATTACTGTAGAGTCATATTAAGTAAATAGCGCGTATTCAATATTAAACTGAACAAATGATATTTATTTTTATTAAATACATTTATTAATAAAATATAGTGTTTATGGGTTTTTTCCATATATTAAATATGTTCAGGAGTTTATTAATTCAGTACTTTAAGGTTTCTCATTCGCTGTTGTCTGAAAAACATAAACTTGATTCAAAACGGGTGATCCTTAACCGTATGTCAGTTTGGCGCATGCGCATCATGCAATCACAAGAGGTGTGTAGCAGCCCCTGCCCGCGTAGCGCGAATCGCGACCTTATTACGGAATAAAAGTCAAAGCCAGACAGGAAAAATTAAAATCGAAACCAAAACCAGGAAAGTAGTGAGCAATTAAAACGAAGACCAATACACGCATTAAGAGACAAGTCATATTCAAAGGGAAAGACAGCTTGGACAATGTTCCACGTTCGAAATTTGGATGATTTTTGTTTCGCTTTCTATTCTAAAACAGAAACTTTTTTGTTTTTTTATTGATTACAACAAACCAAAGTTCGCCATTTCGCGTAATTTCCCGGTGTAAATTCCACGCTTCCAGTCGGCAACATGGTCCAAACTCCGGGTTATAAGTAGCAAAGCAAGGTATAACTACCGAGTTCTGTACCTGAGGTGTGAGTGCATGTGCGCAGGGCCAACCATTATTTGCATACGTGTGATAGTGCAGAAGATAAAATGACGCTGTTATTGGTAGATGGTGCCTCTGTCTCGGTTAGATACACGCAGCAAACCCATACAACAGTTCTGTGGTAGATACACGAAGCACACTACACTGTCATAGCGTAGCGACCCACGATTTATTAAAAAAAACATTACCCGCTAAATCTGTCTTAAAAACATACCTAGTACATGATGTTATAGTATATCACTAAAATTTCTTTATTGGATTTTGGTTAAAAAGTCCGGCCCATATTAATCAATATTTAACCATGAATATTTTGGGATTTTCCTGGGCTCTACCATACGAATCATCTTCAGTATTTTTAAGGCGATGAAATGCTGGTATTTCCAAAGGAAATTCCCAAAATGTACTTTCCTAATAAAAAAAACCGACTCGTTAATGCGTTACATGCTGACTAATTGGCTCAATACTTCGGCACACGCTCAAACATCTTGCACGGAGCGTGCTACGATAGTCGTATAATGGGATATTTTGTATAGGGATGTTTAATGGGGTGTTTTAATGGGGGTGTCTTAATGGGCGATATCTAGGGTATCAGACAAAACTGTCGTAGATAGTGAGTGATGAGACAGGGATGTCCGTGAACGTGTTTGAGCGTCGCCTCGGATGTTGATATTTATTAATGAAGAATGGGGTGTCGGGTCGGTGCGTTATCAAACCTTTCCACCTCCGAATGCGTTGCTTTTGTTGCCCTGAAATGGAACAGTTTCAATGGTCGTCAGGCAGAGAGCAAGTGGCCGTAATAGAGAGGGAAGTCGGCGTATCGAGATAGGAGCCGGAATATGAAAGAATACAGTAAAATCTCTACTAGGAGACCGTAATATTCCGACCAATTTTAGGAGACTTCAACGCCAAGTTAGTAGACTTTACCCAGTCGAGATTGAGCGACTGTCATCAAACAGCGTTTACAATATTAGACAGACTGACGTTTTACTGTATGTAAAAAACAACAGGTAACGGTTCTATGTGCGTGTGCGTACGTGTGTGCGGAGACATAGCCATAAGTTGCTTCAGCATTAAATATCACGAATAATGATTTTTCTAACAGTTTAAAAAATTTGTTTAACGTTTTGAAAACGTAGCATGGAAAAACTCACTTTTCAAAATAATGATATAAACTTCTATAGCGCCAAAATCCGCGAAAATAATCGAACTCAGTGGCACACCTAGTACAGGGATTGGGCAATCTCATAGTCGAGATACGGTGCAAAGTTCATCAACAGATGATCGGATGTAGTGAAAAGCGAGCATATAGGTGCAATTTCCATGTCCAGAAGCATCCCACGAAACCAGGGATACTTCTCGCTTGGTCCAACGTTGATTTGCCACGAGTCGGGAGAATACGTTCCGTATGTAAACAGAAGGAAATATTGGACGTGTCCAGCAGAGCATTGAGGAAGTTTGGAATCTCCCAATTTTCCTCGCTGCAGGTGAAGACACATTTAGACATGTTCCCCGCACAATGTGCAACTGGTTTGTGCATTAAAACCGATGGATTATCAGTAGCAGCCAAATAATGTACGCCGTATTCGAGCGATATCCAGAGAAGACAAAAGGTCAATTAATCTAAGGATGAGAGATGAACATCGGTTACACATGAACGACTTCGTGACTAAACAGAATTCAAGGTCTTAGAGCATCCAGAAACCGAGAATCATCCATCAACGTGAATTGCTCCCTCTCGGTGTAAAGATTTGGTGCGGCATAGCATCGGAAAGTGTAATCGAGGCTTTTACTTGAATACAAATATGGCAATATAGTTGCGCTGACTGTCTGCTGATATGGAGAAATGTTGAACGATGGTGCGGATTCAGCAGCGGAAGGCCAGGCCTGAGATATGATGACGGAAAGATGGAGCAATTGTCTAGTCATCCAGGGCTACAATATACAATTGTTAATGGAGTTGTCTAAGCGCGACATTCACACCCAATTGGCCTTCGCACTCAGCCGATTAACCAGCACGAGACTTTGTTTTGTTTCCGGATTAACTGAACGACAGTTTTTATGTCAATAAGCTCCCTGAACCATATATAGACCAACCTTAAAGACAACATTCGGGAAGATTGTCACAAGGTGTTACGGAAAATGTCTCAGAAAGAACCCGTGTGTATGCTTGTGTGTGTGTGTGTGTGTGTGTGTGTGTGTGTGTGTGTGTGTGTGTGTGTGTGTGTGTGTGTGTGTGTGTGTGTGTGTGTGTGTGTGTGCGCGCGCGCGCGCGCGTGTGTGTGTGTGTATGCAACGGATACTAGGGCCATTTACGTGAAATTATTTTCCATACATTCTTTAAAGTAACAAACAAAAACCTTTTCAAATTCTAAATGGTAAAGCAACTTATGGCCACGCTATGTATATATATATATATATATATATATATATATATATATATATATATATATATATGAAGAGAAAGAGCTGTCATTTGCCTACTATTTCCATTAATACATACACAAACTACCATTTAATAGATTAGAGCATCTCGGCCTTAAGTATCCCTCTTTATAAACAGGTAGCACACACGTAGACATTAGAGACCTAGTATACAGTTCTTATATTAGTACTATATGTCAGATGTCATAGGACATAGTACTGTAGTATTTAGTGATGTCATACCATAATAAGACTGTCATCTCAACAGATGTTTTAATCTGTACCGAGTGACCTTTCCATTAACCCATGAAGGTAATCACCTTAGCAGAGCTAACGCATATATATATATATATATATATATATATATATATATATATATAAGGAGCCATCCACTCGTCGACGTCTTATTGAAAAACGTCCCATGTGTCTTGTGTGTACATGTGTATGTGTGTGCGTGCGTGCGTGTGTGCGTGTACGTGCGTGCGTATATGTGTCCCCATTGTCCAACAATCATACACACAATATTTAACAAAGAACATAAGCATTTCTTATCACATAATGACAACTAGACATCAATCGCCGTGTGTAATAGACCGTGACCACCAGCTAAAGACAGATTGTTCGTTATATTATTGATAATAATTATATATTAACTTAATATAAAACTATTGATTTATTGACTGATTTGATCAATATGCTCAAGATGGCGGAGTGGTACTATGTCTGGACAGATGAGATATATATATATATATATATATATATATATATATATATATATATATATATATACTTATTTATTTATATAGTATTTTCCAATTTTTTTTAAAATAAATGGAAAATTTTAATAGTTGTCGTGCCTGTAATGACCGAAAAGGGCGAAAGGTGGAAAATAGACAAATATAACTGATTCTTTTTGTACATTCGGAGAACCTTCCTATATTTTGTTACCCATTCAGAGCTAAAGGACAATTTGTCTTAAGATAAATCAAGTGGCGGAGAAAATAAGAAGCCCAACTCTAACAATAACACTAAAAAATCAGTTCTCATAGATTTGTTACAATTGTTTCGATTAAAGAATGGAATGCCCAGCTATTGGCATATTCCAATATTCTGATAATTTGCCATAAAATAGTTTAAATAGAACTCAGCTTATTAAGCACTAATCCAATGGATAATCGAAGTGCGCACTTTGTGTTGTCAATTAACATGCAAAATCTGACAAGAAGACAGAGATTGTGTTTTACCAGAAAACTGAAATACTAAACAATAACCGTTCTCTGACAGGTCGTGGGGCGCCTCCGTGGTCTAGCGGTAGGGTGTTGGACCACAGATCACTACCATCCGTGTTCGAATCTCGGCGTTGGCATATCTGAAGGCTGTTTCATCTTTGACTTCGCTTCATTACCTTTGGAGGTCGCTCCGCCCATTTAGCCTACCATGTGCTCAAAAATGGCCGTATAACATCAATCATTATCATCTGACAGGTCGTGCGGTATAACGGTTACGAGGATTGGGTATATTACGTAGATTTTAATTAGTTCGCAAAAACGTTACTGTTGTTGTTGTTAGGCCATTTTTGTAACCTCCAACGGTAATGAAGCGAAATGAAAGATGGCTGGATGGATTAATGTTGTTTAACGACACGTCGGCACAATTTAGGCCATTCAGTGTCCTAGAACGTTTAGATACATAGACATATAGTTACATACATACACATCAATGTACACATAACCAGATGAAATGAATGAAAGATGAAACACCGTTCTGACATAGCTCAACCGGGGTTTGAACCCAGGCGCTATTGATATGTAGCCAACCGCGCTACCAGTTAGGTCATGGGGGCGCCCTTTAATCAGTTAAAAAAAAATAAGTTCGTATAAAAGTTTAGATGAATTTGACGCAAGATGGTGGGCCGTATATACCCCCAAGGACTGGGGGTTGGACAAATGGTCGTATATACCACAAGGACTGGGGGTTGGATGACTCTGGTATGCTTCCTACCATGAAAATATATGTGCATATGGAATAGCGACGACAGGAAGAGGAAAGTCCTCCCGACACATGGTGCGCAGGTGCGTACCGCCGCTTACCGATAGGCGCTACGATTCCGGGTCACGTGACTTACCTTCTGCCGCCCCTGTGCCGATACGATGACATTGAACTGGTAGGTGCCGTTAACGGGCGCCGTAAATCGGCCGCTGTTGACGTCATAGGCGTGACCTATATTGGTGATGACCTGGTCAAAGACTATGTCGGTGTGCTCGGTGACCGGTCCCATGTTGTTCGATAGACCGACGAAGAACGCGATCTTCTTCGGTACTGGCGCCGACAGACCTGGAAAGGTGACGAAATAGGACGCTTTTGTGAGTCGGACATAGATGGTGCTGTGACGTCATCTATGTCGTCAGTTAGTAGAGATAAGTAGTGATAGAAATGAGAGAAATGGTGAGTGAGAGAGAGAGAGAGAGGGGGGGGAGTGAGTGAGTCAGTCGGGTGGTTAGAGGTGATTGTTAGTACTACTGGAGAAGGACAAGTTCGAGAACAGCGACAGACGAAAGAGGGGCTGGTTGAAGGAAGTTTGTTTTCAAACATATTTGCGGCCTCACACACACACACACACACACACACACACACACACACACACACACACACACACACACTGTCTCTCTATCTCTCTATCTCTCTCTTTACCAAAGATATCTAGTTAGAAACAGCAAAACGAAATATAACATCCACAACAAGACATTCTCTTCCATTATTTAATTGTTTACGTTTGAAGAAGACACGGAGTACACAACAAGTAAATAAACAAATGAAAACAAACACAGATCAGTAATAGAATAGTGTAAGAATGACACACAACTCTCTCTCTCTCTCTCTCTCTCTCTCTCTCTCTCTCTCTCATATATATATATATATATATATATATATATATATATATATATATATATATATATATATATATATACTTCAATCACAATCAGACAATTTATACTTAGGCCATCAAAGTGATAGGATATGACAAGTATGTAACTCCATCCATCACCTATACCCTTCCCCCCCCCTCCCATATATGCCTGTCCTATGGCGGAAGCGAAAAACGTGAAACCAAATCTTAATACAGTCTGGCCTTATCTAAGGTTATTGTTAGGCGAGTGACCGTATTAGACGAACCACTGGTCACAGGTTCGTTTATCACTGACCAGTTAATGGTCGTATTACAGGGTACTAACTCTATATTACACCATATATATAATTAACCCAGAGTCAATCCTCCGGTGTCGATGTATAAAACTGTTCGCATTTTAGCTAATTTTAACTCATAATCTCGCTTCTGTACAAACACCATGGGCACGAGGTCATGGCCGCTTCGTGATGGCTAAATGATAGAGTGCTGGGCTGAAAGTAAAAGTATTTCGGTTCGAATCCAACAACAGGGTATTGCTCTTTGACGTGCTCCACACTAAGTCGGTGGTGGATTATAATGGAGTATTCTGGGCCTGTACTTTTTTATGAGAAAACTTTGCTCCAGAGAGAGTGGACGTCAGTAGTAGATTGTACGGGGGACACACGAGGGGGTTCCAAAGCCCTAAATCTAATCTTATCGCAACTAATATAAATTAATATCATGTGCGGGTAAAGTGATAACCAACAGACAGTTTTTGTCCTCACTACCGCGCACGTCATAGCGGACAGATTTGTATCCGCGCAATGGCTGCTAGACTACTATCTCTTAGGATGGTTCCCCTAAAAATCCGTGTGGCTTCCCATTAACAAGGGTTCCATTAATCCATTAATTATAATATTGCGCCAAAGATCAGTCGGCTCCCTTCGTCAGAAGAATCTTAACAATTCTCCGAATGCCTTATTCAAATTAGCGACATCTTGACGATCGATTCCCGATCGAAATGCCAACCGGTCGTCGATCAAAATGCCGAAAGTGGACGGAACGCGGCAAAATCGCGGCGAAGGGCCATAAAAGAAGCTCAGCCATCATTCATCGGGGCTAAAATCATGCAAATGTCCATAAAACCACGTCGCTGGGCGTCGTCGAGGGCTACATTGTGACCGGGTATTCGCCCCCGAAACGAGAAGAAATAAATCGCCGAAGGCCCCTAGGTCCATTTCCGATATTTCGATCCTTCTCTGGTGCTGTTTTGTTCGGCGAATAGAGCGGGCGGATGGGAAAGGGGCGCTACTAAATACCACCTACCACTAGGGGCGCTCTGGCTGGTTCGCGGGTCGAACTATTTATTGTTTTAGAAATCGCTGAGAGCCGCCGACGAATATCCCTCGATTGTGATTCCATTAGGCAGCGGCCAGGTTAGGACGGCAATCTATGGAACGATTCGATCGAGGGCGACGGATTAAGAGCGCTCACGGCGGGGTGTAATTAGAACCACCGAAGACCTGGACTCTCCTCGTCCTATAAGCGCACCATGAGATGTCTCGGTGACATGGCGTCGGGAAGTCGAACAGACATCGACAACACCTGACTGTCGTGTAGTACGCCATAAATATTTACATTTAATTGTGGGAACAGGGAGAAATTCGTCGGGTTTTTCCACATCCTCCTCCTCCCGAATAAACAAACAGAGTGTTGACCGCTTGAATTAGCGTCATCGATTTGGTGATGGCGTGGGGCGGAGGTTAATTTATAGAATGAACTTGATGTGAACATCTGTAACATGTGGACACTCGTCACGCCATAAGGATATCATGGTCGCCTGATGAGTGTACGTGAACTGTGCTGTTTTGGTACAAGCGTTGGTGATGAAACAGTCGCTTATTTATTGTCCTTCAGCATCCATCAGGGATGAACAGCGACGTGTGTTTGTACGTTTGCGTGTGTGCGCATGTGTGTGCAAGTGTTCACATAGCGACAAATACTCGCAAAAATAATTATATCACACCTCTTCTTCATATAATTATCAATGGAAAGCCGCCGAAATACCTGTGTGAACTCTTCTTCATTAGAAAGTCATCCTGAAAACTGACTTTATCCAATCAGATACTAATACAGGCAGCTGTATCTCGGCCTAAGCCACATTACTGTTGTAACGTTCCTATTGTTACTATTTTAAATCGCAATTGGTGGAGCAAGTGGCTGAATTTGTGCTGACTTCCGAAATTTAAAATCTATTCTTAAAACTTACCTGATCAAGGGTTCTTTTTACAGATATACAAACCCGTGTACGCTAACAATTTTCCGGAATATGATATATCATTGGAGAGGTAGGACTGTCTAGAAACATTCGCTAGAAAATATGAAACACCACGAATATTGCCCACTCGTCTTTCGCGAAGGTCAATCACGTGACTCGGTAGGTCCATGTTTGAGAGTCACGTGATGTCTAAAGGCGCCCCCTCCTGGCATATCTCATCGGTTCGAACAAGCTGCTAGAAGAGTTGTTCCATGTCTGTGATTGGTTCATTTAGTTCTGTCCTAACACCTGTCACCGACAGACGCGAAACACATCTGGCCTCTGGATATCTTTAATCTTCTGGAAGTCTTCCTCGTTCTGGATGCTTTCCTTTGGTGGGGCATGGTAGCTCATTGGTAAGGTGGTAGACTAGAAAACGAAAGGCCCCGGGATTCAAATCCTTGTTCTTGCCCTATACAGGGTTACTAGACGATTCAAAAATAAATAAGTATCTGGTGATGCAGACGATTGGCATTTTGGACGTAATAAAAAAATAGCGGCAGCTATCCTTGCCGGAAAGTTGATGAAAATATCACATGCTACAGGAGACCAAGATATAAAATCTTTAAATGTTCAATTTGACACAAAAACTAATTTTAGTTTCAGTTTATACTAGGACTATTTTCTTTTTTGTTTATGTTGACACTATTCTTGGCGGAGGCGCATCAGTCTAAAACGGCGATAAGTCGTCTGTAATGGTGAGAAAGTTAGCGAAGAACCCACAAGACCTACAGTACCGTTCAACAAGTAAGCGACATTGTACCACTGGAAGGCAGTAAGCCAAACCCTTTACGAGATCAAAACATGAAAAAGTCGAACACTGAAAGAAGCCAAAAACCTCCCACCGTCTTCTGACGAAGTAGTCGGCAAAACTGCTCTAAAGCTCATCATCGCCCGTGAAACTATCCGTAAACAGTTGGCCGACGCCATTTTTGTCATCCCGTACTAAATCCCATCATCAACCTAACAAAACACAAAACAAAACAAAAAACAAACGCCCTGGTTTGTCTATCCAAATATACCGCCCTGTATTCATAACATTCTGATTCAATACTGCTTGAAAGTTCTCGTTAATTAACGACGCTTTGATGTAAGAGCGAAAACGGCGAGCTAATATCGGTAAGTTTACATAACTTCCCCGAAGAACTACCACTTCGAAGTTATTAGAATTATTTTAGTCAAATCTGGTCGGGTTATTGCCCGCATTCGCCGTATCCGAATCGAGCCGGGCCGAAACTAAAAGCTCGCCTAGAACGGCTGGCTTTACTTTAGGTTGCGGCTCCCAGGGGTCACTGTCGTCGTTATCTTTACTCGCTAGAGGTCAGCAAGGTCTCTATCTCGATCGATACAGATAAGAATAGATCAAAGATGGGAGCAGGGAGGGTGATGTTAACGACTCCTAGGAGTCCATCAGGTCAAAGTGAATCGATTCTCAATCAAAGATTCTCCCGAGAAGATAGGATTCCGTATCACGTGACGTATAATTGGCGGATAATATGACGCCATACACATGCTGTCCATTTTAGAGATGTGTTCTATGGAATACCGTTTCAAATAGGAATCTGTATGGTTGGGAGGTAAAAGCAGGAATCTGGCTTTTGCTGTGTATTTCTGACAATATTTATTTATGTCGACGACGACGACAACAACAAAGAACACGTGGTGAGAGCGATCTTTTGACCATAATCGAGGCTGTACACGCCCTCCCAATCGTACCCCGGAGAAATAATGTTCAGATCGCCTGGCCGCATAACCATTAACCGTATACCTATTATCGCTCGCCTCTCTCTCTCTCTCTCTCTCTCTCTCCGTCAGCAATTAGCCACTCGCCCTCGAAAACAAGTCACGAACTAACAATCGTCGGGTTGGGTCGCGGAGGAATACATCCACCCCGCCCGACTTAGCCATCGATCTGAAGTTCCCCTTTCCGGAACGACCCTACCCTATCTGGTCTGCTACGATAATGGCCGAGACGCCCCCTGGGGAAGCCCGAGCTAACATCGATCTCTTACGAAAACTGCATAAAACACGAGTACGGCCCGTGGAGAAGTCTACCGACCGGAAACGGTTCCGATCCGAGATTTTGTTTGTTTCTGGGCACGTCGAGATTTTTTCACGGCTAACAGTGGCGTCATATCGTACGAAAAACACGTTTTCGTGATGTTCATGAAATTATTACTTTTTATTCAGTTCGACGAGAGTAGGTTCTTCAGCGAGTGACTTCCGGGCAAACTTTGAGAATACCTGTCTCTTTTTTTTCTTCTCTTTCGGGCTTTCACCAAAATTTACTGTTTACGCGTACCCAGTTCACCTGAAGATAGGTAGGCCTCGGTAAGACTGTAGTCATTGGTGTGTCGCGTCAGCGACACGCCTTTAGTGTGTTCACTTTTGAATCGAGTCACGAGAAAGCCTTATTTAGAAAGTCCACCCGAGGGTCAAGAACAATATTGGCAATCTACACGAAAAGGAGCCATTTTTATATTGATACATTGATCACTGTACAAGATGCCATCCTAATTACACAAAGTGTATCGTGGGATAAACGTCTCATACTGTATCGCTTCTAGTCTAATACTATCATATGAGTAATATACCTTAAGATAAGTTTTACTCTCTGTCAGGTAGTTTCTTGTGCTCAACTTCAATGCATGCTAGATATTTTACACACACACACACACACACACACACGAGAGAGAGAGAGAGAGAGAGAGAGAGAGAGAGAGAGAGAGAGAGAGAGAGAGAGAGAGATATTAATTATCCTTAAAACACACCCGCACATATTTAGCACCTCATTTTAAATAGCCACAGAATTGTTTAGCTTTTCAAAATGAAACTCTTTTAGTATGAACTTCAGTTCAGAAACATATTTGCCAAATCAATATTGTACAAAATAAATAGCACGATACTTAATAATGGGCTTTGTGATCTATCTTATACGATAATACGGCTTATTAGTTTTTCTAACACAATTATATGCAATATATCATGAGCCAAATTGACGATAAAAACTGTGATCACATTGCTTTTAAATTAAATTGTTGAAAAACTTTCCTTTGGCAAAAAGATTAAAAGTGTTACGATCTGCTTCCAAGAGGTATATACAATATTCACATAATACTAAACATTTGTATGTTTTTCCTGTTAGAAATAACAGATCATTTAGCATAGCATCTGCATAAAAATTCCCGTAAAACATCAATCATCATGCTAGAGATAATGTACTTCGAATATAATCTTATTGTGACTTTCAAATTATAATAGGATATATCCCTGATATTATGCTATGCTTTATTTATATCTTCACCGGGTTTCAAAAAAAAGTCATAATAGAATATTGTATGATGATTGTAAAAAATTGTAATATTATACAATACAAGATAATACGGGATAATTTCTTCAACGTATAATATTACATTGTAACAATCAAATGTTGCTATTACATTCTTTCTTAATGTGCTATAAATGGAAGATTGGAAACTATTTAATTTATTCTAAACTAATTCCCGGTGAGAAATCATAGACATATATTGATGAAATGGTGACTACGTAATCTATGGCTAATTGTAATGAGCTGCTGATGCCGTGACAGCCACACACGTTAAAGGTAATAACAACAGATAATTATTAGTTCAATGTTGAAAGTAATACTTCATCAATAACCTTTGATCCTGGCCAGTTTTTAAATAGGCAAACTGAAATAATGCTATGTAACTCATTATGGTCTCAAATTGGACGCCAACATTACTAGTATTGTACAAACAATAGTTCGTTTGTTTCCTACACAACTGCATAGTAATTGTTTTCCATTTTGTCTTGATCTGGTATTATATTACTATTTCAAATTGTAAAATTCTGTTGTATGTTTACTGGTAAATTTGTATGGTTATCCTGAATAAATAATAATTGATAGCCACAAATTTAAGACAAAACCGTCTTCAATAACCTCTCCAGTATGGTCTTGATAACTAACCTTTTCTAGCTATTATGATTGGTTTCTTCTGTAACAAAGATATACCAATTAATCTTGATGGCTCATTATTGTCCCAGTTTACAGAGGCATAGCTGACATAGCATAATATCAGTATGTTACATACGATGGCAATAATCTATAATATTTCAAATCTTCTATAAAAGCGACAAACTTTGGCATATTTTCTGTTGTTTCTTCTTAATCTATGCTAGTTTGTGATAAAATAATACTTAGAAACTTAGTTATCAGAGTTCTTTCTATTGCAATATCAATTCAAGTTTATTTGGATGCAAGAAGAAATATTAAAGTTAATGATATTTGGACTGATTGTTAAAATACCATAAGAAAGGCAATCTTACAGACTGTGAAAATTGGAAAAGAATTACTTTGATGCGTATCCCGGTAAAGTGTTCGGGAAAGTCTTAATCAATTAAGAGAGGGAATTGATAACAAGTTGAAAAGAACAAACACTTCAGAAAAGGATGAAACACAGTTGGGCGGATAGTCATTTTTAAAAACATTATAGTATAGGTAGTGTGATTGCGAGCAAGACTAAATGTTATTTTTATAGACTTCGAAGGGGCCTTTGAATCGGTGCGCTAAGAAAACGTTTGAAACATATGGCCATCTACGGAATCGCTCAAAGGATAATACGAACGTTCCTGGACAGTGAATGTGCAACGTTAGATGAAAGTGAACAATCATAGTGGTTCAAAGTAGAAACTGGAGTTAAACAATGAGATGTAATGTAAGAATTTCTTATCTTATTGGTGGTTGACCGGATATTGAATTAAACAATACAGAAGAAGATAATACAGAAATATGATGGAGATACACATCAAAACGCAAAGGCACAAACTTCGTAGATGGCATCTTGCTGATGTCATCAAATTGAAGGCACACCAAAATTAAGACATCAGATATATATATATATATATATATATATATATATATATATATATTGGCATTAATAACTGGACTTAAAATCAATAGAACGAAGACTGAACAGTTAAGGACCAACAGCAAATTTAATGGCCAAATATACATCAATGGCCAAGAAGTGAATGAAAGTAAACATATTTCGGCACGATCAATAGCAAGCAAGGAGGATGACCTTACCAACAGAAGACAGAAAGTCACGACATCGTTAATGAAAATCGATCACATATGCGGCTCAGGTATATATAGACGTTAAGACAAAACTGGATGTAATCAATATCGTAATTAAAGCAAATAAATGATGATAATGAACTGTATGTGATCAATTGTAGCTGCCTGAGAAGAATTCTTTAAGGTTAGATAGCTAGGAGCAATAACAAACGAAGCTTTCGAAAAGGTCACAAAACCAGGGAAGACGAGCATAAATGGACAGGAAAGTATATGGAACTGGATGGTGCCTGTACTGAGATCAAAGGTAGAATACCTCTACTTGACAACAACGGCGTGGACGCCGGAAGGGACGAGGAAAGTTGACCTGCCATGAAACATTAACATGGAGAGCCGCAGTAGAAATTGGAACGAAAACAACGGTGATGGCCTACACGTAGTGATTGACAGCTGCGAGGTGACACAATTATACAACAGCCGTATAGACCACGTGACCTATAGAAGTTAGCTAAGCTAAGTGAATTCATTATAATGATGATGGTGATGATGATGATTGATATTTTAGGGCCACTTTTGTGGAATTCATTATAAATCGATTATTTAAAACACTTTATTGCAATTTCACACTGACTCACTCATAATAATATCGGTATCAAAAGGTACTTCAGTCATAAAACAATTATCTATCGGTATCACATAATTGATGTGAACTTTGTTATAAAAACATTAAAAAAATCAATCGGAGAATAAAATGTCAACATTAAATATTGATCTTTAATTAGATAATTATTTGTTATTGCCATCTTTTGAATAATTTTATTATTTTTGTAATTTTCAATTTGGACCGTTCCTTGCCCATGCCGCAATGTTTATAAATATTGTGTAATAAACAGCTAACAAACATATGATATTTAGATAGCGAATATAATTTTAAAAATCATCTAACTTTAGTCTGCTTTTTGCAGTCTTGTAATTCAGTTCAAAACTGTCATGTCAAATTTGTTGGCTAGATTGTACATCGAAGGACACCTGCAAATGTGTCATTAATGTCTACTAGGCATACAGCCAGTGGCATCTACTAGTGTTAGCAAATAAGTGAGATTATCTCCCACAACCCAATGACGGTTTATGTGGCAAACCTCAGCAGATTATTAATAGTTTTCTTCAGGTTAGTGGTAGTATTTCTATCACATTAACAAGTTGAGAGCCTACATCACGCAACCGTCTTACAGTTAATCGCTAATATTGCTAATATAGCTAATATTATATTTGATAAATTTCATTTCTTCGTCGTTTCATCTAGTTCTAGATTCCCTGTTTCGTCAAATTGCGGTATTACTTTAGGTTTTTTATGTATACTGCAGTATTTGTATTATTGCCAATTTGTACCGGTTTGTACAACAACTTTCTATTAATTAAGTTGATGGATAGTTAGTAAAACACTTAGGTGTCATTAGTATAAATTTATGAGATTTAAGGATTGAGTGAGCTTTAAATAAATGACTAATGTAAAGAAATGAGGATTACTTCTTAGGCTTGAATAAATCGTAGTATTTACTTAGGATGACTCGATCTTTCTTTAAGTATTAACAGTTTAGGTTAGTATAATATTAAACTATATATATATATATATATATATATATATATATATATATATATATATATATATATATCAGAGAGAAAGAGAGAGAGAGAGAAGATAGATAGATAGATAGATAGATAGATAGATAGATAGATAGATAGATAGAGAGAGAGAGAGAGAGAGAGAGAGAGAGAGAGGAGAGAATACCGACGACATACTAGTACACCTCTAACAATGCACGCCTTATGATTCAGTATAAGTTAAAACTGCAGCATGTCAAAGGAACTGAGAAGTTATAAACGGGCGCAGCACATTATAGCGTGGCTGACCACATACCTCTAGCATCTGGGTTCAAAAATCTGCTCAGGGTATATCTAAAAGGTATTTCATCTGTGACTTCGTCTCATTACATTTGAAAGTCCGTCGACGCATTTAGCCTAACATGTGATCAGGGTCTAATAGACCTACGGTCAAATACAAGCTGACAGTTGCCTATAAACTGTAAAACGACAGGTTTATGGTTAGTATATTTGACCCAGAATATAGCCGAGATTATCAAAATAACGTATTGCATCTTTGAATTAATTTAGGGCTCTTCCGTGGTCTAACTGGTAGAGCGTTGAAACACAAATCCCTACCACCTGAGTTCGAATCTCGCCGTGAGCATATCTGAAGGGCGTTTCATCTTTGACTTCGCTTTCATTGCCCTTTTAGCCTACCATATACACAAAGGTGGCTGTAAAATATCAATCATTCATCATCATCATCATCTTTGAATTAATTTACGTTACTCTTTAAACCGCCGTTGATTCCTATTTATGGCAGTCCGTGGTGTGAAATTAGATACCTTTCAATACCCAAAGATTCACCAACATGAAGCTTATCGGTGGACTGACACGAACTGGCCAAGTACGAAAAGTACTTGCCTGACGGAATGGACTGATGAATCATTTACACGCGCGGCACAACAAGGGATCTATATCAATATAATTTTTCCAGAAGATCGCTTTATTCCATGTTTCTCTTTCCATCAGCCTTAAATTAGACATCCCAAGAACAATTCGGGGTCATTTGATTCTCGTTCCTAAATATCTCCGCCACGACTTCAGAACAAAATCAATGTGTTCTTGTCATTTCGCCAATTGTACGCCAGTGTACGTTAATGGAACAGAGCTCCAGCAGCCATTGAACATCGGGGTTCTGTCTAATTAATTATGGCAAATCGACAGTTGACGTGTTATTGGTCACAGTTCGATATCGGGACGGTGAGAATGTCAAGGTCAAATAGTCGACGGTTACGATGGAATGATTTAATTCAGCATCGAATGCTCGGACAAATATTCATTCAATTTGTTTTCGTTGTTGCTGTTGTTGTTGTGTTTGTTGCTGTTGTTGTTGTGTTTGTTGATGTTGTTCTCGTCATTCCGTTTGGGTTATTGTTCTTGCTATTGGTTGTAGCGATAGCAATGACTCCAATGACCCTTCTTCCTTCTATCACAAACTGCCAACTTTTACGCGTCACTTTTAATTCAACGAGACAATCACCTATCCACGACGTTCTGAGCCGAGAAATTAATATCCGAATAGGTCTCAAAAAGTGTCCTACTTTTTTTTCTTTTAGATTCGAACCCGCGACCCGTGACAATTCTTGCCACGCGCTAAAACCGTACACCATCCGAGCCTACGAATGATAACGATAATTGGAAATGACAACGAAAATGTTTAGCGATGAAACATTCACTTCCGCCCCACTTCTCCCTCTCCAAACACCGACCCACACTTTGTGTCCATTTCCATCCAAATCTCTGTTGACAGATTGAACGTATTAGAATCTAGACACGTTCACACGACCTCCGCTGACAGCTAACAAAGCAGCAGTCAGACCAGTAAGCCATTCCGTCCCTATTTCTCTATTTGCCATCATGATGCCGACTACAAGGACGAGTTGATATCACGTCGGAATGGCGGCCATCTTCTAAACGTTTATAATTAGCGGATATGTCAATTAGTCGTCACCTGATCACATGATAATTAGTTGCTTCTCGTTTGATGGCCCCACTGAGGTAGGGGCGTAAAGTGAGATGACGAATGGGGATGTTGAAGATTTATGTCCTGCGAGTACCGCCAACGCAAGTGCGTTCGTGTTTTTTTTTAAATGTATGTATGTGTGTATGTATGTGTGTATATATATGTGGGTGTGTGTGTGCGCGCGTGTGTCTATGGGGGGGGGGGTTAGTTAGGAATCCAACAAGTCAGTTATTCAGTTACGTCATATAACATATTTTTTTAACCAAAACTAGATCTACGACCCATCTGTGATTGATGCAATTAAAAACAAGTTAAATCTCAGTCCAAACAATATGAGTACTGTCCATTTGATTAAGTATATATATATATATATATATATATATATATATATATATATATATATATATATATATATATATATATATAGGAGTAATTCGGTTATCATACATTTCTTCCCCAGGCAGCTGCATCTAGACTCCAGTCTGTTCAGTATATATATATATATATATATATATATATATATATATATATATATATATATATATATTATAATCTGATGTTGCAGGTGGATATTTATAGCGGATTTGAGTGCTACTGGGTCAACATATTCAGCAGATTCTCCAACTCAATTGTGAAAATGCTAAAGGACAAATAATATCATACATATCTCACAGCTAGAGTCACTCTCACAAACATATCTTGAGAATTCATCCGCGGTGACTTCAACCTACCCTCGTGGACTTACACGTCCCAAGTGTGACGAACGACGATGATAAACACCCACTGACTCACTCACTCACGCCCTTACTCTACACTCAACATCCGGGTAAGGTATGCCACATTTTAAAATAATCTCCAATCACATGACACTAAAATATACGCTACCAAACATAGTTAATGCGTATACCGCGATTAACCCGTGACACATTGCCCAGGTAATTGTTGGGTATGTGAGGTACCACGTGGCTCATTATGCCACGAATACAGATACAGCCATTGTGCATCGTTAGCTTGGTTACTCGTCACAGGGTAGGAAAAAGTTGTCTGCCGAGTCATCGTGGAAATGCGATTTACAAAATCGCCTCCGTGGTCTAGTCGGTATAGCGTTGGACCTCAGATCATACTACCAACTGAGTTCGAATCTCGACGTAGGCATATCTGAAGGGTGTTTCATCTTTGACTTCGGTTCATTAACTTCCGTGTGCTCAAACGTGGCCGTAAAACATCAATCACCATCAACGTCAACGTCAAAATCCCCAGTTGGCCGCGTGTGATAATTAAACCAAAAACAAAAACATCTCTTTAAAACCAGAGACGCTTTAGATAATAAAGAACGTCAAGAAGAGCAAATTCACATTTAATAAAGTTCGTCTTCTCTCTATCTCCTCGACTATACGCCCCGTAAAGCAACTCCCAATGAGATATTCAGTTTTTGAATATAAATAAATTATTCGCAATATTTTATCTCCGCATGCGACACCCTGTCGGTTCTATTCTCCGCCGCCACTCGTTCACCGTGAAGAGTTCCATTGAAATAACAAACATTCAGCACTACTGAAAATTTGAACAACTTTCTAGGGCGAGCTCTATGATTTCGAACGCTTTTCAGAGAAAAATGTCAAGTAATTGGACTTTTTGCAGCCCTCATTCCAAACATCACCTATTATACACCGTGAATACGTATGTGTGTGACGTCAGTATTCTTCGTGCAATGTCCAGACCATCTGGTCAATGAATGGGATTATTACTGGGGAAGACATATCAAATGGTTAAATCACATGTGTGGAATCCATTCGGATTAATGCCGCCGCCACGGGGACCAGCGACATCTAGTGATTGACGGCAGAATTAGAACCTATAAAACTATGAATTTTCGATCCGTTACGTCACTCAGCTATGTGAAGTACGTCATAATAAAAAGATGCGAAATAAATTAACAGTAGAGGATAAAAGGATTATTTTAAATACAATAAAAACACATAAAACACAAGAAATGTACATACAATAAAATATTTTTAATGCATTTTAAGGCACTGTGTCCGGTTTACGTCAAAAATCGAGTTACGTCACGGTTTTTGGGACAGATTAATAACGTTGGACAGGGTGTGACTGTATCGTGGGAGACCGCCCCCCCCCCCGCGACAGTATGACAGAGTACCAAGGCTGACTTCAGACAAATCAATTACTCATCCATTCACAGTATTACAATAAAAGCTATCCATTACATACCATGATTTATGCCCAAACCAATTAGTCCGAATCTTGCCACACACACACACACACACACACACACACACACACATAACACACATACAGACATACATAGATACACACACACACATACATAGACACACACACACATACACGGTCTTGTAAGATACTACATATGTATGAGCATTAACATACGCCTCTCTGCATTCAGTCCCCCGATGAATCGTCCGGATTGTCAATGCCTCATCCCACGCGCTAAACACACACATACACACACAGAGAGAGAGAGAGAGAGAGAGAGAGAGAGAGACACACACACAAACAAACAAACAAACAAACTAATACTACTTCACAACATCCCCTCACGACGACCTCACAACAAGACGCACATCCAGCCAGCCTCCCACCAAAGGCCAATTCCTTTCCGATTCTTCAACGTCTCATTACAAAATGACGATGTTCACACAACCAACAGTACAACCTCACCTCGCCGGTAAGATGATAAATTACGGAATGGCATGAAACGACATCACTCAATGCGCCGACCCGAGTTCGTTGAACTTCTTTCGAGATGCTTTTTCACACGCGTCTCCCGATTAGCCCCGGTTATGATTGATCGATCGCTCGGCGGCCATTAATCATGTTTAACCCGTTCTCGGCGATCGCCGGCGGAAACGCGTCGCTCCGAGAAGCGGAAATTTCAACCGAGCGGCGGCGGCGCGGTTCGACGCCACTCGGCCTGCGGGTTTGTTGTCGTGACGTCGGGCGGCGAATTGTTGTCGTCCCGTTCGCTTCAGTGTGCGA
>JAODUP010000558.1:112500-127500 GCA_025642065.1 Paralvinella palmiformis
ATTCGTCGACCAGTTCCTTCGCCACGGATGCAGAAAACGCGAAGACTGCGAACAGATCGACTGGCCGAAGATCGTACGAGTTTAAAACTGGATCAAATATATACTAGAATGACCCGGTTTATGTTAATGTCACATGACTGCGTAGAGTTAAAGCAAATGTAACAACTTGTGTTATTTACAATGTGTATTACTTCTATGTTTTGACGTAGATGTTTGTCTGTAAAACTGTCCCGCCTCAGACAGCCTCGGATCGTCTGCTTTCAAGTGTTTTATCGTCTCTGTATTCAACTAAACTTCTATATCTAACCGGATCGTTAAAACATTAATGCATATTTGTCGGTTGTGTTTTGACATCCAAATATCGCCCAGTGGACTGGATGTTTTTTGTGTTTTTTTACACGAGTAAAACGTCGACATCATCGTTTACATGTAAACTGCGAACCTGGTGGGGCTGTCTTTGGTTTCAGTGAGAAAACACACAAAATTGAAGGCACATTTTGGTTTTTTAAACGGTTGATGATTGGTGTTTTACGGCCACTTTTGTGCACATGGTAGGCTAAATGGACCGGGTGATCGCGAAAGGTAATGCAACGAAGTCAAAGATGAAACACCGCTCAGATATGCCCACGCCGAGATCCAAACTCAGATGGCAGTGATCTGTGGTCTAGCGCGCTACCAATTAGACCACGGATGCGCCCTCTTTTAAAAGGAAAGTGTGTAATAAATTACACACATTTCAGGTGATAACAGCGTACAGTTTGATTTATCATCAATATTATATTAAATTAATAAATGTTGTCCATCTATTTAAGACGGACGATGGAATAAGAACGTGAATGTTTCAAATATTTTAACATAATATTCCAACGACCTGTTCCACAAAAATCAAATTGTAGATTACAATAATTAATGCACACCCAAACACCTGCAATACCATACGGCTAGAAGAATTAAAGTTTCACGATCAATTTCTAAAGGATAAGACTTCACGAAGATATTCGGGCATCTTGTCGTCGAAAGATTCGCAAGTTGTTAGCGAACTCTTGAAATGAATAGACCCTGGCACTGAGAGTTGCTGTGCAGTTTTTGAGGCATTGTGGTGGCGATATGGTGATATATTTTTAGATATTTGTCACATACGTGGGTCACGTCGTTGGGAATTCGCTGAAGGCGACTGATTCTATAATCAGATGTGCCACATAACACCGAGATATGATAGCGTATACGATATGTAACAACTGCATGGACCACTATGACGAGTGCTTCTTGTGTCAAGAATGGCCTTAAGACGTTGATGTTATTAACACGGTAGTACCCACTCTCGTCTACTGATGTGACATGTTCATTCGTTGTAATACGAAAATATAATCGGAACATTTCTACCGATTCACTTCGGCTAAGACGTTAAGAAGAATTCTTCGGACAATGTCATTAATGTGAATACTCTCTCTCTCTCTCTCTCTCTCTCTCTCTCTTTCAGGTCTCCCCCTCTCTTCTCTCTCTCTCTCTCTCTCTCTCTCTCTGTGTGTGTGTATGTGTGTGTGTGTGTGTGTCTGTCTCTCTCCTCTCTATCTATCTATCTATCTATCTATCTATCTATCTCTGCCTCTCCCCCTCCCTCTTTTATCTATCTCTACCTATTAATCAATCAATTTATCAAGCTATCTAACTATTTCTCTATTTATATATCCTCTATTTAACTGTTTTTCACACGCACGCATGCACATGCACACACACACACACACGCGCGCGCGCACACACACACCACACACACAACACCGCACCACACACACCATCCCTATCCAAATATACCTACCAGGTATACCAGGTAGACCAGGTAAGCCATCGTCCCCTCTGTCTCCCTTATCTCCCGCCATTCCCGGCGGACCACGTGGCCCGCGTATCGGCAGCCGTACCGGGGCGACCACCTCGTTTCCGTCTTCGCCGATCTCCACCTCCGGGCTGCCGCGACAGGATATCTCCAGCTCGCAGACGTCGTCACGCTTGTTCCGGTGTCGGGACTTCTTTCCCTCGCGCGCTGTCTTCTTGGAGAACACGTCCGACGCTCCGTTGATACACGCCACCATGACGGCCACCACCACCAATAATGTCCGTAGATCCATTCCGCGTTTTGTCATACGTATTTACTGTCGTTTCTAGTTTCGATTCTAACACCTTCGCCCGTCCGGGCTGCAGTTAATCTGCAAAAATCCGGGATATGCGATCCTGGTAGACTCGCTCCGAGTGCTCCAGAGATGGGCGGATTCCCTCCTATCGTCTACGGTATCCGTCAGAGATACAAAACCCGATCTGTGGTCGGCTATCGGGACAACCGACGGAAATAGACAATCGATATCTGGTCTGCAATTAGGACAACCGACAGACAGAGACAACCCGATCTGTGGTCTGCTATCGGGACAACCGAAGAAGAAAGCCGTAGAAGTTCAGCCGGCGATCCGTCACATCATCGTCGTCCCCGTATTATCCACGACACTGTGGGCCGAGTCCGCGATCCGGCTAGCCAGAGATGTATTTTATATATCACCGTATAGCGCCGTCTATCGACCGCCGGGATATTACCCAATCTTACGGTAGAGGATATCGGAGGCGGGGCGCTGTTACTGTCTGATGCTGATGTTGCTCCTGATGACGATGATGCTGTAACTTGGGCTGAGGCGATCCTCTAGCCGTCTGGATTTCCTTCTCCCAGTTTCGGCGTTTGTTGTTAGCGTCGCCGTTCAGAGGCGACGGACGGCGGGATTTGGGAACTTCACGGGGGCCGGAAGTACCGAGGATTGACGGGAAATGCGCTGAAAGGAGAGAAATACGATCATTAGAAATTGATAAATGTTTATGACATGTATCAATCGACGAATAAAGGCTTCCGAAAATTGATGATTACGCGTTGTCTGTTGATGGACGTTTGTCACGTGACTTGAATGGCTGAGCTTCGGCTTGCTGGCTGCTGATTTGTGTTTTGCCTCGGAACACCATTAACACGCAACGGAGGGGGCAATTTCCTAGGGAATGGTGGTGTTCGGATGAAACACCCAATAGCGGCACGGGTAACATCAGTATTCGGACGTGCCACCGAATGTCTGCGGTCCAGTGGACTACTCACTGGTCTCCGAGTGACGATCGTTACTTAGCGACAAACCATGGCTAACTGATAGTATGAAAGACGAAATAACCCAGTTTCTCGGTTCGATTCCATAAAGTGCATAATCAGTGTTTAGGTGTTGTGTTCACCGACTGGCTCAGGTATACACGCGAACCTGGACAGACTTCTATAAATGACGACGCTTCGGGCCATCCCCAAGAGAGCTACGGGTCAGAGTAAACCTAGTCAGTGCGAGATACTCTACCTATATAAACAGATTTTAAATGTCCCCCAGAAAATAGACCCATACATCTGGCAAAAACCAAACATTCAGTAAATCCTATGTAAAAGTTCGACATCGGTCCGTCCGAGGTCGGAACTCTACAAACCTATTTTCAGCATAGAAGCTCTACGGAGAAGGACTCCAACCATAGAGGCTCTGCTAAACAACCCTGGGGATACTCCCCGAACTACAAGAAAGCAAGCAAGTCCCCCACAACTGTAATGCTCAAGGAGGCGTATCCAAATGACGAGCCGGATTACGAGCTTACAATCAACGGCTACATGCATGCAGTACAATTCCCTGTATGCTGATCCAACTTTGCGCAACAAATGACCCTTCAACATCAGCCAGAACCAAATACGTACATCTGAATTCCTGATCACTAACTTACCAAACGAGTCCTCAGAACGGAACAAAATCTGTTCCGAGAAACGAATCAGTTTTTTAAACCTGGGTTTCTCAACGACACTGATAATAACCACACGACTGATACATAATGGCCGATCCATAAAAACCGCCTGTCAAGGATAAACAACACAACCGCTCCCTCTGGTGTCTGACCCAAGGCGTACTAACTGCTGATTGGTCGATTTTCGATGATGCTACCAGAGTGAATGGAATTCGCGACCGTTTTACGAAGGTTGCTAATTGCTCTGCATATCTCCCTCCATGTGTGTGTGTGTGTGTGGTGTGTGTGTGAGCAGGCGCGCGTATGTGTTTGTGTGTGTGTTTGTGTGTGTGTGTATGTGTGTGTGTATAGGGACTGGTTCTGGCCAGGTCGATTCGCCACGGTTTTGCGCCGCGAAGTACCCAATAATGCACCGTAATGGGTCGCCCCAAACCGTAACCGGCTATCATCGCATCAGACAACAACTCGTAACCTACTTGAGTTGGATATAGGCGGCGAAAGGCCTCGGGTGAGATGGACGTTTCTACAGCTAAATACCCACTCGAGATGCCGTGTGTATGTTTTGAATTCTCACCAAATTAAACGCCGAAGTATCAGTCACCATAGAAAACGGGGAGAAAAGGCTTCTGCCTAGGTACACAAACATGGCATTTGTGCACCTACATAATAGGGTACGAAAATATCCGAGAGAGAAAGATAGATAGATAGATAGATAGATAGATAGGTAGATAGACAGATAGCTAGATAGATAGACAGGCAGACAGATATATAGATAGATAGATAGATAGATAGATAGATGGATAGATAGATAGATAGATAGATAGATAGATAGATAAAGAGAGAGAGAGAGAGAGAGAGAGAGAGAGAGAGAAGTACGGCTCATTTACAGGACGGTGGTTCCGTGAACTACAAACGTAATGTCGTAAACACTGTTCATTATTCAGCAATAATGTCTTCAAGCGATCCAGAATCAGGACTAGTCCAGCTGTGGGGATCTCTCTTACCAAATGTTAGCCGTCGATGGAGTTATGCCATCTCGCTCATGTCACTTATCGTCTGCTTTACTCATCAACCGCACTCATTTGGTTCGGGTAGGTCCCCCCACTCCCCCGACGGGAATATCATCTTCTTAATGAGGCGTTTGACGACCATTGGCTAACGAACAGCTAAAGATGGGGTTCAGTCGACGGAGAGGGGGTTGGCATATTTTCGTGAGCGCAAAGCAAACGGTCGTAGGCTTTGAGAAGGAGAAAGGTTCGTTTGGTTCGCTACACGAATAGAAATGGCGGCCAGTGCCTGCCAATCAAGTGTCTGCAATCTATAAAAAACAAAACGTGTCGAAATATTCGCAAATATCTTTATATCGGGAAATCTTATTTCTCTAAGATGATGATGATGATGGTGATGATTGGTGTTTTACGGTCACTTTTGTGCATATGGTTGGCTAAATGAGCCGTATTTTCTCTACGAAGAAGCCTCCCAGGAACATGTCCTTAGTCATACCGACTCACTCACTCACTCACTCACTAACTCACACATTCACTCAATCAATCAATCAATCAATCACACATTCACCCATTCACTCACTCGCGGAAACATTTGTGTCAAATTTACGTTTACAGAATACTTTTCCACGATCTGGCCGCTGATTGGACAGCGTTTGACGTCAGAACGAGACCAAGAAGAGGGTCGGTCATTTTCTCACGAAGAACCGAGCGGATAAAACTGAGAGCAGACGGTGATTTATTGCGTGTCATATCTACGATTTTTCACGATTTCCTCATCTGGTCTACTTCCAGATGTAGAAGTATAATAATATTGTTGTTTAAGTACCAAGTGCCCCTCGTGTATGTGATTACCATGTTTTACCCTCTAACCTTACCATTCCCACTGATATCTCAGGGAATAGAACAATATCAAACTATAAAACGTTCCCTAGCAAAAGCTTCTCCACATATATATATATATATATATATAAATATATATATATATATATATATATATATATATATATATATATATATATATATGAAACATCTGACTGAGCATATACATCAACTGATCAACATAATACATCCTAAAGAATTCCAGACCACATTGTTTCGGGTTAATCTACTTCTTGGCAATTTTGGTTTCACAGATATTAGAAAGATCCTGGATGAGTAACTCCGATCAAATTAACTCCAGCAAGTACGCTATGTTCCACGCTAGCGGGTCTCTAAGAGGCTCTGATATTTGTTGAGGGCCTATCATCGTCAGGCTCCGTGTCAAACAGAATGACGTGTTTCAACAACTACACAACGAGTTGAAGCAGTTCACATCTACAAACAACGACGTAAAAGACTAAAGGATACCACCACATGTGTAAGTTTTGTATATGGGAAGATGACGATGATGATGATTGATGTTTTACGGCCACTAAATTGGCCGAGCGACCTCCAAAGCTAATGAGGCGAAGTCAACGACGAAACAACCTTCATATATGCCCACCCCGAGATTCGAACACGGGTGGTAGTGATCTGTAGTCCAACACGCTACCGCTAGACCACGGAGGCGCCCTACCTAGTCAAAGATGAAACACCCTTCACATATGCCCACGCCGAAATACGAACTCGGGTGGTGGTAATCTGTGATCCAATAAACTATTTGAAGCTTTCCTGTGGTTTGATTAAGTTGTACAAATTACACCGAGAATCAATTATATCGACGACTTAGCGTTTCCAGATATTGATGGTTTCTTTAATAATCAACAAACATATAATCCCCGCTTTAACACTTCCTGACTAAATGGTAAAAACTCCGATAAAGTCCGATCAGATTTCTTCCATGCAAACTGTATCGAAACCCTTGGGGTGGTCTAAAAAAATCTGCTAGTATTCAGAATGGAGAAGGCCTGGTGAATGTGAACCACACGCTAATATATAAATTATCGCTGATAAAGTTGAAAATAACTGATATGTAATTAAAAAAGCCACCCGATATCTGTAAACCTAAACATGAAAAATAAATGTAAAAATACAAAAAATCTTTATGGCCATTTAAGTACATACAGTAGTCTGAACGGGACCAGCCAGTCCTCAAGTTACTGAGATGAAATCAAAGACGTCACAAGCTTCACACACAGCTTCACCGATATTCGAACCCCAGTATTGAAGGCCTATGGCTAAGCACGGTACCAGTTTGGCCACATGCAGTGGCAGCCTATGAAAGGAAATGAACGGTATGGCTTTAAATACCACAAACGAGTGTCACCTCTCCATTTATCTTTCCTCATTTTACCCCATTTACCTGGTAGCACGCTGGATCACAGATCACTACCACCTGAGTTCGAATCTCGGCGTCGGCATATGTGAAGGCTGTTTCGGTTTTGACTTCGCTTCACTACCTTTGGAGGTCGCTTGGCCCATTTAGCCTACCATATGCACAAAAGTAGCCGTGAAACATCAATCATCATCATCATCTTCAACATATGTGTCTGTATGTAAACCCAATTGACTATTGTGTATGTTCTATACCGTATTTCAGCTAGTTGTCTATCAACGTTTACATATTAACTATTTTATTGGCTTCGGCCTTCGCACAATGGCCAAGACACACAATAATCATCCACCGAGAAAGAGGACATCCCTTCTGATAGAGTCCACGAATCCAAGTAAAACTCACGAATACACGGAAAAAGCGAGGAAAGGTTGAAATCATAGGCCACGTCTGATCTCGTCTGTTCAAGCAAACAACGATTACGCAAAACACGAGTTTGGGGGATTCGAAAGGCACGCCCACACTCCCTCTAAAAAAAAAACTTGCAATGTTTAGGCCAGCTAAGATGATACAACCAAATCCAGAGACAGTGGATCGCTTGTTTGGCGCGAAGGAGAATGTTGACGTTGCGGTAGAAAGTCAGTGGCAGCTGACAAAAACACGTGGTTGGATGAGGGCGACTTCAATACGGAGAGCCGTGTGTTGTATTATGGTGAGCCATGGACTGTGTAAACAGCTACTTAAGTCGGTGTAAATTAAGGTTCTAATAAAGTGACGCACCTGCGTCTAACTGCCTCGGTGTGTGTGCTAAGCGTACGCTTGGAACGAAGTCGGTAGCAGGGATCCGATATTACGGCATCAGGGGGGGGGGTCCCGTTGTGGAGTTTTCAATATCGAATTTACACAAATCATTCTGGATTACGGTAAATTTGTATTCCGTTTCGCAAATACTGTAAGGATGTTACCGCAGTATTTAGCGATTCTTTGGAAATATCCATCATACTCCGAAGTTTACAGCCTTCATAAAACCTGTAGATCAGACTGATTCTAGTCACATTATATTTTATGATGTTATAATCCGTGGATATTTTAATTGCGCCTACGCAGAAATTCAGATCCCAAACAGGGTTCGGATGCCATACGAGTTATCCTGAAAATACCGCATAATATAATTGTGGGCTGACGTCATCAAAATATTAATAATTTGGCAATGTTATTGAGATAATCTAAAATTGGTATTGTCAATCAAGGAATTACTTGGGGGGGTGCCTCCGTTGTCTGACGGTAGCGTGTTGGATAACAGATCACTACCACCCGTGTTCTAACCCGTGTTCTAATCTAAAGGGTGTATCTGACTTCATTTCATTACCTTTGGAGGTCGCTCGGCCCATTTAGCCTACCATGTGCACAAAAGGGGCCGTAAAACATCAATCATCATCATCATCATCATCATCATCATCAAATAATTACTTCAACAAATCCCTAACATCGTTGTATCCATAGCTTAGTTTGAATGTTAGAACAGAAATGATATCAGTAACATAATCATGTTATATTGAGGAAGATAAAATAACAATAATAATAATAATAATAATAATAATAAGAAGAAGAAGAACTACTTTACGATCGAGTCAAGGAGGAGCAAGTGGTATAAAAACTAGTTATTTTCATTCGGTTATTCGCCCATCTTGATAATCTCTGACATTCTTTTTGTCGTCACATATTTCACATCGTTTCTCGCCCAAACACAATAGAGTCCATTGTTTGTGTAAATTGTTCGAAATGCGTTTTGTTGCGGGTGTGGGGGGGGGGGGTGTTGGAAGGAAGGTGTAACTCAACACACAGAAGGATAACGGAACACCAACCGAAACCTAGTTTTCTCGACAAAAACTAGGACAATGGGGAGGCAAATATAGAACAATATACGGCCGGGCTTCCGTAGGAAGCAATCACCGAGTAGCGAGCAGTCCGTGTGGCTCAGTGCGTGTTTTCGCGACACCGAGTAGCGAGCAGTCCGTGTGGCTCAGTGCGTGTTTTCGCGACGCCAGAAAACATGCTCCAGCCTAATTTCTGCGAAATCGTATTTCCCGCGAATGACTAATCTAACTTTGAAATATTTATTCTGAAAACATCTCAGCACCGGTCGTAATAGGTGGCATTCCTCTGGCATTCGCGAAGGATGGCCAAGTAGCCCGTGAAGAAAGCATCCGAATCGTTGCTAATTTCCTAGTTCCTGACGTTGTGTTTGTTGGTTTATTTATACAACCGGTTTTTTTTTCTATCAGGGAGCAATGATGAGAACACAATGTCACGTATAAGTCATCATCGGTAATTTGGCATCCAGAATGGCCTGGACCTCGTAGGGACCTTGGGCCTAAAAGGTGTCAGAAGTAGTCGTTTAAAAAAAACTAATTTCAAGATTCATTCTCCTAAAATTAGAATGGACAACTCCAGCACTCTCGCAACAATATGGCGTTCGCGATTTGAAATATTAAACTAGACGATTGAAAAGTCCAAATAAGCGGTTCGCGGGGAAAATACAGACACTCTATGGTAATTAACGATAGTATTAATTGAGTCTCTCACCCGTAATTTTAAGTAGAGATTTCCCGTACTGCAATAAGCTGATTTTACCTTCAATTAAGTATAAAGTTTTTAGGGATATGCTTCGCTGACTTCACAGTCCAGGAGCACATTGGAAATAAGTTTTTTCAATCAAATTTCAGTCAAATTAAAAAACATATATCTAGAACGTGATTATACTGATCTGATGATGATGATGATGATGATGATGATGATGATTGATGTTTTACGGCCACTTTTGTGCACATGGTAGGCTAAATGGGGCGAATTATACTGATCTAGTCCTGGTCATTTGTTCGTTGTCATCTGTCCAGTACAGCATCGCCTAAATATGTTTATGATATGAAAACGCCATCTGTTGGACGAACACGGCATTAATGGCATGCGCAACTCACATTCTACTCACCGACCACGTGTTCACTTCCCAGAGGAACCGATCGTCACCAATGAGAGGGATTTCCGGCGATGTTTCATCGGCAAAATCGTGCCAATCTTTCGGCACGAACACCTCCTCATCCGCTATTTAATTAAAGTACGGTTCGCCTAGATGTCGCCACCTACTCGATGGCCTTCCATCCATACCCGGCTTTCGTCCGAGTCCCACCCCCGCCACCACGGCAGCCATCCCCACAGTAAACACAGAAACAAAACGAGGTTCCTAGTTATCTCAACGACAGTTCGGTTCTTTTAAAGCACATAGTCGCCTTTTGTGCCGAGACTTCGTCCAATTTAAAATTAAACTACCTCCAGCCTTCGATCTACGGCAACTGGGCGATAAAATGTTAAAAGCCCCCACTCCAGCTGTGCCTCTGGCAACATTCCTCTCAGTTGGCGCATCGGTTTATTGCCAGAATCTATGCTTTTGGTGGCCAACCATTAACAACGTAGTAATGTACTCCACACACACAGGGAGACACGCACGCACGCACACACACACACACACACACACAAGCACACACAGCGAAGTATATATATCTCCCATATACTTGGTCGCTCTTTAGGAACTAGTTACCTCCACGACCGCGGGCTCCCCGCCATTGCTAATGGGGAGCGCTCATTAACTCGAAGTATCCAACTAAGTCGGAGGGAGTGCTCGTTTTCGCAGCGCCCACCTGGCCCAGCGCGGCTCTGTTTTATTCTAATGATGATTGGCCGAGATATGTTGATGGCTAACCGGCGCCACGTTGCTAGCACGCCGAGTGGCCGTGTTCTCGCGAGATGACGAATCGTCGCGTGACCACTGACATCGAATCGTATGATCTCGCGCAGTCGAGCAATTATGGTTTTACGATAAGTCGTTGGTCTTGTCAACGTCTACACCGGAGACACTTCAGCCCCGTCGATGTCAGAAAAAAGGGCATCTGAGTGTTTATAAAAGATTATTAGACCCACTTTCATTGGCTCAGCTCGTAGCGTATTTCACAAAAGAACCAGGTTTACGATTTCGATCATAGCCCCTCCCCCTGCCATGAGACTGTGTCACTCCTTTCGCTCTTTACGTACCCCCAGTCCACTCAACCAGAAGTAATAACAACCCTGAAATTAATGTGGCCCAGTATGCTGAAT
This sequence comes from Paralvinella palmiformis, assembly GCA_025642065.1. Lineage (NCBI taxonomy): Eukaryota > Metazoa > Annelida > Polychaeta > Terebellida > Alvinellidae > Paralvinella > Paralvinella palmiformis. The sequence goes on from JAODUP010000558.1 coordinate 123,700, forward strand.
GAGTGAGAGAGTCAGTATGCTGAATACGGATGTGTGCTCCTGTGTCCGTTGAGCTGATGACCTACTGAAAGTCGCAGTACATATGATAGTAGATGAACGTTATAGGCAGCTGAAAAGATTTTTGTCGATATGTTTTTGTTTACCCGAAAGAAGATTACTATTCCGTAATTTCCCCGAATACAATCGTTTTATGCACGCACGTACACACGCACGCACGCACACACACATACACACACACACACGCACACTCTCTTTCACGGGTGAGTACCTGAATGAGTGAGAGAGTCATTACCTGAGTGAGTGAGTGAGTGAGTGAGTGAGTGAGTGAGTGAGTCAGTCAGTCAGTCAGTCAGTCAGTCAGTCAGTCAGTCAGTCACTCGGGTTGTCAGTCAGTCAGTCAGTCAGTCAGTCGGTGAACGAACGGGCGAACATCCGATTTATTTTCGGCACTGTTCACGCCTGTTCATTCCTCGGCCACTGACTAAACTGAGATTAGAACCCCGATATCGACGTCAACAATGCCGTACGCTACCAGCTGTACTAATGGTGACAGTGTTCTTACATTACAGCAGAATACACAAAGGCGGATGAGGGACACTCAATAGACGATGGACACTTCCTACACAAGATACACTCATATAAATATCATTAGCACACGAGGCGGCTAAACTAAAAGCTGGGGCGTTCTCGGTGGCTCAGGGGTTAGCGCGGTCCGCTGCAAACCCTCGGGTTGCGCGTTCGAACAGCGACCCGACACGTGTGTTTTGAGGATTCGTTTCCGAGGCCAGAAAACTCAGCGCAACGCGGCGCAACAACACCGCGCAACGCTAAGCCAGTTTCGGGTCAATTCCAGCTCAACTACCTTTCATTTAGAGTTTTACTCATCAACAGAACAGCTGTATAGTAACGGTATACTAGATGTATACTAACGGTATACTAACGGTATACTAAGCAGTATACTAACGGTATACTAGCAGTATGCTAGATGTATATTAGCGGTGTAATAGCAAATCTGTTCCTATTCACAGTAATAAACTGCCTAACTACTTTAAACTTGTAACTAGGTTCTTAAAAGCTCCCAGCCATATCTCTCTCTCTCTCTCTCTCTCTCTCTCTCTCTCTATATATATATATATATATATATATATATATATATATATATATATATATATATATATTCGCCTCAGAAAATTATTAGACTAATAGGATATACAAGTACTAATATAAACTATTATCGTTATTATTCATTTTTGCAGATAGTGAGCACTTTTTTCTCACACACACACACCACTGATATCTTAGCCCGGCAACTTGTCAGAGATAACCATTTTATGTCAAATAAATACAAACTGCCTACGTAAAACAATAAATATTCCCAGGAAATCACGACCTGAAATGGCTCCCTGACAAAAGGCGAAACTGAACACCGGACGACAGTTTCGAATTTCGTCCGAGCCATTAGGCCAGCTCTGCATGGCCGCCATGGGCGCCGCCATGTTGCGTGACGTTGGGCCGTTTCGGCCTCGACACTCATCTCCGCGTGAGATGTCCCGTGTCCCATCGGTTAATTTATGGCATGCGTATCGGTTGTAACAGCAAACAGAAACATTGCCGTAAAAGATCTACGCGTTTAGTTCACGCGACGATGTTTTGCAAAGCGCATACGCCCACATACGTACGTACGGGTACGAATTCGCACATTTACGCAATGGGGAACGAGCCGTACAGATGGGGGACGTGTAGATCAATAGCGCCCCCCCACGCGTACGCGCTAGTCGGTAGATTGATCTATGCATGTGTATCTGACACATTTAAACATTTAAACATCACCCCAACCCTACCGGTTCACTTATACATCAGGGTGGTGGAAATTTCATCCGTCAACGAAGATGAACTCCAGCTTATATCATAGGAATTAGTTAGTAGATTTTTGTTGTCTGACTGCTGACAAATATACAGAAACTGTACAAACAATCAGCTGTTTGGCCAAATACACAAGACGCCCAACCTGTGTATTGTGTTGATGGCGTGTGGTTAGCTTGTTGGTGGACGAGACGGGACAAAACATCTCCAGGTAAACCAAACTACCGTTATATGCTGTTATACGGTGTTATACCCAGTTACCCTCTGATCCTTTTGTCCTTAGTCGTGTATATTTCAACTGAATGGTTTCTTACGATATTATATATATATATATATATATATATATATATATATATATATATATATATATATATATGGATTATTAACAATAGAACATGTTGCTGACAATATCTAGGTATTATAATTAAATCATTATTCTAACATCAGTTCGGGTACAGTAACTTTGAGGGTGATAATGATGATAATGATGATGATGATGATGAACAAAATAGTAGTTGTAGTAGTAGTAGTAGTAGTGGTAGTAGTGGTAGTAGCAATAATAATAATAATAATAATAATAATAATATAATAATAATACCAATGATGAAAAACTTGATCTTTCGTACCAGTCCGCAATACCTGTAGCAACTTTCGATTTTTCAGTATGACTTCCATGCCACCCCCACCCCCAAGCCCAATATGCTCAAGGACCTGACGGGAATCCCGATCATGATCCACTAGTGTCTGGACCTGTACAATTTGGTGCCATTCTCAATACTCCGTGGTGTCTAACATTTCATGAGACCCCCGTATGAGAAAATAGAAAGTATCCAGACTCCCATGTACAGCCTCCGCTAACAGATGGCGCTGGCCACGTTTCAGGCGTTTGTTTCTGTCCATTTATCGCCCATCTGACGAAGACAAGTCGGCCATGTTTGTTTTCTGTGTGCGGTAGCGCTGTGGGCGAGTGGTAACCAATAGGACAACACAGACGGCGCACTCAATCAGGCCAATAACACGTGCTACTGACACGTGACCCCGCCTCGACCAAGATGGCGAGCTCCAGGTGTAGGTATCAGAATTTCCAGGTGAGAGTGGTCTCTCTCTCTCTCTCTCTCTCTCTCTCTGGATGGATGGATGGATGGATGGACTGGAAGCAGGATAAGTTGTTTTTCAGCACTCTCAGCCACTTTTCGGGGCGGCTTTGGGCCCAGAATGTAAATAAACGCCTCCCAAAGACTGGGATCCGCGCCCAACAGAGCCATTCGGCGATGGGCACGCGCAGTAATAACTGAGCGCGTGTCATCTCCGGGACTACTTCTTTCGCTGATTGGTTATTGATAGGACAACAAACGCCCCTTACCGAGGTCGGATTACTCCGCAAATAGAATATAGTTCGCCAGCCGTCGATTGGGTTTGGCGGCTTCCAATTCGCGGTCAGGTGTGTGATGGAAACGTTCAGTTTATACAAGAAAGGCCGAAATGAATACACTTTAGAGGAACATCGCCGACCTTGTGATTAATGTAGCGAAATATCGCTTTACCAAACGGCGGCCTTAAGTGGCGGCGGAACGTACGAAAAACTAATCTTTTGAAATGGCGGCCGCTTACAACGTGAACAATTATAGAAATGAGTTCAAATAACAAAACATTCATAAGTGGGTTTAGCCCAGACGGAGCATTTGCGGGATAAAATGAATACGGATTCATTTGAGATATAATATTGACAATTGAGTAATTTGTCTGCTCTGAATGTCGGGTTAATGTAGGCCGAGTTGTTTCGTCTGCTGATCGCCAAAAACCACATGTCGTCGTTTTTAATTGGTTTTTAAAGATTGTTGCTTTCCTTACACTAAATGGCCTTTCAGTGCCAAAAACGTGCTGAAGATGGCAGACTATGGCTACTCTCGAGAATGATTAGTTTCGACTTTTTTCCTG
>JAODUP010000558.1:132500-170000 GCA_025642065.1 Paralvinella palmiformis
AGCCAACCCTATACGGCCCTATATAGATCTAGAGCTAAACTTAGCCCTATCTAGATCTAGCTAGATCTGTACATAGCTCTACACAGACTTATCTGGTCCTGAAAGGCTTAAAAATAGATATCCGTCGCTAATTCAGATGATCTTATATAACAGATTCCCCCCCTCTCTCTCTCTCTCTCTCTATATATATATATATATATATATATATATATATATATACTTATTAGTACATATATATATATATATATATATATATATATATATATATATATGCCAACATTGACATGACTACATCTATTTAGGCTTCTGGAGACATGCCTAGACCGTGTTAGACCTAACAGGCCCTACCTCGACCGTGTTAGACCTAACAGGCCCTACCTCGGCCGTGTTAGACCTAACAGGCCGCACCTCGACCGTGTTAGACCTAACAGGCCGCACCTCGACCGTGTTAGACCTAACAGGCCGCACCTCGACCGTGTTAGACCTAACAGGCCCTACCTCGGCCGTGTTAGACCTAACTGACCCTACCTCGACCTACTTGGACCCAGGTATCGTTTCCGAAACCATCCCAGAATCCCTACCATCACTGATCCTATCTGTCGTTATTACCTGTTTAAGTCAAGCTTCTGTATAGAGTTACGACGATGTTTTGACATTCTGGCGACAGACTGTCACATTAAACTCTCTCTCTCTCTCCCTCGTCAAATACTATATCTAAAGGGTTTATTGTAGTATGATGGCTGGTCGGTAAGTCGATAGCTGTTGACCTGTGACAGGATTCGATGGAGTTTTGCTTTGATCTTTACACGCCCGCCGCCGGAGCTGATATCGCGGTCTCGGATAATCCAGACGCCCGTCGCCGATGGATGTCGCTGCTGTCGTGTTTTTCAAACAAAGCACGCATCTCTAACTGGTGATCGGTATTCGACGGTTTCCTCGACATTTTTGCGTTCGTTTTCGAGCAATTTTGTAATTGGGGAATTTGTTCAAGAATTTTAAGCTTACGGTGAACACACGCGCGCGCGCATGCGCGCCCGCACGCACGCACGCAGAGAGAGAGAGAGAGAGAGAGAGAGATGGAATTCACTTTACGATGTTGTTTTAATAACAGAGAATGTCTCCGGTGACCCAAGGTCATCTGAAAACGACAGGAAACTTGCCAGAACTTGAGGCTAACAAATTATTCCTCAGGTGTTTTTTTTCCTTCTTCTTCATCTTAAAATTATGATTTATACCCTCAGCAGCTGTTATTCGCCGATTCGGGGTATATAAGTCGGTTCCACAATGCGCTAAAGACCCGATGCTTAACAAGAGAGAGCGAGAGAGAGGGGGTGGGGGGAGAGAAAGCTGCGCGTATCCGGTCACCATTTAGTAAGTCAGGGTCGTACTAAATGTGGAAATAATTACTGGCTACGTAATTTTTGTTTGGTAATTATTTTTTTATCAATTAGGAGTGTTATCTATTTCGTCATCACTTTACTGAACGATACGGATCATCAAAGACACGTCAGAAGTAGTCTAACTCAATTGAAACCGTATTTATATCTTTTCCGACGCTGGCTACGGGATGGCTAAAGAGCAGAAACGCGCAACGGGTCGTAAAGAAGCCGGCTCGAGAAGCCGCAATTGTGTTTATATTAATTTGTATTGCTTAATTAAAGACTTGTTCTCATAATTCGTATTATTTATACGGTCTTGGTTTCGGCGAACCCTCTATTTAGAGAAGTGCCGCGGCGCATAGATCAGATATAGGAGTCGGGCTCCTGTTCAGCCGTGTGCAGTGCGCGATATCGGGCTGCCGCTCGATGGCGGGTGGTATAGTGTAATCGACGGAACGGACACATTGAAATATGTAATTTTCGTGGCACGCCGAGCTAGCCCGTCGGTATACGCGGGCTCGTCATAAAGGCAGACCTGGCCATCTTAAATTAGACTTACTCCACTAAATAAACCAGTCTGTCACCGTACGACTGTCACAATTAACAAAGAACTGTATATTTCAATAAAAGGACTCCGCTGAATTTCCAGCGCCAGAACGGCCTCCGAGGCGGCAACCATATTGGGTTTATGATAGAAATACGGCCGGGCCACACAGGAATGTACCATAAAATCGTTAGGCTTCTGTACAGAGTGAGAAATTGTCAGTAATTTTACATGTTCATATTTTTCTCGGTGGTGATATATTGGTGTAGGCGATTCTGTCACCCATGCATCTTTGATGGTGTCTGTTTTCACTATTTCTTTGGTCGTAATTGGGGATGTGTGAATTGTTTTTCGAGTGAAATATAACACGAACGGCTCAGAAACTGACTATATTCCTTGGGGCTCTGATTTTTTAAACGTAGAAGAATGACGAAAGTGTGTGTGTGTGTGTGTGTGTGTGTGTGCGTGCGTTTTAACACTAGCACAGATAATCTCGAATCGAAGTCGGGACGATTCATCAGGATAACAAATTCTGAGAGGCGACTATTCGTGCTGAGACATATGTAATGTCTCACTATTTCCTTAAAATGACGAAAGCAGTTCTGTGAGAGGAATTTAATATCATGAAACTGGATCTGGATAGGAGAGTTTTCCTGCTGGGAGTGTAATATCTCTCTCTCTCTCTCTCTCTCTCTCTGTGTGTGTGCGTGTGTGCGTGTGTGTGTTAGTGAGTAGTGAGTGAGTGAGTGAGTGAGTGAGTGAGTGAGTGAGTGAGTGAGTGAGTGAGTGAGAGAGCACGAGGGCGTGCTTGCCTCACACCTATCCGTCCGTACATCGATACACACCTCATACAGGACGAAAAGACTCATAAACAGACGAAAAAACAAACATACAAGCGGGCAAACATTTTGCCAACCACGCTCGAAGCCATTACAATAAGGCACAGTTCGCCAAGAACAAAAACGCGCAAAGACAAAGTGTTACAAAAAGTGACAAAGTGACTCTCCAAAGTCATCAGAGTCGCGACCTTGAGTCATAAATTGCCCGAGTTATAGCCGGCCTTCCTCTATGGTACACCATTCGCTTATCCAACTGGCTGAAATGGTAAAGTTGGATGGATGCCACGGCAAGTAAGAACCCAGTTTCTTTGGTGGTACTGTGTCGACACGTTGACTTGCCTTAAGGCTAATGATTCGACAAGAAACAGACTCGCAAAGACAAGGTAAGGGTCTCTATATGATTACAGCAATAATAATAAGAACAACAACGCCGACGAGCTTGTGTGGTGTTTAGAGATGTTACCTTATTGTTAAGAGGAAACTATTTGGTGGGGGGGGGGATATTGATCCCCCCCCCCCAATAAGTTAATAAGGAGAAAGAAGCAGTCCTGTGTCAACAACAACAAAAACAGTTTTCGTAGTGGTCTAGTTGGTAGCGTGTTGGACCACAAATCACTACCACCTGAGTTCAAATCTCGGCGTTGGCATATCAGAAGGGTGTCTCATCTTCGATTTCACTCCATTACCTTTGGGGCTTGCTCGGGCAATTTAGCCTACCATGTGCACAAAGGTGGCTGTAAAACATCAATCATCATCATCCTCTTTTACTATCTATGTATTGCCAATAGATGGCATTCGCTGGTATCAGATTGATGATGATGATTCGTGTTTTATGGCCACTTTTGTTTACATGGTAGGCTAAACGGGCCATCGTTGGTATCAGAAGAGTATTATAGTGAAAGAACAGAGTGCAATATAAATATTGTATAATTATAATAAAAAATACTTATAGTAGCACTAGTAGTGGTTATAATAACGATAATAATAATATCTTTAAGATATGCGGTTCATAACACACTGGGCATATTATAAAACTAAACTGTGTATTCCTATAAAAACAGCGTGTGGGGTGCGTGTGTGTGTGTGTGTGTGTGTGTGTGTTTGTGCAAAACAGCGTTACATGTATGTACATGTATGGCATGTCATAAAACAAGCAATTAAACTACCGAAGTCGGTCTAAAAACCTGCATACAGTCATTTGTCACACTCAATGGCCTCAACAGACATAATCCTAAAAAATGGTCTATCGGACAAAATAAACACGACCCATTTAATTACGGCATTTAGACAGACATTGATTCAAACGCCGACAGTCAGTTACAGTGGACACTTAATAACCGTCGGCCTTCCTACTACGTGGTCCCTTCCATAACGTACTTGAGATTATTCTAGCTGACGTTTGAATGACGTTGTATCAGATGTGTCAAATTTAAACCCCGTAACTCGCTCGTTGTCACAACTCGCTTTGTGTATTGCTTAATAACTAGTCATTATAATTTTACACACACATACACACAGTGTTACTCCTATTACTACTACTACCGCAACTATTACTACTACTACTAAAACTACTACTACTAATAATAAAAATAATAATATTAACATTGTTGTTATTATTAGTATCATCATCTTCATCGTCATCATATCTACAACAAATCAAATATATCAACGACATAATATCCTGTCTTTAATGATACCATATACGTCACAGACGTTCGCTCAAACTCGGAATACTTCGGCAAAGTTCGGTAAGACTCACAGATACCAATCGATGAACATTTCAGTTATCGTCGAAGAATCTAGATTACATGTCGACATCTTATAGCGAGAAACGAAACTGATAAATTTCTTAAAACCATTCTTATGTGTCAAGCGAGAATACAGAGATTGCTTCTCTCCCCTATAACGTCAACAAATACTATAGAGTCAGCCAACTGTATCTATGTGTGTCCGTTTGTATAAAATTTCACGTGTTTAAATACATTTGTGTGCAAGATTTCGATTTTGTTTCTATGTGAGTGTGTTTGTTTTGTTTGTGTTTGTGTATGTGTATGTGTGTGTTTGTGTTTGAGAGAGAGAGAGAGGAGTAAATTCGTCATCCTGTCTGTATCAAATTAAGTTCTCCGTCTGTCTGTCTATCTGTGTGTCTCTGACTCTGTCTGTCTGTGTCTGTCTGTCTGTCGGTCTGTCTATCCGTCTGCCTGTGAAATACCAAGACACGTTCAAAATAGTTAACGCTCTACACAAATATGCCTCACCTCCGTTCAAGGCGGCTGCTTTCGGACCACCGATACAGTCACGTGACCTATCATATGACGGTAAACGTACACCGACTGTCATACAGCTTATAATTATGGGAGATAATATATGTAACGTCCTTGACCTGTAAAATCGTCCGCAAAGTCGTAAAATTTTGTAAACACGAGAGGGCTTCCGCTAAAGCCTTATAGAAGTCAATAAACGCGTAAATAACACAAAGCTGATGAAATAACAAACACACAATAACACACGAAACGCTCAGAATAACACATTAGAACGTTCGATTAAATTCTTTCAAATAGGCACACTTCGTCTTAAACGGCTTTTCTCCGCAGCAAAATAACTTCCTTTTTGTTGCTGGAGTGTTTCATGGAGGTGCGTGCGTGCGTGCGTGGGTGCGTGCGTGTTTAGGCAGAAATGTTGTCTGGTTACTGAAGGCGGGATACTGCATAAATATAGAACGATGAATGGTCTTAGAATGCTGATTCTAATAAATTATGATAAACCGTTCAGATTGAAAGCGGTTGATAGCTTCCATGGCCCCAGACCATATGATGATGCTTGATGTTTTCTAGCCACTTGTGTCCACAAGGTAGGCTGAATGGGCCGAGCGACTTTCTACGATAAAGAGGCGAAGTGAAAGATGAAACACCCTTCAAGCATGCCCACGGCGAGATTTGAACTCAGGGGGCGTCCCTCAGACCATATGCAACGAGATTGTTATTATTATTTATGGTATCAGTGTAATGAGTGAGTGAGCATTTTTCTTTAGCCTCGGCTCGTCATACCTGGTATATATATATATATATATATATATATATATATACAGGTATATATATATATATATATATATATATATATATATATATATATATATATATATATATGAAATCGATGAATAACGTAGGGAAATATGACGATTGGATGAAGCATCCCACAGATGAAGATCGCAGTGGTATTCGAACCCGGAGTTGGAGGTCCGCGGAGCAGTCCGCTACCAACTTTGATACGGAACAGCCTTTGGATGTATGCAGTAAAGCCCCTTTTGGTGAATTCTGACATGTGTTTGACGATGTAGTTTCTAATTTGGTAACTGTACAGTTTGTGATTCTGTACCGTAATAGAAGTAACAAGACATGTTACTGTGTTACAGGAGAGCTACCTGATTATTATCACACGATGGCTTCTTTCATCGTGCATATGTTTTATACAATATGATTACAACAGCTGATAAGCAACATTCGCCTGGGCTTTGGAGAGATGCGCTCTTAAATCGCTTATGAATATGCATGTTTGAATGACGTCCCAGTGTATACATTGAAATAAGGCTTCCCGCTCATCTGCATAATGATCATGGTGTACTTTACCAGATCAGAAAAAATATTCCGAAACAATAAAATATTCCGTTGTGGTATATCTTTAGATGCTATACTTCCGGGTCAAAGACCACTGATGCTGCAGATTTTCTCGAGGCAAAAATATGAATATTCATTAACCCGGACCTCTTTTAGACGACGACGAACTCTTCGAAAAGGCGGAAATAAATAAATCAACTCCGCGTAGCAATTGATTAAAATCGTCCTTATTTAAGGCTCAGCATTAACGGGATGTTGATGGAATGTCAGCCGAAAGACAACAATAAAAACACAACTTTGGTACGCTCAGCTAGAGTGATGATGAATGTTGATGAGTGGCCGGATGTAATGAGATGTGACGTCTGTGTGCTGAACGTGTTGACTCTGAAAACGTTATGTAAACATTACCACGACGTCTGCTAATCATCGGTTCATCAGGGCTTCCCCAAAGTGGGACGATCCGTCGAGTTTCGTGTTAACGGTTAGGCAATGGCCTGTCGACGGTCCGTGGTGAATAGACTTTCCGCATCCTTTTATCTCCGGGTCGAAACGGCTCGCATAAATCTGTAACCGGCTGTTCGTGGCGAGGAGGTACAATAAAACCTCTCTCGCTCACGACGCCTGTTATGACGGACAACCTCCATAAAACGCCGTCGAAAACGTCTCCATCCGTTAATTTGGCTAAGGAGGCCATGATTTGCATCAAAATCTATCGTGGAGACCATCTGTGCAACAACGACAAAACCGTGGGAGGAACTCCGGAGAGTAGTCTTTTAAGATAGGTTTTGTTGTATTCCGCGTGATTATTCAGCTGGTCTAGATGGCGGAGTACGAAAGTGTTAGCTAATTTAACTGACTACAAGACCTTCACGTAAATGTTATTGTACTCTCAAAACAATAAATTATTTCCAGATGATAATAATAATACTGTTAATAATAATAATAATAATAATAATAATGGCTTCTCTAAATATTCATTCATGACCTTGACGTCAATATCGTATGCGGCATCGGTATCATCTTCACTCACGCAGAAGTATGTCGAAAATGTCGAGCTCTGATGGCACAGTTAGTTAGAGCGTAGGACTCGTAACCGAAGGGTCGCGGGTTCGAGGCTACAGAGCCGCGAGGCAGTCATGTGGTGACTGGTTTACTCGGCAAGAAATGAGAATCTTGACAGGACGTGATGGCTACTTATCTGAGTAATATAATGCGCCCCCCCCCCAACATGGCAGCATGCGCTGTATGCTCCCTCGGGAGTTGAGGTGTGTACCGGAACATACCAGAACAGTACAGCTGAATGTGGTGATCTATAAATAAAATCACTGACCTATATATATATATATATATATATATATATAAATTATATTATATATATATTATTTATATAAACTGGATTTACTAACTCGTATCTTGTAGTATGGGAACAGTATATACGTATAGCCCATCGTACCTACGGGGGGAAGTCAGCCATTTGTTTATATATACATTAATTTTAATTATTGGTAGGAAAGATTGCTTGTTCCAAAATGTCTGTATTTATGTCTTATGGTCGTGTACGAGAGGGCAAGAGGCTCGTCTAATTATAGTGTACAATCAATGAGATAAAAAGATGAGACAGAAAGAGGCTTGACATATCATCATTAGGCGGACGACAGAATTGTCCCTTTTTCTATTATTTTCTTCGGGTGTATGCAATTAGCTGTAATTTGTTGATGGATGAACTGATCGCTAAATTACACCAAGACCTACTAATACGTAGAAAAGGACAATTAACCTGTATTTGTTTAATCTGTCCGATGGTTTTTACTGGGTTTTTTTCTTCGGGATACTCCGGTGACTTCTAATTTAATGCAATTAATACAATAGCCGAGTGATTGATTGATTGATTGATTGATTGATTGAGTGAGTGAGTGAGTGAGTGAGTGAGTGAGTGAGTGAGTGAGTGAGTGAGTGAGTGAGTGAGTGAGTGAGTGAGTGAGTGAGTGAGTGAGTGAGTGAGTGAGTGAGTTCTCTGTTAAACCTCGACGTTAGTCAGACCTGAGTCGTGTGGCGGACGGGTGACTCCTGAGTGAAATATTCCACAGACACGGATATGATTCGGATTCGGACCCTGACCTTCAGGTCTCAGGCCTCCCTCTTTCCAAGCAGAGCCGATCAGAGCCCACTAGATGGTGCTGCTGAAATAATTAACTCTGACCTCCAACACCCAAATCCAGATATCGAATTTATTGCCCCAAATTGGACCTCATTCATTATACTAGTTCGGCTCTGAATCAAGACGTACCAATAACTGGCCGTATTAGGCCAATACGTCATCCACCTATATCTGGCCCAGCACCAACGTCACAATTAGTTTAATGGGTACCTCTGTCCGGCGTTTCCGGTCAATTTACCGGTAATCCTGTTAAGATTATTAGATGTCTTTCCCGTGTCCATGTTCATTTTCATGCGATTATCTACACCTCTATGCGGTAGTCGGCCCTGTGCCCGAAGTTTACCGTCTGATTTGACCAACTTCCAGAAGCGGACGACGTGTTAGGTTACATTCCGTTACTGGCACGAAACGCACCATGTCGTATCACTCACTGAGGAGGCCTTATTGAAGCTATCAACACACACATACTGGCGCCGTCTGGTGGTTAACAGCGAACAAATACGAGAATTATAATCAGCAATTAAATGAATTATGGGCGTGAGTAGAGATTTTAATAGAAACGACGACCGGCAATCTTTTGTGAAACGGTTTATTCAATATGTAAGTGGGATTTTCCGAAAAATGGTACGATCGATTGTTTCGTACCCTGGACGTGCGGCCTTTCATCGGAATACGTGCAGAACGATCTATTGTGGTGGCGAGTTGACCCGCTATGTATCCATTCAGGGTGCATAAAGTTCACATGGGTAAAGGGTGTCGACACTAACTACACTAACTAGCTACGCTAACGGATGACACTAGGTGACACTTGGACAGCTATTCAGAGGTGACGGGTATTTAACCCGGCATGTTTCAGGGCGTGTTGCTCACCAGGTGGCGGGATGTGTCAGGCTTTCTGCGCCTACCGTTTATTGACCGGGAGCTTTGTCTCCAGAGCTGACCTTCGGCCCGAGTCGTGTCGTTATGAATGTAGTGATTTCTGTTGGCGAGTAGGCTCAGTGCTTTAAAAGAATGTCGACAAAACCCGCATTGATTAGCGTCACAGAAACTTGGTGCTGCACGGCAATGTCACAGCCGCACCACAGCTTCAACACGGCGACCATTGAAAAATCGGTGACAACATTCAATAGTTGTTTCTGGAGCAAAACATCAGTTGAACATCAAGTACACGAACTGTTTCCACTAGCCAAAGTCCTCAATAATAATAATAATAATAATAATAATAATAACTTTTTCATATAAACAATTATTTTATCGCTCATTCTTTGAGAGTAAACGAAAGTATTTTTAGAAATTATTTAAGAAATACATATCTGTGTCCGATAAATAAATATTAATTGCTTGAAGAATTGTTAGTTAACAAATATTTAGCTCACCGATGGTGGGGGGGTCCATATGGTTATAGTTCGCTTCAAGGGCTCCTTTCCAAAGCATCAGAAAAACGGACACAACTATATAAATATTTGCCGGAGCCCATTGACTGACTGACTACACGTCGAAGAAGGTGATACCAGCAAATATGGTTCTGAATCAGTGTTTTATTTTCTCGGAGAGAGAGATACGCAGCTTCGTAAATAACGTATTCATGCTATCCTTGCAATCATTAAACAAATAAATAAATATATAAGTATTCAGAGATAGAGGATGGAATGTTTGGATGTTTGATGGCCATTTTTGGTTGGCGGCTAAATGGGCCGAGGGACCTCCGAGGGGATTGAAGCGCAGCGAAAGATGATAGACCTTTAGACATGGCGATGCCGAGATTTGAACACAGGTGGTTCAGATTTGCGTCCAACCATGCTACCAGTTATGCTATGAAGGTGTCCATATATATATATATATATATATATATATATATATATATATATATAAGAGTTCAGACTGTCTGATATGTTGCCTATTTATATGTACCCTAAAAACACACACACAAACAAACAAACACGCACACACACAAACACACACACACACGCACAGAGGGGTGGCTCGGAGAGAGAGAGAGAGAGAGAGCGAGAAAGAGAGAGAGACCATCAGCTACACTATCAACCTGGATGACGAGTCATCAATTCCCACCTTCTGTTTCTTTTCGCTTGCACTTTCGGCCATAAAACTGCTAATAAACGACAAGGTGTCAGGTGTGATTCGAATTGGCTGAGATTTACTGACGGTGGGAGGGTCCGGTAGGATGTTTTTATTACTCTGTCCATCTCAAAGACACATAATGAGCTTTCTATCCGTATGTCAAGTATGAAAAACACACAGTTAACCAAAATGGTGATTTATTACCGGCTATTATGGACATACGTGTTTCTCGATTATTTCCAGAAACACCTTTCGTGCACCATTAAGAGAGCAGCTGGTTGGGGATTACGTGGAAGACTTCGAGGACGTGGGGTCGGATCCCACCGTTTACTGTGTCTGTTGGATGTTTTGGTTATCTCATTTCCTTGTGGAGTAGCCCATTAGCCAGGTGACGCTGATCAGACCAGCGGGCAGATTAAACAAAGCGACCAACGCAGATAATTGTATAACATAAATATATTTTGAGTTCATATAGCCAATGAAAAACCGAAACTCCGCCAGCTAGACTCTTAATTTAATAGATTAATATAATTATGTACTGGTTTAGATTTGTGTCTAGCTTTTCTTCGATGGCAATTATCTCTCTCTCTCTCTCTCTCTCTATATATATATATATATATATATATATATATATATATATATATCACACACACACACACACACACTAACTAACTAACTATATATATTCTATATATTTGTAAACTCTAAAATTCAGAAATTCTCTGACACAAGTCACAGATGGACTGATGACACATTACACATCTTCAGCTAATAAATGGAAATCATCTTTAGACATTCCGTCCCCTGATGAATTGTCTATAAGAATGAGAGAGCGGGGTGAGTTAGAAGGAAAGAAGAAGAAAAACTCGACTACAAAACACAGTTTCGGAAGGTGGAAATAATTCATCTAGACTCTTAAAATCATCGAGGAAAATCTAAGCCATGATCCTAGCACGCTAGCACGCTACTATCGAGACACGCACAAAGCTATATCGTGATCACTGGCTATAACATTTAGGCAAGTGGACCGCGGATTGCCATTCGAACAGCCGCAACTTCTTTGTCAAATCAGTGACGTTTAGTTGCCGGCTCAGGAGACAGCTTCTAGCCCATCACACGCAGACACACCATAAACACGAGGCTGAGAAAGGTACGAATTAAAGGCCGGGGTGAAAGGTGCTTCGGAAAGCAATTATCATCCCCTTAGCTCGGCCCCGCATTAATCAACCAATTAGCCCAGTGAAGCTAAAAGCCATAACGCTAACACAATCGTTGCCATTACGTAAGAAAACTATTTACCTTCTGCTTCGAGAGGACGAACCTCGTCAACGAACAGGTGTTTCGACTCCCAGCTCACCTACGAGAGAGCTCCATATCTCTCGACACAAACATGGAAAGGTTACTCCGAGAAGACGCGTCTTCGAATGTTTAATCGTTCGTGTAGCTTGTTTACAAGCGAAAACTGCGCAAGAATTTATGTTCGCCAAAATATTTTATATTTCGCCTCATTAATTACTGGATGAGCGGAGCGCAACTAAACAATACCGTCTCAGACGTGATTTTGATGGATTTTGAAGAAAAAAAGCGTCGCTAACCAAATGGTGGAGTTGATGCGCTTCACTTCGATGTATTTGTGCCGTTCTACAATTTCGTTTTAATGCGAGAAATAGTAGCGGTCTTCAAAAAAAGTACCACGATTTCAAACATTAAAACTTTCACTAGGTTTTTTTGGGGCCTTCAAATACTTCACTCATCTAGAAAGGGTGGTATTTTTTTCGTTATTATTATTATTATTATTATTACTATTAATAGTCTTATTATCACCTTCAACTCTGGTTTAAATGAGAGAGAGGTGGGAGGACCGTAAATGTTGTGCAAAGTTTGGGTGAACGTCTCGGATAATCTCGTCTGACTTGACTACGTGTTCAATAGTTCAAAGCCTTTATGGACTTGATGTGATCAAGTACTGGCGAACCTTAATGAACAAACGCCGTATTAAGGCCGCATAAGTTAATCTAACACTGTCTGATCAAATGTTGATCGATCCAGTAACGGGGGAACTATTTTCTATCGCGGAAACAAAGGTCGGAACGTTTTCATCCGCGAAGCGCCTAAAACGTGCCGGTTAATTGTTTAAACCTGTTACAGTTCCAAGAAAATTTAGAACAAAACAGATTTGGACCCCAAAGACCTCTGTTTACGAAGCTTGTTTACATTTCGACGTCGATGTTTGCGCAGCATCACCAAAATTGGAATTCCACGAAACGCAGACGTCGGGGATTCGTGGCTGTAACGTGACCTTTATGGAAATCCTACGATAGCCCGTATGTTGGGCGTCAAGACCAAATAAAGGCGGTCTGTGTGTTTGTTTCTTTTTCAGAATTTCGAGGTGGATTTCATAAAATTAAGCGCTCAGTCAGTAGTTCGGTGCATGGCCGTGACTGGATAATGATTGGTGGTTTACGGCGACTTTTGTGCCCATAACAGAAACGGCACGGAAGAATACGTCAACTTTGATAATGAACACCACGGATGCGATTTATTCCTGTCAGAATCGTTGGATATAATTATCTAGAGTTGGCTAACTTGTATTAATCATGTCAGAGCGAACAATGCCCGTTTATCCGGCGATACGTTTGGGGAGAAGGCGCGCGTTCGAAATCGGGCGAAGCAGATTTCAGCGAATGTCGGGCGAAATTTTTCTCGCGGCGTCGCAATAAAGTTCGGGGAGCATCCGTTTGATGGACGACGTGAAAGCGATCCCCGAAATGGCAAAACTCGCTCGGAGATGAGATACGAAATTGGTTAATCACGTCAGAGGAGGTCCGCTTCTATTACTATAGAAAAATATTTCCCAATTTATATTCGACCTAAC
Source organism: Paralvinella palmiformis (assembly GCA_025642065.1). Taxonomy (NCBI): domain Eukaryota; kingdom Metazoa; phylum Annelida; class Polychaeta; order Terebellida; family Alvinellidae; genus Paralvinella; species Paralvinella palmiformis. Next base: position 145,989 of record JAODUP010000558.1, read on the forward strand.
TGCGTTGTAAGTTTTTCAGCGTTTTTACACATACACACACATAGAGATACACACATACATACGCACAGACACAGAAACACATAAACACATAAGAACACCAATCCTGTTTCGTGTTGACAGATAAGGCGTCATCTGGATTACCAAAAAAAGGTGTTAACAAATAAAATGTAGGTAAATCTATCATATATCACTCTGTGGTAGAAATCTCTTACCGAGGCTTTTCATCTGGAAAAATATCAGCTTCGTAAGCCAATATTCGGTTACTGATTATAAAAACAAACAATTCGAGACTTTCGTCACGCACAAACGCCGTTAGTTTATTTCTAGAATTGAATAATTACATAATTACAGCGCTAAATCCAGAAATACGTGTTCGGGATATGTAGACGAAGATTATCGCCATCTAGTGTTATAGGTTAAACGAACGTTTGGTAACTGAACCGGAACTGGGAGACAAAAAATCACCCCGAACAACTCTGGTTCGAAAGCACGTGACACTCAGCCGGGAGTGAGTGACAACGCGAAGGAAAGATTTTGTCTCGTTAACAAAGATCGAGCGACAAAACTCTGTTGGGCAGCCGTAAAACGACCGGAATAAGCCATATTGACAGTAGAAATACCTCAGAAAACGCGCTAACTGCTCTGCGATTATATGTCCCAAATACTTAGAGTAGATAGCATTTATTTGGATTGCGAGCCATTCAGATGATGATGATGATTGATGATTTACGGCCACGTTTGGGCACATGATACGCTAAATGGGCCGAGTGATCTCCAAAGGTAATGAAGCGAGGTCAAAGATGAAACACCCTTCAGATATGCCCACGCAGAGATTCGAACTCGGGTGGCAGTGATATGTGGTCAAACGCACTACCAACTAGACCACGGCTGCGCCCCCTATTCAGAAGGAGAGCGTCTAGCAAATGGGAGAAACTAAAAATAACTTTAATATCGTTTCCTAACTATAATGTTAGCCACCCCCCACCCCTCTCTCTCTCTCTCTCTAAATCCCCCCCCCCATTATGTTACTGGTAACTAAATATTAATGTGTTCTTACGCAGCACGTAACCTGTCAATAACTCTCTCCAAATTTCCGGTTAAGCTTCAACCATTAATTATTATTAGCTAATTACGAAACCAATTTATACCCGAAGAAAAGAAAGAAAGGAGAAATGAAAAAAAAATCGCCATTTTGTCGAATGGTGGCTAGACCAGCGCTTGACGAATCGAATCGAATCGAATCGAACCACTCTATTTAACAAGTGCACTAACCAATCATCTATCCGGGATCCCGATTGGTCCGTCCGACCGTCTGCTACCGATCCAGAAGGCGGTAATTATCCGGCCGTACATAATTCAACAATATTTCCTTGCCGCGATGAGAGACGGTTTCTTAAACAGAACAACGAGATACCTAAGACGGTGAAGAGTTCCCAACAACTCGGCGGCTGTGAATGGGGCCCGCGAGTTGTTTTCGTCCGGTATCCCGGCGCCTCTCCGAGCCAGCTGTGTTTTATTTCGACGTGTTCGCCGTATTCGAAGCCTCCTGGCAGCTGGATCGTCGATAGAGAATCCAGACCTCGTTCGGCTGCTCCGGATTTCGTTCGTCTGAAATATTGTGCCTCTTCAACGATGACGGGTCGCCAAACGCGATGAGGCGTTTGGATGTAAGTCGTGTAAGTTCCCTCTCTCTCTCTCTCTCTCTTCTTCTCTCTCGCTCTTGCTCTCAATGATATAACTCTGATTCTCAATCAATCAATCAATCAATCAATCAATCATATATATATATATATATATATATATATATATATATATATATCCATGCATATGGCTGTCTATATGACTGTCTACTTGTCTCTCTACCTTTCTATCAACCTATCCTTATTACTCAACCCGTCCGTCCATCCGTCTATCCATCCATCCATCCATTCATCCATCCATCCATCCATCCATCCATCCATCCATCCATCCATCCATCCATCCATTATTATCTGTCTGTCTGTCTGTCTGTCTATCTATCTATCTATCTATCTATCTATCTACTCTATCTATAGATCTATCTATCTATCTATCTTCTATCTATGTTCGTCTGCATTTCCATTAAACATCATGTTCATCATCAAAAGTTCCCATAAATAGAATAGAAACAATCTCCACCACAAAACCAATGTTTATCAAATCTCATTAAAACCGTAACAGATGACGGTCGTGGCTTTCCGGAATCGTTCGGCGTCATTCGCCGGCCCGAAAAATGGCAGCCAAAAGCCTGTCGTCTGCCGCCATCGAACCCGAGATCAAATTGGCCACAATATGTCAGCCTCTTCTCCCAGCTCGGGCTCGTTCGTTATGAAATGACGAGGCGACACGTTTCTGTTTTATATCGGAACCACCGATCATAATTCTGACAACTTCATCAACAACAATCACGTGATCCGAAACGCGACGCTGATCGGGTTCGCTCTTTTTATCGTCCGTTCGGGATATTCCAAGAAACGTCGATAACTTGATTAAATGCCCGCTCCCTCCAGACCCTACCGCTTCGTTTAATATCACAAATTTTGATGGAAAATCTCGAGAGAATCTGCCTTTCCCAGACCAAACTTCATATTGTCTATTTCCTATTTTAGGGCCTGTTTTTGTTTCTTCTTCCTTCCGGAATGTGCTAAGAGTTTGTTGAACGTTTGTCAGCGAGTGACCTTGCCCTTTGTCCCGATCAGGCTAGATCACTCACGACGTTCACGTCTCGCGAGAACATCCGTCCGACGAAATTCGGGCCAACTCGTCCCAGAACCGACTCGTTACTCAAGTCGGACGTTACCATTCCACGATTTTCCCTCCGAGAATCTCGACATTTCGGCCACCGCTTGGCCGACTTCGATCTCGGCCAGTTAATCTCGTCTGTCATCGCCTCGTCTCGCCATCTCTCGCCGGAAGGTCACGTGTCAGCGCTGGGGGTTGGTACAATTGGGCGCCGAGCGGCTCGCCGTTCGCCGGAATTGTTCGGATGAGAAGCCGCGAGTAAGACTTCAAGTTCTCTTCGATTCTCGGATAAATCGAACATTCGAAATAGGAATATATTTCTCCGCCAAAATGACGTCGTTTCCGTTGTCCTCGCTGACCCACATTCGGTTCCAAGAACGCATAAGTTGTGGCGTTCGTTCCAGTTTACGTTACGTTTTTGCCGGAAATCGATTTCGGCGTTTCGGACGTCATGCAGGTCGCGGTAATTCCGTACAAACTCGGCCTGCTAGGGGGCATACCCGGCGCAAAACGAACCCGACGAACGGGCATCGCTCCGTCAGCCGCGCGCGAGAGATAAACCGCCGATGTTCGCGTCGGTAGCTCGTCGCGTCGAACCGAGCGTCCGCGGCCTGCCACCGGGTACTCTACCAGCTGAACTCTGTAACCTGAGATCCCGTCTTCTTATTGTGTTGAGACGTTGATTTCTGGGAGCGCACTTACAAGGCCGCGTACCGCGAATCGCAGCGAGTGGCTGCACGAGTCTTGCAACTAAGACAACGCGAACAGATTATGGAGAGAAAAACATTCTCTCCGAAATGTTTACAACAAATAAATCATCGTCTGACATTTATATTAGCTGATATTTGTCGACGATTATTCCCAGATAGAAGTGTAATAATTAGCCGGTCCCCCCCCCCCGTCGTAATGGTTGATTCTAACATGGAGACAGAATAGTTTGACAAATTGGCAGCCGTAACATAAATATGAACGTAATCTGGTTGTTCTATCAGCTTGTGTGCGTGTATGTGTACACACACTGTGTTTGTGTGTGTGTGTTTCTTTATTTATTTATAATGGGCGCGCATGCGCACGCAGAACTACGTATTCTTCTCAACTCACACCCCACACATTCTGAAACACCAGTGCGTATTTCTGAGAAAGAGAGAGGGAAGAGATAGAAGGGGAGAGAGGGGGTAGAGGGAGAGAGAGAAGAAGTAAATTTAATATCGTACTTTCCATGCTTATTGAGCGACATGTTTCCATGTCTACTGTCAGAATCTGGATCTCTTTAGCGAGCGACACCTGGAGGAAGACAAATCCGGCCACCGGACGTCAAATAAGAAATATTAAATGACTTGACGACATATTGGTCACCTTTCGTCGCAAATTTATAATTGGCGGCGATGAGTCAGCGAGATTGATGTTCGCAATAACTGTAAATGTTTTAAGAAATGTTTGATGAGCCATCCACAAAACGTAGCTGGGTCCGTTGTAACCTGGCGCACATGGGAGTATCTCAGTTCGAATCCATATACAAACTATTGAATTTACGTGTGCCAAATGTCCCATTTCATCTAAAATTAATAATTTGTATAGACGGTGACTAACTATTAGGTCATATAATCCAATAATTAATGATCACAGACGTGTTTCATCTTTATTTTTCATTCAGATAATCCATCTGTAAAAATATCACCTACACAGGGGAACTCCACGTTCATGCGACCGATTCAGCCACCCATCAGTTTGTGAGTCGAGAAATTCATCGGTAAATTAGAATGGGAAATACATTATTTTGATTCGTATCTAGGCGTCACGTGATTAACCTCTCGCTCACCAGGGTCGGGCAGTGTGTGTGTGGGAGGGGGTCAAATACTCCCACCCGAATTACTATAAGGTCCCTTAACAATTGTCATCCCATGTTACTATACTATACGGTCCCTTAACAATTGTTATCCCATGTCACTATACTATATGGTCCCTTAACAACTTAACAATTGTTATCCCACGACGCTATACTATACGATCCCTTAACAATATCCTAAACACTCACTATAGACTTAGCTAAGCTAACATTGATGCTTGCGGTTCAGATGCTTGTGTTTATGCCTTTTGTAACCCAAGCATTAACGGTATATTAACAGTTGGTAAGTAATGGATCTATAAGTACGGTGAGATCTTGAGTACTGACTGCAAAACTTTCTTGGTTCAATTTCAGACAGAACCAAGCGCGCACCAATATGGCATACAGTAGGCCTGGTAGCACAATGGTTAGAGCGCGGCGCTGCCAGCTTCCAGGTCAGGGTTCGAATTCAATTCACAATGCACACCTGTCGGATGTTTCATCGGGCAGTCATATGCCATAGATGTGACTAGCACCGAGGCTTAACAAAGTATTTATTTACTGCTATTCATATACAGGTTAAAACGGGCTCTAGTTTGTGGATTGATTCCGCGGTGTGCTTATACATGAAGTACAATGCGATTTCCACGGGTGGAAGTGGGGGTTTACTCCAGACACCTGGTGACTTCTATGCTCAAAATGTATCCAAAGTAACCATCCACTTCAAATATTTCTGTATCTGAAATTTACCGTTTATCAAAGTGTTTTATTTTTAACAATTTGTCCCTCGCTTTTCTCTGTAGTAATTAATTATTGTATTGTACCACTAAATCATACAGGTGGATATTAAAATTATTTTCAATTTGCAATCAAACACGCATGCGCACACACACACATCTAAAATTTAATAATTGAGATAGGATCCCATCCAGCTGATATTTGTTTACCATATACCCCTCTACCCCTCTTTCACTGTCCACGTTTTCTACGATCCAGGTTTTTAAAAAAAACTCCTGTGAGTCACCAGCTACCTAGAGTACCCCCCCCCCTCCCTCCACACGGGGGTATGCGACTGTAAGATGGCGACAATAAACGAAATTTTTTTATGGCATATGTTATTAAATCCAACTCGATCACTCATTTATTTACGACTTTAGATCACAAAACGTCGGCGACAGAAAACAGAAGACGACACAAGCGGCCATCATTAGCTTACCAACCGGAACGTGTTCTCGTGTTCCCATATTGTGCTCGACAAAAACTAACCGATGTAGATGTCGTCAGATTACTAGGCGGAACATGTTCTCCTGTTCCCATGCTGAGAACGGCGTTCGTAGTGGTCTACGCTTACTCGCCTATTGGCGCACTGTGGGAATGCCGATTTCCACGGCGGAGCATAAATCATTGTCAGTAAACTTGCCCGAATCCGAAAAACTCTCTTCCTGCGGAAACTTTAGATTAGGCAACTTAAGCGGTTCAAATGGCAAACGTGATTTCTCATCAGAATACAGACTGCTACCTAACATAGACGTGGAAATACTGAAGGTAATAATTCGTAAAAGAAAACAGTTTTAAATTGAGAAATGTGATTGAAGTACTGAGTCTGAGCTTCGAGAGGTAAAATAACGGAAAGAGCTGAGACCAGCCAAATGCAGAATGCCGTTTCTGCAGCAGAGCAAAATCTGAAATCCGACACATCCACCCACCCACCTTATAAGAAATAGGTACGAGTGTGATTACACGGCAGAGATAAATTATTTAAGGAAAAATTATCGGAATCAAATACTCGAATATACGGGCAAACTGAGTGCAGTGGCGGCCCGCCTACACGACCCCCCCCCCCCCCGCCGCGACAGACTATTATTAGAACAGTATGTGCTGCTGTATGTCTCGGTGGCAGTTTATGAGATATTTCGCCTTCCAATAACGTTACGCGTAGATAATTAAAGAAAGCAGGTCTAATAGGCATATTTTATAACATCTGAGTGTATGTTTGGGCGCTTGTTTATCGCCCACCGACGGCTCCGGTTACCCGGGCCAGGGGCGTGGAGTAAAGTTGGCAAATTTATTAAAAACAGTTTTATTGATACAATGGTCAGGTGTAGAGTGCCCGATTAGAGAATGGCGAGAGATGACGGAGTGGCAACGACCGAGCTGCTGTCAGCGAACGTATCGCGACGGCCTGTCGTCTCGGTACTCGAAACAGACTGACGGGCGGACGGACGGATCCACCCACCGACTCACCTGCCCATCCGGGCTGTCAACAAATTCTATGCTGTATGTAATAAATAATAAGAGTTGGTTTAATCGGCTTATATTTGGTCATAACTCGACAGCCCGGCGAAGTGGGTTACCTTGAGGTGTCGTCTGTGTGTGTGTGTATGCGCGCGCGCGCGTGTGTGTGTTAGTTAGCCGTTTGTAATAAGGCATAGGCATTAATAATCTCGAAACGTGAATTCAAACGGTGGGAATCTAGAGTGGTGACTTTTCATGCATGCTGAGACATGTGTAATCTCTCTCTCTCTCTCTCTCTCTCTCTGTATATAGTGTGTGTGTGTGTGTGTGTGTGTGTGTGTGTGTGTGTGTGTGTAAGATATGCTGAAGGAATCTGAGTACGTCCCCCCTACACACACACACACACACATGGAGAGAGAGATTATTCTAACTGAGAGATGCAAGAAATAAAATCTATCAAAACCCTAACACAGAGCAGATGTATTCCCCCCCCCCTGCCCCCACTCTCGCATTATCCCATCTGTATCAAATTTATCATATATAGCAACAAGTTATTACTCATAATCCATCTATCTGTGCCCGTAATGATAATACATTCCTTAGACATCGCCAGCCGAACATCCAATATAATTATAAAACATCGCCTTTCGTTTGAGTAACTCCTCAACAAACACACACACACGAACACACACACACACACACACAACAGTCATCGTATCCCCACACACATACCAATACCTGTACAAATATCCCAGGTGTTCCTCACCAGACAAGAGAACTCTTTGATAACTAGGTGGTAGGTAGACATACGGACTGCTGTCTGAGGACGGTAGACAGGTTAACACTTATTGTTGTTACTTTTGACAAACAATTGCTTCCTAAGTGATACCTCGGTAAGATCTAGCTCGCTTTGGTCACGAACGATCAACATTAGGACTTAGTAGTGTTGGGCCTTATACAGTCAGCCAGGCTATGGCAGGTAAATGTTGTAACCTTGGCAGGTAAACGGTGTAACCGTGGCAGGTAAACGGTGTAACCGTGGCAGGTAAATGATATAACCGTGGCAGGTAAATGATATAACCGTGGCAGATAAATGATATAACCGTGGCAGGTAAATGATATAACCGTGGCAGGTAAATGATATAACCGTGGAAGGTAAATTATATAACCGTGGCAGGTAAATGATATAACCGTGCAAGGTAAATGATATAACCGTGCAAGGTAAATGATATAACCGTGGCAGGTAAATGACATAACCGTGGCAGGTAAATGATATAACAGGGGCATGTAAATGGTGTAACCTGGGCAGGTAAACGGTGTAACCTGAGCAGGTAAACGGTGTAACTGTGGCAGGTAAATGGTATAACCGTGGCAGTACATGGTGTAACTGTATTAGGTAAATGGTATAGTTGGTAGGCAAATTGTATAATTGTGGCAGGTAAATGATGTAAATCTGGCAGGTAAATTGTATATATATATATATATATATATATATATAATTATATAGAGAGAGAGAGAGAGAGAGAGAGAGAGAGCGAGAGAGAGAGTCATATAATGAAATCAATATCAGCATCCAAAGCTCATTCCTATCGAGCGAATTTTGGTGAACGAGATGAACCCAACTTAAGAAACTACCCCTCTTATTGACTATCGAAAGTAGGTTCCCTCCAATTATCCATAGCCTTCGTCGGTTGAACAACCGTAAAAGAAAGCACCGCGTCGACGCTCGAACGACAATCTGCACGTAGCGAGAAATGGTCGCGTAATGCAGGTTTCACCGCAGAGAAAACGACGGAATCGGATCGTATAATGGCATACCGAGAAGGCGAACCAGATAAAAGAGTTTAAATAAACAGATCAAATGGTGGCGGAGAATTTTTCTTCCTCTTTCCTACGACGGTGGGGCCGGTCAAAGAAAGCTATCAAAGAAGAATTTCGACGAGCGACAGCGAGAGAAGTGGTCCGTGTTGCGCAATTCCCAGCTAAAAATGTGAAAGAAATAAAACGCGCAAACACAAAAAATTGCGAATAAACAAGCCATTTGTGAGCGGTATCTGTTTGTCTAATGCGCTTAATGGCGGCGCGGTGTACACGGATCGCGTGTAGTCAAATTTGCACAGACTTGCGCGTCTTGCGCGTATATGCACACCCGTCTAATCCGTTGGTTTTCATAACGTGCAGGGTTCGTCTCTCCGGGGTGTAGGACTCGAATGTATTTATTGCTACTGGGAACTGGTTTATTCCGAGATAGGGTGGGGGAAGCATCGGGAATATGTTCGTTTGACGAATAAGTATGCTAATTGAGAAAAGTAACAAGATAAAGTGACTATTTTTCCCGCGTAAACCTCAAATTGGTGACGAAGACGCATGCCCGATTAATGTTTTTTTCTACGTGATGTAATCGTTTTCTGTGTAAATAACTGTTCGCCTCCGTGGTCTAGCCGGTAGCGCGTTCGATCACGGATCACTGCCACCCGTGTTCGAATCTCGGCGTGGGCATATCTGAAGGGTGTTTCATCTTTGACTTCGCCCCATTGCCTTTGTAGGTCGTTCGGCCCATTTAGCCTACCATGTGCACAAAAGTGGCTGTAAAACATTAATAATCATCATCTGCTCACCTAAAATGCCATTCTATTCAACCATAATTCGCACTTATAACAAACATTATTCGCCCAATTTTCAGTCGAAGAAACGCGTTCCGGATCGAATCATGGCGAATCGTGCAGTGAAAACCCCGGATGTAGCCGTCGTCGGTTAACATCTCGCCGTAAGTTTATTCCAGGATAATATTTCGCAGATTCCCGACCCAACATGGCGGAGCCTTTGTTCCGCTCTTCCCCTGGATCGAATGATCGACGCCATCTTGGATTTGTTTACGGTCCGGATCACGGACGTGGGACGAAAGATCAAAGCTCGCGCACGGTTTCGTAGTTCAAGCCGGAAGTCTGTCAGCCATCTTGGACCATGGCCCGGTTCGGTAGGTGGCCGGTTCTTCTTCGTGTCAATATTCCCCCAATGTTAGTTTATCCGATGGGACGGACTGCAAACCGACACGAAAAGCGCTTAGCCATTGAAACAGTGGTAATTAGAACTGCGCTGGTGGGGGGTAACGTCATATATGGTTAGCTTCCATAACACTGCGCCAAGGCCCACCATGGCTCGCTTGGTACGACTTGGTAATTCTTGGCCCATTCCGCTGATACGGTGATATTCATCACTGACTTGCCCGAGTTCGAGCAGACGACACCTGGAAACGATGTGTCCATTGATTACAAAGTACACATCGTAATACTTAAAGCAAATTGTTAATTTAAGGATTACCTGAAGTAATTGTACTATGGATGGAACATTGGATAGCATGTTACATTAATACAGTTAAGACGAATCATATTTAAGCCCGGTTTCTCTTATCTAATACGAATTCAACTCTAAATACAAAGATGTCCACTTGGCTGGTGTTTTAATAGAACCGGTCTAAGTTGACTTCTCGTCTAAACATCAATAACCGGCCGAAGCGGACATGTTTTATTCGACACATGTTTCCAATTGTGCCCGAAATGAACTTTGCCGAGAGATTTGCGCCCGTTTTAAGCAAATATTTGCCAGCCCATATCCGAGATTTGCGCACGAGAACATCAAAAGTCCGAGCCAACGGCAGCCGACCGCTCGCCGCCGCGTAAATACGGCCGCCAATCACGTGATTCGTCTACGTCGGTCACGTGATGCGTCGGTTTTTGTCGGCTGACGGCGGCCAGCTGATCCCATTAACCCGGGATTAATATTGGCCATTGAAAGGTCGGGTAATGACTTCCTCGAGGAATTGCGGCTCTCCGAATGACATACGTTCCGTGCGAATGTCGCCAATTATCGTCAAAATTAACAGACCGCCTCAAAGCGGAAACGTTCCCCCGGCCAACAATGCGAACACATCCCATCGCGTGCCGCCGAAGACCCTAAAATACCTGAATGGACGCCGAAAGCGAGTCATCTGCGCCTCTATGGCCGGGCCAACGGAGAAAGTGGAAATCTATTAAAGTGCGATTAAACGGCGACTCAAAGAAAACCCGACGAACGCCCACAAACGAGTTCGACATTGTATCCCGCTTGCGAGCGCCATCTATAGTGCGCATTCTACCTTCATCTGGTAATTATTGTCCTTGTGTCGCTGATGGCTTCTTAAATGGCGTCCTCTCTATGCCGGTGGCACAATATAAAGAATCTCTCTCTCTCTCTCTCTTAATTCCTTTGGTGCGACTGATCGGTCATTTGATGAAACGTTGATAAATTGAATATTAATTGTCGAACGAAGACGACTGCACACAGAGAGGCCCTCCGCCGAATGGACACGACCAGCGAGTGTCACCGTTCGGCAGGACAAAGGAGGCGCCCTTCTCTAATGTATACTTAGGAGGCGGTTAAAAAATAAGCGCAATAAACTTGCGTCTGTTGTTGTTCAGCATCCGGCCGACAGCGGCTGGTTTGTGGTACGAAGAAGCCGGAATGTTAACTTGTTGCCTCCCGATTTGATGACCACCAATTGTCGGTGGTCAACCGGGCGAATTATTGCATTGTCATTAATGGGCAGTTAAAGTTCATCAATAGCAACCATATATATATATATATATATATATATATATATATATATATATATATGAGAGAGAGAGAGAGAGAGGGGAAGAGAACACACACACACACACAAACAGATGGAGAGAGGGGGCGAATTTAATTCAGTTTTCAAGGTCACACAAGGTCGTAGCGGGGTGGTCCCCGTTGGCGCTTCGGGGCTAGGAGAGAAGCTGTTGTCTTCACACCGATTGAAGATATTTATCTTCCAATCCGTGTAGCCGTCACTAACTTCTCTCGGCGACAATTTATCAAATTTTATTATCTCTTTCTCTCCACTCTCCGACGTACATAGAGCCTATAAAATCTAACCGTCGGCAGTCGTGCCGGCCATGGTGCGTCCCTTCCTCGCCAAATAACGCCGCTAGATGTCTCTGTAACCGTTCGACGTTGATGCAAGTGAAATGAAACGAATGGCGCGGCTCTCGCCTCGAAATAAATCCTTATCTCTGCGGCTTTTTCAGATCTTATCGGCGCCTTTTGACGTAACCCGATATCAGACTGTTACTTCACCGAACTTATCTCTTCGAATGTTGCACGTTTTTGTCACCAGGGGCGACACCGTCGGCAAATGCGGTAATTATAAAGTCTCGCGTTAACTCTCGTCTGGTGTTCAATTCGTGACTTGAGAAGTGTTAAGACGTTTTGGCCTCTCGTTGTCGTCGTCGGAAGAGGAGAAGGGCCTTAATAGGCCACGTACAGAGAGGTGCGAGGTTTATAGCGCGAGCGCATACACGCGCAATTTGTTGTTGGATAAATGCATGCACATGTATGTAGGCGCACAGCCATGCTAACGCGCATGCTCAGATTTGCTAATCGCGGGATAACCTAATTTGTAAGCCTTAAGGTGTACAAGATAAACTGCGTACAGGATCATTTCTCACTGCCACAATTGAGCGTTCACGTGTTCGCTTCTAAATAAATACGTATACACGATTATCTCGAAGTGCATGTTCACACATGTACCAATCCCCCCCACACACACGCACCACACGCACGCGCGCACGCGCGCACATTCGGTTTTTATTTAGCATTCGGCACATGCAGTTTGTTTGTTTGTTTGTTGTTTGGACAGAAGCTTAGAGGTCGGCGATAATAAAAATCATATTTTCTCGACGAAAGTGTGCCAGGTGTTGAACATTGCCCAAATTGCCCAAATGTTCAAATCGTGCGCATATTAAACGCAAGCGAGTGGCCGGCATTTTGTTTCGGCCAAGTTTTGCCATTCCTGGCGAATGTTTATTATTTTTGTCCATTATGAGTGCCAGCACTAATATGGCGGCCAATTAGATACCACCATCTTGGCTACCCCCCCCCCCTCCCCCCCAACACACACACACACAACATATGACGTGCGTATGTTTGGTGCACAAAGATCGATTGTAACTTTTAATGATTATTCGATGTTGCCATTTAAAATATCAGATAAACACACCGGATGACCCCCCATCGCCACACGGCAAAAATTCTCATGGTAGCCTACATACGAGCTCAATTAATTGGCAAAAGAGACCTATTTAAAATATTAAAAGTGCTAATCGGCTTTTAAAAGTCCACTTTGGCATTTCATAATTTGGAATGAGTACAAGTATGCATATATATATATATATATATATATATATATATATATATTACAGTTAATCTGTATAATCAGGTAAAATGTATATTACCTGAAATTTTCAGGTAACCTGTATTAAATCTCAGTTAGCAATAGATGTACTACCTGAATATTTCAGGTAATATATTATATATATAAACCTTTTCACAAACATACATACACACACACACACACACACACACCACACATCAAATATATATATATATATATATATGTGTGTGTGTGTGTGTGTGTGTGTTGTGTGTGTGTGTTATATATATATATATATATATATATATATATATATAAATGAAAGAATATTTACATGTTGTGGGTTCCACAAATAAACACGCTTAGGTAAATGAATGTGTCAAATGTTTACCTGTGGACACTAACTCCATACACATAACTTCCTGTACGTGGGTGACACTGCTTGTTTAGCCGGCTATTAAAAGGGACTAGCACAGAATATTACAAATTGTGATTTCGTCAATTTGACGATTCATCAGCTTTTTTTAGTTGGAGTTGGGTGGGTGTGAAATTTATATGTTGTTATTTTATGGCCACTTATGGGCACATGGTAGGCTAAATGGGCCGAGCGACCTCCAAAGGTAATGAGACGAAACGAAAGATGAAACATCCTTGTGACATAGCCCGGTCGGGGTTTGCACCCATGTGCTATAGATCTACGGCCAACCGCGCTACCAGTTAGGCCATCGAGGCGCCGCTGGTGGGTGGGTGCATGAAGGTGCGCATGTTGCGCGCCTTCCGTGATCTAGTATACACTAATGGATAGATCAATCAGCCTGCCAAACTGTTCTTTCTTCGGGCACCCCAAACCCCACCGTCTACCCCACCCCCAAACATACCCTATCCACCCCGGGGGAACTCTCTATTGAAAGAATACCTAAGATTATCTGTTTATGTCAATGAAGCCTCGCCCTGAAAAAAAAGACTGGATGTCTCGAACTGAGAACACACAAACACATGCACACACAGAGAGAGACGCGCACACACACACACACAGAGAGAGAGAGAGAGAGAGAGAGAGAGAGACGACACACAAGGTGATGAAGGAAAATACATCGCAAATTTACAAACAGAAGTAAAGATCAGATACTTGGTTCGACTTGAGTCAACAACAAGTCGTTTGAATAGTATGTGATGGCTCAGAGAGAGAGAGAGTGTGTGTGTGTGTGTGTGTGTGTGTGGAGAGAGAGAGAGAGAGAGAGAGAGAGAGAGAGTTACCTGTAGACAAAGATACCACACCGAAGCGTGCTTACTTTACTAAACGAACCAAACCGAAATATCTTCAAATAACATTTATATTTACCATGAAATAAAAACCGATGTTAATCAGCTATCCAGTCAGTCAAACATTATATGGGTGACTGGGTGGGTGTTTGGGTGGGTGGTTGGTTGGGCGCGGAACTGTAGCGGATCTGGCGCTTGTTGGTTCGCTTTGCCCGTCATGAGCGATATAAAGCGCTACGGTAAGGCGTTGTTGGGTTGGGAGGGGTGGGGGTGTTGTTTGCGAGGGAGCACCCATTTTTTGGGCCTCTCGTAAACAGATTGTTGGAAAAGTGTTCAAAGAATCGTGGTTAGATAAATATTATCTCGATGGGATTAAGGAAATACGACGGCATGGCTTTAAAAAAAACCCGATCAAAACTGGTTCGGTTTCAACAGGTGTTCGTGGAAATAATTCTTTTTCTTGGCGAAGCGAGAGTATATTTTCAACGCCAAGTTTTTATTGGCTAAAATTGGTTCTACATCTTGTTGTTATATAAAACCTCGATTCGACGTTTTTTGTGGGTTTTTTTTGGTGTGTGGCCAAATTGGTCGCAATTGGATTAAAAACGTATCCATATCTGCGCTTTTCTATTGAAAATAATGGATTTGGTGTCCGACAGGGGTCACTAGTTGTAAGGCGGAGGGTTGAAAATGTCATTTCCTAACCTTTACTACCGCTGTTGGGTGGATGACGGTGTGCGTGGATGGGTGGATCGATGATTGGCCTTCAACCGTGAGAAGTGGCGAAGCGATTAGGGGCCCCGTAGACTGCAGCAACCGAAAACCAGACCCCGTATCCAGAGCTGACGTTATATTTCGTGAAACACGATCGGCGAGAGGGAGGCCGTAGATCGACCACGAAATTAATTACGACCAAGAGGTGCCAACTTCTGGCGAGGCTTGTCGTCTGCGTTATTCCGAATTTATTTAACTGGCGCGCCGCAAACGCGCTTAAGTCGTAAATATTCTCCGCGGCTTCGCATCTTTAGCTGGCGATCAGAGAGATGAACACACGCACACACACACTCTCTCACACACACACACACACACACACATGCACACTAATATTTCCAGGTTTGTTAAAACATCGGCGGGGAAATTCGACGCGGAGAAGGAGCCAGTTGAAACTTAATCGTAACTGGGGAAGTCATAGCACTTAAATCACTGTCAACTTCCTGTGAGTGAGAGTGTGTGTGTGTGTGTGTGTGTATGTGTTGGTGCGTTTGTCGCTTTCGACTTCTTAACCCGTTTAACAGTTTATATATATATGCGGTTATTTACCGTAAACCGATTTGATCCAGTCAAGATGGTCACTTACCTTTGTCGTTGTCAATCAGAGTTGGCAAGTTTCGATATTCGGCTGAAGTTGTGTCGACAGAAGACTGACGTCTCGTCCGAGTGTGTGTGTCGAGTACGAATGGTCGGTAAACTCTCCGTCAAATCGTCAGTTGATGAAACTCAGGGCGCCCTTCACTTGTAACTAGCTCCTGGGCGGTAGGACGTCCGAAACTCAGAAATCTGCAGCTTATTAGCCTATATATGTGTGTATGCTCGCGTGTTTGTGTCTATGCGAAGAAGAGAGCGAATTCTTTCGGCGAGGGAGACTGCGAGTGGGAACCGTTTGTCGTCGACGGGATGTTGTGATTTGGATGTCTGAGTTTAGTCGACTGTTGCCATCAAAACCGGCAACGGTACCCTTTTCAAGAAGATCGAATTCTGAAACATCGATCGGGGCTGGATAGCCTCGTATGGCTAGGGAAGTAATCCGCTGGTATCGCTCTTCTGTCCGATTTCACACGCACATCCTCGCGCACCGGATCATGTACCCTCGTCACGGAGTCGATCTCTCTCTCTCTACAGAGAAGGCCGGTCACCGTGATATGGCCAATTGTTCGGAAGGCCAGTCAGTGAGAAGCGTCAATTACCGAGAAGGCCACACTCTGGGAAGGATGATCGTATTGAGAAGGCCAAACTTCCCCGAGAAGGTCGATCGCCGAAACGGTTAATGCCAAGAAGGCCAACGAATTCTGGGAAGGACAATCACCAATAAGTAGCTGCGTCCTTCTGTACCGGCTCAATTCACGAGCCGTTTCCCTCCTGACTTATAGCGCCGCTGGCCGAAGTCGAACAAGTCTAGAGAATGCCAAAGATTCACTCAGCAATTGAATACGAGCCCATCATCGTCTGCCGCGAGTCGTCCATCGTCTGCCTTACCAGCCATCTATCGTCTGCCTGCCGCGGCGCTGCAGACGACCGGGCGAGGGCGCCAAGTTTCGCGCCTTCTTCGGCCAGCCAGGGTAGGTCGTGCCTAGAGAGCGTGTGCTGCTGCTGGTATACGTGTCGTCTGCTTCGTTTTCGTTTGATCCGCCATTTCGTTACGAGCGGCTAAAATTGTCCGAAGAGCTCGACTATCCATCGCGCAGAAACGATGACCCCGACAGAATGTCTAAAAGCCATAATCACCTACTTAGTTTCGCATTTAGCCATTTCGGCTCCGACCAGAAGGCATCATCCCAAACTGTTCTTGTGGTGTGTAATAAATCACATTAACCTCTCCCATTCATAGCCCAGACTGACATATTCTCTCCTTAGACCAATGGATCTGGAGAATGTACAGACTTCTAATACTACCGTAATCAGACGATCAGCTTGTCATTTTTCCAGACAAACTGAACTCTACGGAGTGTCTGATCGTCGGACGGGGATGGTATAAAGAAAACTGGTGAATTATCGCTCTCTGTCGAATCTACACAATAACAATACGTAACTCCGGTTGCTTCGTCCCATTGGTGTAACATAAACGGAATTGCAATTTTCCTATTAACACAAGCCAATTCAGAAATTCTGCAAAAAAAATGTTAATGGAAGGCACAAGTTAGGGGGGGGGGGTGTTACTATGAGGCGGTTTACAGCTATGAATAGATATCAAAGTGATTATTTCCTTGGATAAATAATAATAATAAACTATCTTTATTATTATTAATATTATTTTTATTATTATTATTATTGGAATATTGCATTCTTCTTGTCTGTGATGGCCATACTATGGAGCCGCCAATATTTATACTTCATTCAGTTCATCCAGTTCGTTACGGAGATAATGAATCTTCCATTTTGTAGCCGGCCTCGGTTCTATCAAGTCGACAGCTGATTGGTTAAATCATAACGCGCTGATAGTCTGCCTAGGTCAAAGGTGAAGTAATCGTGTAGAGGCCTAAACAAACATTCCTCGATGGATAAACGTGATCTTAGGCCATAAAATATATTCAAGATAAACTACGCGAGGAGTTTTTGCTCACTCGTTCAGAAGCACACTCTTCACAATAATCCATCTTACTGAACCTGCAAGGTTACTGAAAAATCCAGTTGGTGTCGGATTCGATCTCGGAGTCTCAGACGTTTTGATATATTACGTTATTGAATATGCTATCACGTGCTCTATTTACTGTAACACGGGTTAATAATGACATGGCATCAAATGAATCAGATCAAATACATCTGGCTCCATCTTCAGTAGTCATTCTTCCTTAATAAACTTGATCCACAACAATTGCGAATTACGTCATCAGTATATGCGGTTAGTAGCAGAGCCTGTATTTATCCAAGATTAATACAATCAGTTCACGGATTCCCCCTCCCCCAGATAATCTTCAACCAGATTTATTTAATAAGTGGGAAGATTTGACGAATTATGACAAATAGTTTGTTAGTGGCTAGAAAGAATGAGTTATTTGTTGAATAGGACGAGATATTTAAAACATATAATATAGATACTTTAGTGGCATCGTGATGGATTGATACGTTCTGGTAATTGTCAAAAGGAAGTCACTTCTATTTTGAGCAAAAGGATGTATGTGAACTGTCTGTGTATCAGTCGATTCACATGTCCGTCGTTCTGTCTGTATGTCTGTCTTTCTATAACTATCAGTCAGTCAGGCAGTAAGTCAGTCAGTCTGTCTGTCTATCTGTCAGACAGTCAGTCACTATCTCTCCCACTGTCTATCTTTATGTTTTCTGTCTGTCTGTCTGTCTGTCTGTCTGTCTGTCAGACAATCAGTCACTATCTCTCCCACTGTCTATCTGTATGTCTATATGTCTGTATGTCTGTCTACGTATGCATGTAATGACCGTACATAACTGTAGGTGTCTTCTTCGATGTTTCGATGTTTTTAATTGTTCACCTAAGTAAGCACATATGCCCAAATACATATTTAATTCCGGAAGACTGTTTCTATATGTAAATGCTATTGCAAGATGTCTTGGAAAACTTTCTCTTCAAAGACTCCAAAATGCGTGATCTGTCTATATCGGCCCCGCCAGGGGTCGCTCGGTCTGCCGGAAATGTTATAAACGTCGTCACGCTTCGGGCGAGATAGATAGGGCGCCGTTCGGGATCTCTATCGTTGATCTCTATACACGTCGGAACCCATTAATCCCCAAATACCCAAAATTGCGACCGAACGCGCCCGCTGAAGCAAGCCGTACATCACTTCCGGGAAACGGCGAAATGGGACGCGCAGTCCTCTGTGGAGCCTTGAAACCATTAAATACCAATTGTACACGGTGACTGGCTACTTATGGCGTCTCTCTCTCTCTCTCTCTCCCCCCCCCCTCTCCCCTCTCTATCCATCTCTCTCATTTTTAAGGCAGGCCTATCACGGGTTTTCGCACCAGTGACTTGACGGAGTCAGTCCACATTTTATCCACTACTACGCCGCTATTCGGTTGCGCTGATGTTTTCCATTTGCCGATTGTTCTGGCCTTCAGCAGCTAATTGTCCTTAACTCTGAAGTTGTTCTGTCCTTAAACCGTTTGTGGCTTGAGCGTTTCGGGGTCTGCGTGGAGATAATTTGGAAACATGGCAAGTTGTTATTGTTGGTTATGTCAGGGATAGGAAATCTCCTTCTCTCTCTCTCTCTCTCTCTCTCCCTCTCTCCGTATATATATATATATATATATATATATATGTGTGTGTGTATGTGTGTGCGTGTGTGTGAGTGCGTGCGTGCGGGTACGCGCGTGCGTGCGTGTGCCATATACACACATTAGATGGACAAATAGATAGATAGAAAGAAATATAGGTAGACAGATAGATAGATAGATAGATGGAATACGCTTATTTACGCGTATTTATGCAGATTAATACACATAGATACGTGGACAAACACGTACACCAGACTCTAGAAAACAGCTGTATTCTAATACTAGCATTGCTAATTACTGTTTTGATTTATTGCCGACATCTTGAACAACAACTCATTTGTCATAAAGTCAGTTGAAAGGTAAACTACACACAACATGACACCAGTAGATACAGCAACGATAATAGGACACGACTGGTGGCGGTGACAACAGGACACCACGACGGATAGCAATGACAATAAGATTATACGACATATAGCAACGACAATAAGACGACACGATATATAGCAACGACAATTGGACATTACAACATATAGGATATCACGACCAAAATAACGATAATAGGTTATACAACAACATATAACAACGACAATAGGACACCACGACGTATACCAACAATAATAGGACACATCACAACATATAGCAACGACAGTAGGACCGCGTGAGAGAAAAATAGGACACTACGATTGATAGCAACGGAAAAATATACCGCGAATAATAGCAACGACAAATGGAAACACTACGACATATAGCAATAACAGTATGACACCATGAAGGATTGCAACTACCGTATGACACCACCAGATATCAACAATAGTAGGACGCTATAGTGTATCGTGATAGATAGCAACGACGATGGGACACAGCACAGTGGATAGCAATGAGAGTAGCACACTATCATAGATAGCAACTAGGACATCATGACAAATAACTATGGAAATAGGAAACCAGGAGAGATAGCAACAACAGTAGAACGGCGTGGCAAATAGCAACGACAATATAAAACTACGACATATAGCAACCACAATAGGACACCACGTCATCTACAAACTGCTATAGGACACCAGGAGGTATAACAAACACCCAAGGACACCTCGGCATATAGCCACCACTGTAGGATTCCACGACACATAGCAACCGCCATAAGACACCACGACATATAGCAACCACTGTCAGACACCGAGACAGCCAGACATTAAGGATATAACGTATTCTGGACGGTGAAGTAATCTTAAGAAATAAATTAACCTTAATTTGAGCAGGGGGGGGCGAGATAGGGAATTAACTGATAGACAATTGTAGAAGGGGACAGAGGGAGACAGACAAATATATAGACAGGCAGGTAGATAGACAAGTGAGTTGACATGTCGATTAATAGACAGACTGGTGGACAGGCAAGCAGACATGACGGCAAATAGACAGATATATAATAGATAGATAGATATATAGATAGATAGACAGACAGAATGCAGACAGACAGACAGACAACAGACAGACAGACAGACAGACAGACAGACAGACAGACAGACAGACAGATAGATAGATAGATAGATAGATAGATGCATGAGAAAGGAGAGAGAGAGAGAGAGCTAATTGAAATCGACCTCTGACGAGAACGTAGAATTTAATTACTGTCCTTGGAACAGGATCCACCGTTTGACAGTCAACTACACGACTAGTAATTCAATAAGAAAAGCCGCCAAAATCGAATTATGCTAATTGGTAAAGTTCGTCTTAACTCGTTCAAGTGCCCGGATGTCCACGGTACGTCGGCACTAAAAAATACACCGTCCAAAAAAAAAACCGAATTGAAAAAGCGACGAAGTCATTTATTTTCGCCCGAGATATCGTCTGCCAAGAGTTGGCCAAGTGCTCCGCGAAGAGTACAAAGCAACGCCGACATCTCATACGACATTCACGGCGCGCATAAAGACCCAGCCGAGGTCTGACGGGGTTAGTCCTCAACGGAGGAGTGGCCATATTTCGTCAGGACCATAGTTATGCTATTCGACATTCGCTCTGGCCCCTCTCCCTTCTGGACGGCGTCTCGGACAGACCTATTCCTCCGGACGGCATCCAGATAAATCTTTCGCTATCGGGATCATAACGTCAATTCGGGATCAGTGTGCTGTGAACCCGGCCTGAGTTATTCCGGCTCGTCTTCCGCATTTCTCTCGATATCGTGTCGTCTGCTTCACTGATTGTGTTCCTCGCACATTCGTTATTTGTTTCTGTAACCATGGTAACTATCTTTCGGCCGACCAGGAAGTGCCCCGTAACCTTAAAGCGGCCCATCCTAGTAGGACGCCCATTGGCCGATAGGAGATTTTCTCGTCTAGGATTGCATTTGCTACGATTTAATCAATTCAATTATACGCGTAGTGTTTACATCGGAATCATCACACTCCAACAAGTAGCGCGTGTTTACAGTTTACGACGCTCTTGTTCATTTCCTAAACTTCCACGTTGCTATCTGCCAAGATAGTTTTGCGTCAGTGTCAAGTTAAAGCCACAGCACCAGTTGTGGCATCTTCACCGTCTAAACTATTGTTGTTATCTGGTCTCACCTCGCGAGCCGCAGACCCACACCCGTCACGTGGTTATATACGACCCGCAAGCTGTTCTATAATCTACATTCATCCCAACGTAAATCCATCAAGTTACATAATATGCCTGTAAAAGGCTGAGTATTATTGGAAATAATTGCTCCCTGCGACTGTTAAAGCGACGACCAACATTTATCAACTCCATAATTATTTATTAGACAGATATTTATCGGAAAGTGTAAGTTACTTGTTAAGTTTAAAAAGATTGATGTCATTATGTTAATATTCATTATGATGAGTTGTGGTGAGCTTCACACTGACGAGTATCACCTTCGAAAAGTAAGATCCCCACGAATAAAACTTGACCAAGAAGGAAGGTGGGGGGGAATATTTCGATGTTTTGGTCGCGTCTATTTACGCAAATATAGTTCTATAATCTGGACGCGTGCCCATAAATGCGGATTGATACACGTTTTGCTGTTTGCGTCTCCAGCTTTACAGATTGACAACGGAAATAACTCTACAGCCGACAAACGCCAGCAAATATCAGACACCGACCACCCTACTAGCTGAGCCATCGCGTTTATTGTTTGGGGGGGGGATATGATAACGATGATGATGATGATTGATGTTTTACGGCCATTTTGGGACACCTGGTAGATTAAATGGGCCGAGCGACCTCCAAAGGTGATGAAGCGAAATCAAGGATGAAACAACCTTCAGATATGCCCACGCCGAGATTCGAACTCGGGTACCTGGTGCTTATCTGTGGTCCAACGCACTACCAACTAGACCACGGAGGCGCCGGGCCGGGATATGACAAATAACCCACAGACAAACGAACATTATATATCAAGATTAGGGCACTCATTAAAACCGTCCGCCATATTGGAGACAGCAAAAATACGCACTGGCTTCCTCTGGTCATTTTCCCGGCACAGATTGATCCGCTTCCGGTGATGTAAGCCGAGATCGTCCAGATAACCGAGGTAAACGGACCCATATGTCAGTCTACATTAGGTTAGGGATCGATGTGGTCCATGGTCCATGTTGGTAATCCAGCTTTCTGATATGTCGCCGATTGATAGATTGTTATGACAGGTGACGTTTATGAAAAAGTAGAAATGGAAAGGGGTCGTCTCAAATGGCACAAAACAAATCTATAAGAAGGAAAGCGTCCTTTCGATTTTACTTCTTGATGATCGATCCACCCCCTTTCGAGCTCTTTCTTTTCTAGACGATTAATCAGGGAACGGAAAACCGAAAGTTTGCTTTCAAAACTCGGATGTGTGATGTGAGAGCATGGAGGAGTCGGTGGTGCGGTGCGTGCCTGCACGGATATAATATTATACATATGCGAGTTTTACGACACACACACATATACGCGCGCACACATATACACGCCCGCACACATACACACACACACACATATATATATGGTGTGCGTGCGTGCGTGCGCGTGTGTGTGCATTGTGTCTCTTTAATGTGTGTACGTATGTCTGTGTATGTATGTGTGCGTATGCATGTGCGCGTTTTAGCAATAAGAATAAGGCATTGACACAGATAATACCGAATCGTGACTTCAAACTCTGGACGATTCAGCAGGGGACTAAATTCAGAGCGGCGACCTTTCACGTCGTGAGTGTCATGTGTAATGTCTTACCCGTCCAGTAGCCGTTCAGCAATATCTACCAATACAGCTATTATTATTGATAATGATTAATGATATCAGATAACAATATAGCATTATCGTGTCATATATCAGGTGATTCATCGTTTTTACATTTAATCCTCAATTTATTTACCTATCTATTGTCTAACAGAATGGAATTATGATTAATAACTCAGCTTTAGCGACAAACTACCTCCATGGGTTGTTCGTGTTTGGGCTGGGGGGGAGGGGTGCCGAGGGGGGGAGTCGGAGGTGGAATGAGCTCCGACCAAACTTAAACTGATTAATTGATCCATTCAACGACGGACGAGAGCATAATAAACCTTACTGACTGACTGACTGACTGACTGACTGACTGACTGACTAACTGACCGACCGACCGACCGACCGTCCGACTGACTGACTGACTGAGTCAATTAATTAATTAATTAATTAATTAATTTAGGTCTCTTTCACTCTATCGCTCATATTTACTCACTCACTCACCCACTCTATCACACACTCACTCTATCACTCATACACTCACCTATACAATCAC